>JANFOE010000868.1:0-198689 GCA_025667525.1 Glebionis coronaria | reverse complement strand
ATATATAACAAAATAGATTTAAATATACTATATATATATATATATATATATATATATAGATTTCGGTTCAAATGAGAACTTTTTAAAGTTGAAAAAAATAAGAACCAGCTAAAATCTCACAAATGACACTCTACTTCAAATAATTTTTAAACGAGATTAATTAAAACTAAGTTTTTTTAATAATTTGATGAGCTTTCTTTTGAAAAATTGACGAATTCTAGGTGATACATCTTGATTTAAGGTGTGATTTGTATCATGTCTTGGTATCGTGTATCATGTTATTTAGTGGTGGTTGTGTATCAAATGTACCATTTTTATGTATAAGATATTATCTTGTTGAGATTTTTGATGTATGTGTATCACATTTTTTAATTGTGTATCAGTAATACGTTACACACTAAGTCGTCGTTTATTAGTCAATAGAATGTTAAGTTGTATAAATAATGTATATTTTGTTTGTATTATGGGTAATATGATTATGTATCAATGTTTTTATTGGTGTTTTAGATTAGTTCTCATTTTTACAACTTTAAAAAAGCTCTCACATTAACCTTCCTCTATATATATATATATATATAATATATATATCTTTACATTATATATAAGAGGAGGGATATGCCACATAATCACTTATTTATCCACGTCAGCATCGTTTGGGCATCATTTGGGCCGTGTCCTATACCCGGCTTATATCGACTTATATTCATATTCAACAGAAAACTTCTTTTCACCGATCTACAAAAATTCGTCTTCTTCATTGTTCTTCATACCCTAAACTCAAACCCTCCCCATAAACTAATCATCCCACACAAATCTCCTAATTAATATCTGTGGTTGTGACACAGATTAAAAAACAAATTAAAATCTCTCTTCATCAAGTAACCCGTTCCATTAATAACCACAACAATAACATCCATGTAAGTTGCATTATGTGATCGTATTAAATATGATCATTGATGTTGCTTCTTGTATTCTTCATAATCATTATGTAACAATGGCTACCCTCTCTATCTTTTGGTAATTTTAATTATGTTTATCTAATTTCGGCATGCATCATAAGAATCCATAACCAGTAGTCTCATCAATCTACTCGCTAAAACCTATTAATATTTACTATTAATATATTCTTCAGGTTGGAGTTCGATTTAACTATTCACCCATAGTTGGAACAGGTGCGGGTGTTGTTGCTGGCATATTTGGAAGTTCTGTTGAAGATGATTTCTGGGCTGGTGATGGGCATTTGCTACTTGCTATACATATATAGCTATAGTAAAAGGAACTCCAAAACATACATTACTTTGACATTTGCATTTATAAAGTATCATTATTAAACTGGCCAAAACATGACATATAATCACCTTTTAGTAACCCACATCTAAAAAGTTAGGCTGGTATTTTAAGCAAAAATCATGTAGATTCACTCGAATTGCATTCTTCCTATATTTTGCCATCTTTACTTATATGCAAAAGTGGTAGAAAAGACGTGTTAGGTAACGATCTATATGGCCATGTTCAAATAAAGTAATTTTTTATATGGGTTTAAATTGGACTTATAATAACAAGATATCTGATCCTGAATCTGATAGATTGTTGACTGATTTACTTTCTCATGTATCTGGTATCTTATAATCTAAGGCATCTATTGTTCAAATGCTGAGGTTAAGCCTGAAGTGATTCACTAACAAAAGCTTCTAATATATGTTCAGTGATTCACTAACAAAAGCTTCTAATATATGGAACAATTAGATGCCAACTTAGGTCATGGAGAAAGTCATAGTAAGACACAGATGTTTGAAGGCGGGGCACCAGTGAAGCTATCGCCAAAGGTGTAACAGAAGCTGGACATAGTCTTATCAAATTTGAGTTGCGAGGTTTGTAACTTTGTTATTTAGTATTCATATGTTTAAGTTTTAGTCGTCTGGATGACTTATTAGTAAGGTATCCTGTTTATTATTATGTAGGATGCTGCCACACAGAACGATTTAGTGCAAAAATTATGTTAAAGTTATTTTATTCCAAAAATGAATTATTTTATTTAAAAAATGAGGTTATCATTGATATATTATATGTTTGACAAGTATGGGTAGAGTCGTCCCGTTTGAACAGATGCAAAATCTTTCATGTTTTTTACCCGCAAGTCCGTTACTTATGTGGTGTATCATTCTTTGCCAGTTCTGACATATGTGGTGTTTTATAAATAGGTGGGCTGATACTAAGATTTTACCTAGTAAGAAAATTAAGTTCTCGGTATCTTATCGAATTGATCTGGTTTAACTATGCGACTCAGTCGTTCTTTGGTGAAACAAATATTTGTGTCGTTGTAGTATATTAAAAGTGTAAAACAATTAAAGTAAAATGACGTTAAAGTAAATCTAAATCAAATTTAAAGTAAATGACAAGTATTTAAAAGCGTGACAAAAAGTAAAAGGCAATAAACGTAAATAACGCAAACTTAAAACTATCTAAGGCAAACTTAAAACACAATTAAAACTTAAAACTAAGGCAAGGTTAAAAATAAATCTAAGGCAAGTAATCTTAAAGTGCGACTAAGGAAAAAGGCGGGAAAAATAAAGCTTGAAAATTAAAAACAGAAAGTTAAGAAAACTGAAATTAAAAGAACCTGAAAATTAGCTCATCCGGAATAAACCTCCGTTCGGAATAATCACTCATCCGGAATGTCACCTTTATTCGGAATGTAGCTTTGATCCGAAATGTTGCTCTTGATCCGGAATATCTCTTGATCCGGAATGTTATTCCGAATAAAACCCTTGATCCGGAATGTCTTAATATTCCGAATAAACTCCTTGATCCGGAATAATAAATTATTCCAGATGAACTTGCTGATCCGGAATATTATTTGATTCAGAATGAGAGGTTGATCCGGAATAGCACCTTGATCCGGAATGTGGATTTGATCTGGAATAAAAGGCTGATCTGGAATGTTTGGTATTCCGGATGAGATGCTTGATCCAGAATAATGAATTATTCCGAATGAGCACAACTGATCCGGAATATCTAATATTCCGGATGAACGACTTTTGATCCAGAATAAAATTGCACAATCCCTTGATTCGGAACACAGACTTTGATTCGGAATACCTGGAAGATCAGTAACAGCAAAGCGAAGAACAAGGAAACACATGTATATACGAATCTAACCAAATATAATCAAAATCAACCAAAAGATTAAATCAAACTAATCACAAAACATCTACTAATGATAATCAAACAATCCAAAACAATCAAAATAAAAAAAATAACCACAATAATCAAAACCACTTTAATCAATAAAAACTCAAAACATAAACATGAACATAAACATAAAAATCAAATATTAAAGAAAGGTAGATAGGAGATGAACAATAAAAATAAAGATTGACAAGAATTAAATGGAAACTTACTTGAAATTAAAGGTATTTAAGGTGCAAGACAAGTATTTAAATTTGACAAGTAATTAAATGGACATGAATTTAAAAGTGCAGGAAAGTAAAATGGAAGAAATAGTTTGTCAAGCTATCCAACAAAATGAAATGATTAACATCCTAATCTATTTATAAGGGAGGATTAGGGAGTGCTTAGGAAGCTTCCTCCCCTCCTTCATCTTTCCTTAATTGCATGCTTAAGTCCTTGCTTTCTTTAATCTTCTTAAATCTTGGACTTAATGGCTTTGTCTCGGGATTTCTTTAAACTCGTCTTGAATTTTCTTCATAAATAAGACTTGAGTTCTTCGGCTTTAAGTAAACTTCCGTCTTTTGATTTTTTCTTCGATAAATCTTCAGAATTGGTCTTGGACATCCGTTCTTTTTGCACTCTTGACTTCTTGACTTCGTCTTTCGTCTTTTTCTTCGATAAAAGCCCGTGAATGCCCGTGTTTTCTCCACTTTTCACCTTTTCGTCCTAAATCACAACAAAAACACAAACCACGCATAATTCTGACATAAATGACATAAAATACACGTTTTGGCTCGGTTATTATTGTAATTAAGTGGTCAAAAGGATGGGTGTTTACACACCTATCAAATCCCCTACACTTGACCATTGCAATGTCCTCATGCAATGCATTAGTTACAAAGCACGTTTACATTTTTCATCAAAATCAATCCACCTTGGCCTTTATTAAAGAGATAGAAAATTATAAACATAAAGAAATAAAAAACATACCTTCGGGTTTTGGAAATGTTATGAATAATCATCATCCTCAAGTTTTCACTTTCTCCAAACCAAGCTTAAAAACGAGATCATTGTTATTATAAGTTAGCAAACTAACACAAACTCATGTGGGCCAATTACTCACTTAGACTCCCTTATTCCTAGGTGTATCTCTTATATTTTATTGTTGTCTTGAATGATCACGAGGATGCATTGTTGACTTATTTCGATAGTTATTTAGGCAGAAAATAAAGTGGGATGATTTAATCAATAGTTACCTAAAGGACAAAATCTTTTAAAACTGCTTCTCGGGACCTCAAAAAGTTCATATCTTGGCATAACTCGCTTCGCGATTTGAGACCTTTCTCGGACCGATATTTGGCAGCGACTTCATACTTCAAATCTTGAGAGACGTTCATGAAATAATGGTCTTCTCCTCATAATAGGAATTTCTTCACTTGAAGTTTTGAGAGATTCTTCATATTTAGACCACGACTTCTTCATTTTTCTCCAATCTTTATTTGGGATTTTGATATACAAAGATCCGCCTCCTTTTTGGACTTGGATCTATTTATCCTCATACCTTGTTAGGGCCTTTTCGGATAGACTTCTCCATGACTTTTGGGGAGTTTTTGCTTTTCGTCGTGTGTCTCGATCCTTCATATTCATCTTTGATAAATGATTCTTCACATCACTTTGGATCTTTAGCAACAAAATGTAGCCCTCATGCCTTGTTAGGGCCTTTTCGGACTCGCCAATCTTCACATCCCGCTTCAATAAGTTATGCCTCGGCTATGAACTCTAATCCATACCGAGCAACTTTTAAACGATCTTGGGCTAGAAGCTAAGTAACTTTTCAAATCGTACAACCTTATTTATTGCAGATAAAATTATTAGCAAGTGATGGGAGAATAGGCTTATAGTTAACTCACATAAATTCACGAAAGAATACCGAACTTATAATTGACTCTATCATCTCTCGTTCTCCACAGTTTAAAATCTCAAGGAATGAGACTCGTGGATGCTTAGCCTATTAAATCAAAGTTTTGGGTTTTCGAGTCGCCTATAGGATCTTGGAAATTCTTAGACTCTTTCAAGTTTAGAAATCGAGTTTTAAAGTTCCCTTGATAAACGACTCTCTAGGATCAGTTATAGGAACTTGCGAAAATTTCTTGTTCTTAACCGTGAGAGTTAAGACTTTTGTGTTTTATAGCTCCCTAAATAAAAGCCTAACAAAACTTGACTTAAACATGTTAAGGATACTAGCTAGAGTAAACTTAGATAAGTAAACTAGGGTTGAGTCAAAAGATTCACAACGTTTGAAAATTAAAACCACTTTATTAAAATTTATTCTAATAAAGAAAGAAAATAACTATACACGGGAAAAACTAATGGGCCAAAATAGATCAAAAATTTTGAAAAATGTCGAAAAATTGATTTTCCGGTTAAAATGAGGACAAATACAAGGAAAAGACCACTTAACTTTGATAGAAGTCCCCCCACACTTAACATATACATTGTCCTCAATGTTTAAGCATGTGGGAGTAAACTCCCCTACACTTAGGACATTGTGCACGTTGTTTAAATCTCGCTAAGGAAAAGACAACTAAAGAGATTCCTATTTAAATATTGAGAAAATATAAAATAGTGAATCGAAAAGAGTTTAGGATAGAACCAGGAAAATGGGAACAACAGAATCACGGGTCGTCAAGAATCCTCAAGAGTGTATCATTGAGCGCTCGAATCCCTGAATATAAGAAGAGAGGAAATAGCAAACACCAACGGGTCTCCCCTACACTTAGGATAAAGAAAGCTAAAAGATAGATAAATGGGTTGCCTCCCAAGAAGCGCTTGATTTTTGATTACCGAGTCGTGAGCCTGACTCGACCTTGATTATCATAGGAAGAAGCATGAAACATATCCACCAGGATCAAAGACATAGTTTTCGTCCATCAAATAGCAGAAGCTTAAGGCGAACAAGGCAAGCCAAAGAAGAGTAGGCAAGGTTCCCTTAAGCAAAGACGGAGCACGGTGGAAGCAAGGGTGAAATGGTGCAAACAGATTTCCATAAGTTCCAAAGATATTTCTATTTATTTCATCAGACGGATACTGAGATGGCTGCAGAATATCGATACCGGGGTCGAACACCTTTTCCTTTAAGGGAAAATAACACTCAGGCTCAGCAGAATGTGAAGATGATCCGCGAAGAAGATGCACAACCTCGTCCTTAGAAGGTGGACAAAGAGGTGTCAAATCATACGTGCTGCGGATGTTGGTGTCGACCGGTTGCTTCTCCTTTGAAAGAATTTTCAAATCCAAAGTAGGATCAAGACGATAATCTTCAAAGTCTAAAGGAGGAGCATCACTCTCATGAGGGAAGTAAGTATTGAGAAATGTAGAGAAGTCTTCCTCAAAAGAGTAATCATCCAAAGTAGGATTAAGCATGGATGACGGAGGATCTTCATCATGAGAAGAATCACTCGAAAGAGTATCGGCCTCATCAAAATCATCGTAAATGGGCAGGTCGGGATACTCAGAAGTAAGGTCATCATAATCATCTGAATCTAAGCTAGAATCATCATCGTAAGCATCAAAGATCGGTGGAGAATCATAAATGGGTGAAGGTTCCAAACTGGATAGAGAATAATCCAAATCATCTTCAAACAGTGGATTATCAATGCAAGACTCGAATAGGGGATTGTTGTAGATGACAAAATCATCGAGCACATTAATCATATTTGCAGATTCTCGTCCATAGGATTTTCTTGTAAGCTTCCCCATTTTGAAAACTTGTGCATCATCCCCGACTCTTAAGATGAGCTCACCTTCGGCAACATCAACTAGAGCTCGTCCAGTTCTCAAGAATGGCCGACCAAGTATTAAAGGAATACGAGGGTCCATTTCGTAATCAACAACGACAAAGTCGACCGGGAAAGTAAATGTGCCAACTTTAATGAACACGTCTTCGGCAATACCAACGGGGTAAGCGAGAGTGCGATTTGCAAGTTCAAGGGTCATCTTCGTTGGAGTAAGGTCGGGTAATGATAGTGTTTTCCAAACACTCAAAGGCATAAGATTAATAATTGCCCCGAGATCAGCAAGGGCAGTAAATTCTTCGGTTTTGTTAAGAAGGCAAGGCAACACAAAACGACCAGGATCTCCAAGTTTTTCTGGAAGTTCTTTAAGAATAACTGCAGAACAGTTTTCATTTAAGCGTGTGTTGGCGAGCTCAATCAGCTTCTCTTTCTTGTTAAGCAATTCATTGAATGCTTTGACAAATTTCGGCATGTGTACAAGTGCTTCGACAAGGCTAATGTTGAAATTCATTTGAGAGATCATCTTCAAATAATTTGACATTTGACAGTCATCCTTGGTTAGCATTGTGGTCTTGCCTAGCCGATAAGGATAAGGAATATTGGGGTTGGGTGGTGAAGGTGTAGGTGAAGGTTGAGGTTGAGATGTTGAAGTGTTCTTCTTGGTGACATCGTCATGACGAGGCGGAGACGGTAATGGTGCACTAATACTAGGTGTGGGAGGAGTAGGGATAAATGGTGGTGGAGGAGGTGTAGATGATGGGGGTGGGATAGGTGGTCCTACTATGGTAACTCCACTACGGGTAGTAATAGCACTCACATTCGCTCGCGGATTGGTGACGGTGTTTGAAGGTAGAGAACTCGATGAAGAGGGTTGAGCGGTGGGCAAGAAACTAGCCAGCATATTCTTCAAATCATTCGTTTGGTTGCTGATGGAAGATTGAATATTATCTCGAAGCTTGGATCTGATGTCATTTCCTTGCTTGGTAATATCCCCTTTTAGATTGATAATTTGGCTCTGCAGATTCTTGATTTGCTCACCTTGAGTTCTCATCAAAGCTTCAACATCTGGATTCATGGGTGGGGCTTGTTGAGCGGGTGGGTGATAAGGATTAGAAGCTCTTGGTGGGATCTGGTTGCTTCTATTGTAGTTGTTGGCGGGGTTTTGGTTTTGAGGAGAAAAACCGGGTGAAAGGTAGTTGTTTGATTGGTAACTCAGCAAATTTCGATCCCCTTGAGGTCGAGCTTGGTAATTTTCCGGTGAATAATTACCATAAGCTGCATACACGTTTTTCGGATTTCCTTGAGTAGAAGGAAAATCAGTGTATGAGTGTGGACCGCCGCATGTTTCACAAGAAGGTGCAACCGCTTTAACTTGTTTTTGTTGGTTTGTAGCGAGAAGCAAGATATTTTTGTTCATTTCAGTCATCATTCGGGTGAATTCGGTCATGTCGGGGTTTGCTGAAGTAGAAGAAACATTGACTCTCGGGTTGTTCCTTGAAGAAGCGGAGGAATCCCAGTTTTTGTGATGAGTAGTCATGTTCTCAATAAGCTCTCTACACTCCTCGGGTCTCCTTTTCATAAATGTGCCACTGGCGGCTGCATTAATCGTATCACGATCTCGAAAACTCAAACCGTTGTAGAAAGTATCAATTAAGGTCACAGGGAGCATGTTGTGGTTTGGACATCTATCGATCAAGACATTATATCTTTCCCAAGCATCAAAAAGAGATTCATCGGGGTCTTGCATGAAAACGCTGATTTGATTGCGAAGGCTCGTGACCATGGATGGTGGAAAGTAGCGCGACAAAAAGCGTTGAGTCATGTCATCCCAAGTATGAATAGAATTCTTTGGAAGACGATCAAACCATTTCTCGGCATGGTGTGATAAAGTATGTGGAAAGAGATGTAGACGAAGAACATCCATTGTGGCACCGGGCAACTTCATGCTTTGAGTGATTGTAATGAATTTGTCGAGGTGTTTGTTGGCATCATCATCAGGCATTCCGGCGAATGGATTAGTTTGCACTTGCTGAATCATGTGGTGCTTCAACGAAAACTCCGGAGCAGTGATTTGCATCAGCGCAATCGGTCCTCCTCGTCCAAACATGGTAGGTTGACAAAGCTCCTCCATTGTCCGAAGATCGGGCTGTGGAAGAACATTTTTGTTATTGTTGAGGTGCGATGGATTATTGTTGTTGTTAACACCTGCCATACTTAAATCTTCTTGAGTCTCGGGCTCTTGATAATTAGAAGATCTAGTACGCATACACCTACAAAGGCAAAAGAAAACAATACCAAACACAAAGAGAATATATATACACAATAAAAATAAAATCTTTTTGGATTTTTGAAATTTTTAATTTTTATGGATTTTTAACAATTTTAATTTTTATGGTTTTTTGAATTTTTTAAGCAAGAAAATAACGCTCACGAGTGAACGGATCCTAAAAAGCAACGCGTCTCTCACAGAAAACCGTTAATCTTTACGAAAAGAGCTGGCAGCGGCGCCATTTGATACTAAGATTTTACCTAGTAAGAAAATTAAGTTCTCGGTATCTTATCGAATTGATCTGGTTTAACTATGTGACTCAGTCGTTCTTTGGTGAAACACATACTTGTGTCATTGTAGTATATTAAAAGTGCAAAACTATTAAAGTAAAATGACGTTAAAGTAAATCTAAATCTAATTTAAAGTAAATGACAAGTATTTAAAAGCGTGACAAAAAGTAAAAGGCAATAAACGTAAATAACGCAAACTTAAAACTATCTAAGGCAAACTTAAAACGCAACTAGAACTTAAAACTAAGGCAAGGCTAAAAATAAATCTAAGGCAAGTAATCTTAAAGTGCGACTAAGGAAAAAGGCGGGAAAACTAAAACTTGAAAATTAAAAACAAAAAGTTAAGAAAACTGAAATTAAAAGAACCTGAAAATTAGCTCATCCGGAATAAACCTCCGTTCGGAATAATCACTCATCCGGAATGTCACCTTCGTTCGGAATGATTCTTCTTCACTCAGAATATTTACCCAAAACTTTGATCCGGAATAAAATGCTTACTCGGAATATGTCACCTATCCGGAATAAACTTCTTTATTCGGAATGTAGCTTTGATCCGAAATGTTGCTCTTGATCCGGAATATCTCTTGATCCAGAATGTTATTCCGAATAAAACCCTTGATCTGGAATGTCTTAATATTCCGAATAAACTCCTTGATCCGGAATAATAAATTATTCCGAATGAACTTGCTGATCCAGAATATTATTTGATTCGGAATGAGAGGTTGATCCGGAATGTGGATTTGATCCGGAATAAAAGGCTGATCCGGAATGTTTGGTATTCCGTATGAGATGCTTGATCCGGAATAATGAATTATTCCGAATGAGCACAACTGATCCGGAATATCTAATATTCCGGATGAACGACTTTTGATGCGGAATAAAATTGCACAATCCCTTGATTCGGAACACAGACTTTGATTCGGAATACCTGGAAGATCAGTAACAGCAAAGCGAAGAACAAGGAAACACAGGTATATACGAATCTAACCAAATATAATCAAAATCAACCAAAAGATTAAATCAAACTAATCACAAAACATCTACTAATGATAATAAAACAATCCAAAACAATCAAAATAACAGAAATAACCACAATAATCAAAACCACTTTAATCAATAAAAACTCAAAACATAAACATGAACATAAACATAAAAATCAAACATTAAAGAAAGGTAGATAGGAGATGAACAATAAAAATAAAGATTGACAAGAATTAAATGGAAACTTACTTGAAATTAAAGGTATTTAAGGTGCAAGACAAGTATTTAAATTTGACAAGTAATTAAATGGACATGAATTTAAATGTGCAGGAAAGTAAAATGGAAGAAATAGTTTGTCAAGCTATCCAACAAAATGAATTGATTAACATCCTAATCTATTTATAGGGGAGGATTAAGGAGTGCTTAGGAAGCTTCCTCCCCTCCTTCATCTTTCCTTAATTGCATGCTTAAGTCGTTGCTTTCTTTAATCTTCTTAAATCTTGGACTTAATGGCTTTGTCTCGGGATTTCTTTAAACTCGTCTTGAATTTTCTTCATAAATAAGACTTGAGTTCTTCGGCTTTAAGTAAACTTCTGTCTTTTGACTTTTTCTTCGATAAATCTTTAGAATTGGTCTTGGACTTCCGTTCTTTTTGCACTCTTGACTTCTTGACTTCGTCTTTCGTCTTTTTCTTCGATAAAAGCCAGTGAATGCCGTGTTTTCTCCACTTTTCACCTTTTCGTCCTAAATCACAACAAAAACACAAACCACGCATAATTCTGACATAAATGACATTAAATACACGTTTTGGCTCGGTTATTATTGTAATTAAGTGGTAAAAAGGATGGGTGTTTACACACCTATCATGGGCCGTGAGCTTACTGATTTCATAATCGTCCTCGGAAATACTGATGCAATCAAGAAATTTGGTGGAAATGTACATTTATCGGTTGGACGAGGTGCAAGTGTTGTTGTTGGCCTAATTGGAAGGTCTACTGAAGCTGAATTCTGGGCTGGTGATGGTGGATATGCTACTTGCTATACATATATAGCTGTAGTAAGGGTATCAACACATACTTCATCTTCTTATTTTCTGTTACTACAAGTTGGTTCAGCTTAGTTACTTTCCACCTTAACATAGTCATGTAATTTTATTGCATACAATCGGGTTGGGTCACAATGTGTTTTATATGAAAAAAAACATTATGGCTTGCTGCTCCCAATCCTATATTTGGTTGTCCGTATATTGTGACTATAATTATTAGTTAGGCGTATGGGTCCAAATGTTTGAGAATGTAGAGGTGGCTGCATATGGGAGTGTTTGGGATTGATTATTTTTTCCGCTTATGCTTCTTATTACTTAAGCTACTTGAATATAAGCACAAAAACACAGTATTCTTTGATATAAGCATTTGGAATTTGGATAAATACATAGACACTTATTATTCACACATACAAAGCAGCAGATCACCCTAAATTCCTGCTGAAATAACGAACAACGTAGGCAACATTTGAAAAGAGCTGATGTGCAGCAATAAATCAGTCTAATATTTACCAGGTCATAAGTTCTATGTCTGCATACTGATTCTGAATATAAAAAATATACATTAATTAATGATTTGTGTTTAAAAGTATCGTTTTTTATGACTACAGGTGCAAAAGAAGCTGGGTAACAAAACCACATCACTTTTTGGAGGGAAAATGCAAATACGATTGCCATGTAAGAAAATTAGTTCCTTAATAGTAACTTGTGTTTTTCATTCGAAGTTAAAAATAATTCTTAAACAATGTTATGAATGCATGATAGGTTACAAATTTCTACCCAGTTTCTTACGTTTTAGAAACTACGGCTCTTAAGGCATAAACACGATAAAGCCGATATGTAACACCCCACTTGGATAAGTGGACCGTTACGTGTATTTATGGCGTGTCATCAAAGTATAAGGTAAATGTCCTAAAACATTAATTGACCATAAAGGAAATACCGGAATTAAACATCGGTAATCCAAACATAAGCTCAAAATATGAAAAGTAAAATACTGAAGGAAAGGACTAAACTATGTCCAAATAAGCAGAATAATGTAAGAAGTGCATAAAGTAAGAAGTTCGGATAGCTTCCATTCAATGCACATGCTATCAAAATCCTACGAGCGTCCTGGTGTACCTGCCGTTAGAACATGAAAGAACAACGGCTGAGCATAACGCTCAGTGAACGGATATAAATCATGATAAGGAATTACTGAAATGAAACATATAATAAATACTGGAGCTGTAAGACTAATAAGTAAAGTTGCAGCGGAAATCCGTGTATAGTCTTTAAAGTCTGATTTATAAATAATAAAGTTGAACTGTTATCTGTTAAATCTGAAAACATGCATTTAATGTATTTTAACTGCCAGAGCTTATATAGGTCATGTGCTGTAACAACGGTGCATGAATAACTGGAGGGGTGACATCATCATGCTGTAGAGGGGTGACCTCTAAATAACTGTAGAGGGGTGACCTCTAAATATTGTGCTGGGTGGAGGGATCAACTCCAATGTGAAGGATGTAGAGCACACACCACATTCACCCTGATAACTTGTAAACTGATAAGCCTAGGATGCATCCATACGCCCCACTAAAAATACTGATAAAATGGCCAAACTGAGCTGAGTGGGACGATGCAGGATATCACTCTCCTGCATGTGAGTCATGACACCGGTGCCTCTAGTGCCATGGTTACAGTACCTCTGTAACTAGTACATAAACTGGTCATGCTTGTATATAATGCTCAGGCAATTTATTTGGTTATTAACATGATTACAGATAAGCTTAAACATATACTGGGGAAAACATTTGGCTGAAGACGGGGAATTCTAATCATGCATAGAAAGGAAGTCCTTACTGAAAGGACGAAAATCCGTACGATCAATCGAAACAAAAGAGACAAATAATAGTAGAGAGATAGGAATATCCGTACCTTAACTAGCAGGACCCGACAATTAATTAAACTTCAAAATTATTTTTCGTCAAATAATCTACAAAAATTATGAAACTGATCATCGAGGGTGACCGAGCTAACAATTGTTCATGTTTGTATCCACTTCTTAAACAAGTCTCTGTTATACACTTGTTTTCAATTCTTTCTACTAAATAGGATCCTTATGTTACGTTTTGTAAAACAATTTAGTGTTATCCATAATGACAAATTCAAACATTGTATGACCCTTCTACTGTTAAGGTTTAATTTCATATTACTAAATTTACCATTGCCATATAAAAATATTCATATTTTACTTATGATGCTTTATAAAAAAAATACAATGGTCATGCACCAATTATTTTCTTTCAAACTTTCATGAACAAAAAAAATGATTGTCACTAATCATTATTTCAAGTTTATTATGTGAAGAATTCTATGTGTATATATATATCTAGTATTAGCATAATTTATTAGTAGTATAGAGATATCTTGCATGAATTTCCTGAACATCAATTCGACATAAATAACAGAGGTGATCGATTCTTCACTATGTTATTGTCTGGGCAGCTAAATGAATAGAAATTTATTATTTCCTAAAGTAGAGTCTTAGAGTTATGCATTACCTCTAAGCAAAAAGATGATAGATCGATATCAGAAACAAAAGCACAGACTAACATTTGATCAACCGAAACCTGACTCGAACACGGTTACCAACACATCGCGATCATGACCTCTAACTCGAAACCCCGACTCCGTCTCCGTCACGAACTATAAAATGGAATGCAGCCTAAATGAGTAATCTTATTCGACTTGGACGAGGAAGACGATTATCACAAGAAACTATGTATGCCGGCATAAACACAAAATGGATCAAGCCCCAAACTCGGAAGACTCCGATCTGACTAGATTGTGATTTCTTGCGACATTTTTTTTATGAGTTAAAAAAATATAGCATAGGTTTAGGAACGTTTTTTTTATATAGCAGTGGGTAAATATAACTAATATTAAAACCAGTCAAAGGGAATGAAAATATACAGAATATTAATGCTAATTCTTTCCTTCGATCTCGCCAAATTACACGAGCATATTCTGAGAAATGGTTTTCATGTTTGAAAGTTAATACTTGATAGCAATAGACAATGTAAAGTCAATTACATATTTGACTTCTTCAAAAATATATATATATTTAATAATTAACTTGAATACATTATTATAAATTGATCATATTTGAGGTTCCAAGTTCAACCACACATATTATTATGTAAACGTCTTTTTTTATTATTTAAGAAAAACAAACATCTTACGTTAAAAATGATTAAATAAATTACAAATCAAATTTTTGGGTTTTCCAACTCTTCCTCTATAAAAAAATAATTTGTCCTCGAATTAAGGATGTGATTATGTCGTGGTTTTACAATTCTTCCCCTCTAAAGGAGAAATTCGTCCTCGAATTAAAGGTAATAAGCTGGTGAAGTTATAAAAGCTAAAAGGACATATGTGCTGAAAGAGCACGAAGGCTGAAAAGACATATAAGCTGAAGGATCATTCGTCCTTGAATTAGAACATGATGCTGCTGAAAGGGTATAAACTTGACATGACTGAAGTAAACATTAAATGTATCCTGGCTGAAAAGGACAGAGAACGTAACATGACTGAAAGAACTTAACTGAATTATTGAGGAAAGGGATGAGAGGTCCGGATGGACTCCTCCGTTTCGAGTGGCTTCCCGCTCAAAACGATTCCTTCAAAGGTCTAATTACAATGAAAATCTTGGTCCTGATGACCCTGTCCTGATGATGCTGAAATTTTCTGGTTCCATACTTAAGATGGATTTTCTAAATCTGATAGAATGAAATAAGCTATAGCATGTAGTACACATGAAACAATACGTATAAATATTCTGAAAGATAACATTTATATCTCTGAGCAAGCTGCTGAAAATATACATAGGGACGAACTACGTGAACAATTTTGAACGTGCTACGTGAGCAATTGTGAACGTGGTTCATGATTATATGAGGAACGCTGAGCATGGAATATATATCGTGAATGAGATACGTGAAACATATTGTGAATGTGATACTAGAACATATCATAAAGGTATGATGTCTGAGGAGGAAATGCCAAACGATATGGCTTGAGGTGTGAAACGTCTGCCTGGTTATGGAAAAATTGTGCTAAACTTGGGTCTGGTTTCTCAAGCTGCCTGTAACCGTATTCGGTAAAAAAAAACTGTGAAACACGTATCGTGAGATGGAACACGAACCTGAACGTGAACATTTTCATGAATGCGAATGTGAATTTAAATCATGAGATTAGCACAATATGGACTGAAATAATATCAAAATGCGAGCGTAAGACACAACCGTGAAAGTGAACGTAAACGTAAAGTGAACGTGAACGTCACGTGATCGTGAACATGAATTCTGTCTGGTATGATGGTCGATGGAATACCTTGAAATCTTAAGATTTATTGTTGAACTTCCTGCAGATCAGCTACTGCGTAATCCTTTCGGATGGAAGAAAACGCGCAGGTTGGTTACATGGATGACGATGACTTAGATAGTATCATACTCTTTTGAGTCTATGGTAACTGATAATGATTTCATGAAATTCCTTCTCATTTATGTTCAGAAATTTCTAAGGATTGTAGTAATTCACTATCATGACGGCGTTCTATCTTGAACCTGTGGTATGTCAGGCATCTAGATATGAACATAGCTGCATAATTGTGTGGTACTGCTTCTATCAAAATTCTGCCTGATTATAGGACATTTTGGTGGAAACCTGGTTGACTAGTCATGGGAAAATTTTATTCATAAATTTCATAACATAGCTGGAGCATTAGGGAGCTTAGAAGTATAAAATCAAAATTTTTAGAGAGACTGCAATATGTGCAACAGCAGTCTGGAAAACATCAATTTCTTCTCTCACCACTACTGGTGTCACGGTTGCGAATTGTTCTGGAACATATTTAAGATATCGTAGCAGGTCAGATAAACCTTCTATACGTGAGATGACATCGATTATGAATGGTGATCTTATAAAGTTTTCCAATGGTTGATACATGACCTCATGTTACTGGCCTACTTTTTCATAGACAGAAACGTTACACTTCCTGGTGGTGCGCTAGGGCGAATGAAGCCTCGTTCCGGTAACTTTTGCAGCAGTTGCTGCAACTCTTTTAACTTAGTTGAAGCCATGGAATAAAGAGTTCTGAAAATAGTTTCTGTCCTTGAGACAAGCTCGGTGTTAAACTCTAGCTCGTGGTTAGGAAGGAATTTCTTGAAAACCTTCTGCAATGACCTTTAGAAAACTTTGGGATAATTTGCTGATCATGAATTTAAAGAGTTTCAGAAGTAACTATAACTGCTAGTTATAAGTCTTCGTAGCTATGGACTGAGAATTCACGCACTTAAGGCAGAAACAACTTGTACTGATTTTTCTGGCAGAAAATATAATGAATATATTTGGTATTTAGTAAGATGGATCTCATCGTTAACTGAAAGGATAACTTTAGTAATCATGGTTGCTATTGTGGAGTCTTTTCTGGCGGAGAGCCAGGTAACTACCTAATTTAAGATAAAGCTGACATAAGAACATGTGATGTAGACATGGCGACTTTTTACTGAATGTGTTCGTCTATAACCTTACAGAATAAATACTACGTGTTTAACCTGAATGATATTCTAGTGGTGGTGACTAAATCTGTACTAATCTGATTTATGTGTGGCATAATAGAACTGGTATACCCTTTTCTGAAGGGTACCCTGAAGTACTGAGGACCTGGTTTAGAAACATACTGGAGTTATGAGTTCTGACTCGTATTTTAAGGAAAGATTCGTATGACGTGTACCATGACTGGTGTCCTGCTATGTGTCTTCTGAAATGATACCTGAGACCTGTGTCTTGACTGTCGTCTTGACATGTGTTTTATTGGATGAACCTGGACAAGGCTGAGAATTTTTGGTAACTTCTAGGATTGGCGGACCAATTAGACTACGGATCTCTATATTTTTGGTCATGTCCGTTCCGGAGTTCCGATGGTTACTGACTGATTAATTATAAGCACAGTGGTTGTCACTACTGCTTTGTTTGTCAATTTATGACGGTCATTATCATGACCGTGATTATGTAACTATTCTGCTGAGTGGCCGACTGAGTTCCGGTTCCCACTCTTCTGAATGAACGGTTAGCTGAGTAACGTGTGACAGCTAACTGAGGAAGTAAGGCATGGAATAGAATGGTAGTGTCTGATGGTTGAAATTTACTCTTGTCAGAAATTTCAAATTTGTAGTTTTCGTCCTTGCTCTGCAGTGTCTTTATAGTATAACAGCATCAGCATCAGCATCTTGAAAAATCTCCAAAGTATCAGCAGCATCAGCAATTGTGAGGTCTTCAAAGTGTTCGCAGCACTGGCATCTAGTAAAATCTTCAACCCACGAGCAGCATCAACACCTGGTATAATATCGACAAGTGGAAACGCCTGAGATGATTGAGGATCGATTAGCAATATCCATAGAGTAGGGTACCTGGTGTACACCTGGGCTACTGTACATGAAGTACAAAATGAATATTGCACATGAAGCATATCTGAGACACTGTACGTGGAGTACACATGAATCACTGTACATGGAGTATAACTGAGACACTATACATGGGGTACATATGGAATACTATACGTGGCACTGGTGGAAATTTTATGGGATGATCGATACTAGTGTCGCCTGTCTGACATGATCAAGGAATTAAATTGATTTAAGCGGTAGTAAACTGAACTGGAAGGAGTAACATGATAGCCTGGTAATTTCTGCGTGGACTTAAAGCTGGTTGTATAGAATTTCAAGAATATGATAAAACATAATTTCAACAATGGTCAGCATGAAGACATGACTGATGAAGATCAAACCTGATTATTATGAAAACATGATTTAACTATAACCCCTTCTGTATCTTAGCATGAAAACAGCATCACCTTGCTGAAACATAATCCTCATAAGGAGACATAAACTTAGTCAGCATGAAAACGACATTCACGTGAAAGTATAAACTTGACTGATACAAATAACATAGAAGAACAATCAACTGAGGTTTAACATCAACTGATGTGGATAGTTATGGTTTAATCCACAGTATTCAAAGTAGGAAGCATGTGACTAAGTATGGGTGATTCTGTTTCGATCCATACCTGTTAAAATTTTCTGAGAACTGTCATGTATAGAAATGTAAGATCTGGGACTAAATGTGGTTGGTTGTAGTCCAATTCATATTTGTCAAGATTTTATGAAACGTCATTATATGACAAAGGTGAACAACTATGGATCGGTTCACAAAACAACATTCAACTGAAAAACATGAAATGTGATCTGAACATTGGTGAACATGTATGGGTTGTTTCACCAAGTAATATTCGACTAAAAGCATGAATCTTTCAAGAGTAAGGATGAACGCCACTGGGTCGGTTCACCAATACAAAAATATGAACGGGCAAGGGTGAACGCCTATGGGTCGGTTCACCAAAACAAAATTCGAAGAAAAGCACATGCGACTAAATATGGCCAGTCCTGTACCAACCTTTTACTTAGTCAAAAACTTTAAGAAAACCGACTGATAACAGAAGAAAACTGACTGATAAATGCATGAGAAACATGAAAGATAATAACACCAAAATCTGGAAAGTTCCTGGTGACTACCCACTAGTCACAGGTCATGTTTTAGAGCCTACAGGTCGAACCTTGGCTCTGATACCATAATTGTAACACCCCACTTGGATAAGTGGACCGTTACGTGTATTTATGGCGTGTCATCAAACTATAAGGTAAATGTCCTAAAACATTAACTGACCATAAAAGAAATATCGGACTTAAACATCGGTAATCCAAACATAAGCTCAAAACATGAAAAGTAAAATACTGAAGGAAAGGGCTAAACAATGTCCAAATAAGCAGAATAATGTAAGAAGTGCATAAAGTAAGAAGTTCGGATAGCTTCCATTCAATGCACATGCTATCAGAATCCTACGAGCGTCCTGGTGTACCTGCCGTTAGAACATGAAAGAATAACGGCTGAGCATAACGCTCAGTGAACGGATATAAATCATGATAAGGAATTACTGAAATGAAACATATAATAAATACTGGAGCTGTAAGACTAATAAGTAAAGTTACAGCGGAAATCCGTGTATAGTCTGTAAAGTCTGATTTATAAATAATAAAGCTGAACTGTTATCTGTTAAATCTGAAAACATGCATTTACTGTATTTTAACTGCCAGAGCTTATATAGGTCATGTGCTGTAACAACGGTGCATGAATAACTGGAGGGGTGACCTCATCATGCTGTAGAGGGGTGACCTCTAAATAACTGTAGAGGGGTGACCTCTAAATATTGTGATGGGTGGAGGGATCAACTCCAATGTGAAGGATGTAGAGCACACACCACATTCACCCTGATAACTTGTAAACTGATAAGCCTAGGATGCATCCATACGCCCCACTAAAAATACTGATAAAATGGCCAAACAGAGCTGAGTGGGACGATGCAGGATATCACTCTCCTGCATGTGAGTCATGACACCGGTGCCTCTAGTGCCATGGTTACGGTACCTCCGTAACTAGTACATAAACTGGTCATGCTTGTATATAATGCTCATGCAATTTATTTGGTTATTATTATGATTACTGATAAGCTTAAACATATACTGGGGAAAACATTTGGTTGAAGACGGGGAATCCTAATCATGCATAGAAAGGAAGTCCTTACTAAAAGGACGGAAATACGTACGATCAATCGAAACAAAAGAGACAAATAATAGTAGAGAGATAGGAATATCCGTACCTTAACTAGCAGGACCTGACAATTAATTAAACTTCAAAATTATTTCTCGTCAAATAATCTACAAAAATTATGAAACTGATCATCGAGGTTGACCGGGCTAACAATTGTTCATGTTTGTATCCACTTCTTAAATAAGTATCTGTTATACACTTGTTTTCAATTCTTTCTACTAAATAGGATCCTTATGTTACGTTTTGTAAAACAATTTAGTGTTATCCATAATGACAAATTCAAACATTGTATGACCCTTCTACTGTTAAGGTTTAATTTCATATTATTAAATTTACCATTGCCATATAAAAATACTCATATTTTACTTATGATGCTTTATAAAAAAAATACGATGGTCATGCACCACTTATTTTCTTTCAAACTTTCATGAACAAAAAAAATTGATTGTCACTAATCATTATTTCAAGTTTATTATGTGAAGAATTCTATGTGTATATATATATCTAGTATTAGCATAATTTATTATGTGAGATATCTTGCATGAATTTCCTGAACATCAATTCGACATAAATAACAGAGGTGATCGATTCTTCACTATGTTATTGTCTGGGCAGCTAAATGAATAGAAACTTATTATTTGATAAAGTAGATCCTTAGAGTTATGCATTACTTCTAAGCAAAAAGATGATAGATCGATATCGGAAACAAAAGCACAGACTAACATTTGATCAACCGAAACCTGACTCGAACACGGTTACCAACACCATCTCGATCATGACCTCTAACTCGAAACCCTGACTCCGTCTCCGTCACGAACTATAAAATGGAATGCAGCCTAAATGAGTAATCTTATTCGACTTGGACGAGGAAGACGATTATCACAAGAAACTATGTATGCCGGCATAAACACAAAATGGATCAAGCCCCAAACTCGGAATACTCCGATCTGACTAGATTGTGATTTCTTGCGACATTTTTTTTATGAGTTAAAAAAATATAGCATAGGTTTAGGAACGTTTTTTTATATAGCAGTGGGTAAATATAACTAATATTAAAACCAGTCAAAGGGAATGAAAATATACAGAATATTAATGCTAATTCTTTCCTTCGATCTCGCCAAATTACACGAGCATATTCTGAGAAATGATTTTCATGTTTGAAAGTTAATACTTGACAGCAATAGACAATATAAAGTCAATTACACATATTATTATGTAAACGTCTTTTTTTTATTATTTAAGAAAAACAAATATCTTACGTTAAAAATGATTAAATAAATTGCAAATCAAATTTTTGGGTTTTACACGTTATGTTTGATGTCAAGGCCAATGCAAGTGTAAAGCCGAGATGTTTTATCCCTAAATGAAAAAAAATTGGTTAAAAGTTGTGCTTTTTTTGTTTTTTCAGTTTTCCTGACATGGGTATTTGAGGGTTCAAGTTAAATTTACTTGCATTGCTCGAAAAATGTGAAATTTGTGAAATGTTATGGGTCATTTTTATTAAAGATTATTTTAGTTCCATCGTTGGGAATTTTTTAGCTTTGTGAAATGTGAGTAGATCTTCATTCATATTTTTCTTTTATTTGTTATATATTTGTTTTATAATTGCGACTAAAATAACCTTAATGAAATCTATAGCTATTCTTTACCTCAACATAAATAATCAAGAAATAGTCAATTTTCTTTTTTATTAATTCTTCTATTATTGATTAATCTTTACTGCATTTTTTTGGAACTAATTTTGTGCAGACTATGATGATATGTACCGGATGAAAGCCACCTATGTTTAATTATATTACCCCCTATTTTTTTACAAATAAATTAGAATCGTATTAAAGGCTAACCAAAATTTTGTTTTGCATTTGCATTGGTTTTGGATTAGGATTAGTCTTAGACGGGTTAGTTTACACAGATTAGTAGAAATACAGCACTTTGTACGCACCAACATGCAAAGTTGTTTCTATATCTAGCTTATGCTCATGGACATAACTCGAATAATTGATTTCTTAGTCAAACATATAAATGAATCAACATTATCAATTATCATGACTCATTAGCATCCGAAAACTGGATGGGACTGAGAAATTATATCGACGAAAAACCGGACCTGAGGATCCTACCATATTCACATTTTTGATCTGTTTTGTGTTGTTATTCATGTGTTCTTTGGCTGATGTATTTTACTATAATGAATAAGTGTCTGTTTACAATATGGCCTACCATGATTTTTGGTGCAGGAACAACCCCACCACTTCCAACTTCAGACTTTCAGCTGAATTCTGGCCAAATTGCACAGAAACCGACGACTCCAAAATGGTTTGGGAGAGTATGGGCTAGAATGGGTTGCACACCAATCTACAGATTGTGGTGGCAAGATGGAATGCAGCGGTATGGGTGCACTCACCCCTTGTGTCCTTATTTGAGATAACAATTGGTGGCTACGACGCTTATTCAGCAGTTGGAAATGATACAGGTTTGCTTTCTTATTTTTATTTCCACTTTTGCTTTATCTCTCTGATTCGGTTTAGTTATTCTTAAAAACGTTGTATAAAAGTATTCAAATTATGTAAGATTGTAAATAATTATTTAATTGAAACATATAAATTTTGATGCAGGGAAGGCAGTGTAATGAGAAAGCTTGGCAAGTAGATAAAAGGGCATTCCAGGATATATTCAATTCAAGGTTTCAATGAAAACAAAATTAAAAAAAAACAAGAAAAAAAAAACAACAGTACTAGACAAATTTATGTCACTCCACAACCAAATGAAAACCAAAACAAGACAGAAGCTCTGTCACGAGTCTTATTTATGTTAATATCTGAAATAAGTTAGTCAGCGTGTGTTACTTAGCCATTACTTTTAGCATAAAACAACAAGTGGTTTCGAAGATTTTTTTGCACTTACTTATCTGAGCCAAATCCTATTTTCTGATAGTCCAGAAAAAGAGAGTGATTCTAAATGGAAACAGCAGCCCACTGTCTTTTAGGTAATGTTGATTGTTTTGGTTTTTAGTTACAGGTTTGAACAAATGGTAATAGTATCTTTGTGTTTTTAATAGTTTTAAATTCATTTTCGTCAATTCGTCGTGTTTTTTAGCGATATCAGGTGGCATCTACAAAAGAGAGTTCTTTTTGTTGTTTAATAGATTTTGCATTGTGTTTTCTAAATAAACATGCCCTTCCTGTTTCGAAACCTAGATAATTAAGTTACAATTTTCAGTATACTTTATCTTAACTAAATTTTTTGTTACATTAGTGTTAGTGTTGGGTCGAATAATGATCTGATTTTGCATATGCTTTAGTATTTTTTTTCTGTCAATCACATATTGAAGCATAACTCAATTTTGGATGTATGGTTTTGCAGATTGGATAACCTTTGTGGAAGCTCTTTGAGGATGGTGCGGTGAATTGAGACTATTTGTGGAACACCTCTAAGCTTAGATAAACAATCCCAAACACTCCCTTTACATTAGCTGTAGGTGAACCGTACAGCTACCCACTGACACACAAACCTGAAGCAGGAGATAGTTTTTTTGTTAACAATAATAGTGAGGGCTAGGCATCAAGGTGATCTTATATATTATAGCTTGCCTAATATTAGGAACTTTGACGTTGTGGACAAGATGTTAAGGTAGATTTTAGTCAAGAGATATATAGGTATTGAGGAAGCAAGGCCTCGGCGAAAGAGTTTTTTCCTTCATGTGTACAGGAAGAGCAAGAGTCTGTTGGATTCAAGAACGATATCCAGATGTTGGAAAGACGACCCATTCTTAATAGCCATCAAGTAGCTTGAATGAACGAATACAAAATTATCTGACTAGATTTTTAATTCAACTTTATTAATCATGTGAAGCGCCTCCATACAGACCCTCTACATCTTCATTTTCAGGTATGTTGCACATTTGTTTGAACAAATTTATTAATTATGTTTGTTTTTAAAAAGTGTTTTGGTGTATAGTGAAACTCATAAATATATGTTTTTCAAAATTTAAACCAGGCGGAACTAAGGAGAAATGGTTTAAGAAGGCAACCTGTAACATTGGCTAAAGATAGAGAAGTACTTAAGGACAGACAAAATTCGAAGGTTGTCTACAAGCACGAGGAAGTGTGAGATAATAAGATGAAAAGAAAACACTCAATAGGTATTGTTTTTACAAGACCCGTAGATAGCAATCCAGAAAGAGTTGTTTGGGTTGTGAAGTGGTTTGTATGATAAATGTAGGTCCATGGCGGCTACGGTGAGAGCTTACGCAAAGGGATTCATATGCCTGTTAAGAAAAAGAATGGGCTGCTATTCGTATTTAGCTCATGCTTCGATATATTACCTGGAGCTGGGGGAAATCCTCACTCATCTAGAACTCGACGAATCAAGGTACCACACCAGATTGAATGGCTTCCTCAATTGGTGGACTACGCTCTCATACAAAGTTCAGTCAGATTCATCCACAAGCCAGGATGCATTGGTATTGTATCTCGATCAGAAAAATCCAATCGAAGGTACAATGTTGTTTATGTTTATCGCTTCTGATTTCTTAGTGCTTTTTTTGTTTTTTAAATCTATTTGTTGATAAAGTTTTAAGTTTTAATGAAAAATGATGAAATGCAGTTTAGTGGTTATGATTGCAGGTGATCAAAAACTCGTACGAGCACTAACAGGGAGACCGAGGGTATTTTTGTTGTCACCAAAGTGGACCAGCCAACAAATGGCTCAACCGTGGGTGATTTGGCTGCATGACGTTATTCGCACCTTCACCTTGGACTGCATAGACGTGAGGTTGTTGGTAATAGAGTGAGATAAGTTTAAAGAGAAGTAGTGGGGGGAATCCCTTCAAGAGCTTGACTTACCTAATTGTCAGCAATGCACTCCCAGCTATTGACTTCTTCCTGATGATTACCCGATTCCATCTTTAAACCAAAGATCGGAGCTTGGTTCTCAAGTATTGAATGATCTCTGGGTATCTGTTACTTTTCTGGTAGCGGGGATTACTCTTTCAAGCATATGCGTTGAAATCAATATGAAGAGGGCCTGTTTAGATGTGAGGATGACATGTTTGAGTTAGACATGTTATTGGAGTCTGTGAACTCAGTTCTCAAACGTGTTGAGGAACTATTAAACGTCATTAACAACTGCTCAGTTAATTCATAGCATCCTGTTTGTGTCGAAGACCATTTCTCGGCGCTTAATTTACGCTGCATTGAGTGTTTAAGCGGAGATCATGGTCTTGAAGTTATGAAATCACTGCGTCAAATCCCATCTACCACGTTACCTGTTATATTAATTTGTATGAAGACGAAATAAGAAGAATGGATAGCGTCGAGAAGACTTTGACAATGTTTGGGCATACATATATGTGAAGACTTTGACAAGGTTTAAGCATCTGACAAGTAGCTTTTATTAAGTAATTTTGAACAGCCCTTGGGTGATCTAGAGTATAAAGCATTCAAGCTGTAGTACTTGACAAGAATGCTTTTCTGTACGAATGTTTATGCTACTCCCAACAAAAAAAAAGAATGCTTTAGTTTATAGTAATGATATCCGTGATTAAACTTGATTGAACGTAGGGTTTGAGCTGATTATGTATGTAATCAACCACTTTGTGTCTCATTTGCTTTCAACCAATTACATGATTGCTGGTATATATCTACAAATGACTTTTGGAAATTTATTTAGAGTAACTGACTGATGAGTTGAGGAACTTTTCGGAGACCATTCTTAAAGTCAAGGAAGGTTAGAAGCCTAAGTTCAGGTAAGCGATTCAAAATTTGGGCCTCACATCTTTGATAAAATTAATATCCACATGCCAAAGTAATGAGTTTTTCTTGAGCTCATTCGTGGTATTCGTTTGCATTTTGACATGTTCATCAGGAAAATTAGGATGTGCACAGTGTGTTTGGTAGCACATTTAGGTATTTTTTTCTTCTGAATATGCTATTTTTCTGAAATTTATTCAGGGTAAATGACTGATGAGTTGGGGACTTCTCGGAGACGAGTCTTAAAGTCAAGGAAGGTAAGAAGCCTAAGTTCAGCTAAGCGATTCAAAGTTTGGGACTCACATCTTTGATAAAACTAAGACCCCCCGTGCCAAAGTAATGAGTTTGTTCTTGAGCTCATTCTTGGTATTCTTTTGCATTTCGACACGTTCATCAATAAAATCAGATTGTGCACAGGTGTGTTTTGGTAGCGCATTTAGGTGTTTTTTTTTCTGAATATGCTTAATTTTTTTCTTCTTTTTTCTGCTGACGGTATCAAGTATTCATGATCTCATCTCTTCATTTCACTTAGAAGGTTACAAAAATAGATGTGGAATCCGTCGTTTGTGAAGCGTGATGACGATATTTTAGTTGTGCCCTCGTGAAAAAATGAGACGATGATTTGAGTTATTCACAAGAGGTGACGAGTGTGAAGACGTCATATGTTGAGAGTTCTGCAATTAAATCTGATGTGATTGGCTCACTGACTCATCCAGTTAAGTACGAAGTTTTTCGGCTTGAACGACATCCATTTTCCGAGGGCAAACATGTCAAGTTGAATCAAACATTAAAATATAAGTCAGATCAGCAGCCTACTACTTTAGAAGATCCTGTCATTAGACATTGCTATGGTTCTAATGTTCCTCTAGAAGAACAAGGTCACATGGTTGAGGGAGATTCGGATCGCAAAGTTGAGGTTGGTTATGACTATCTATTTGAAGATAGTGAGTTAAGAGAACCAATTGGATGGGAGAATACTCAAGTTGAGGGAAAAGAAACTGTTGATTGTGGTCATGGGATTGCAAGCAACTCCTTCCTGTATTTATGTAATGAATGATATAAAAGTTATGCCAAAGCAAGAGTCTATTTGGTGGCATTTCTTCAAATTCGTTAGGTACTTTTCTACCCAGTTTATCTAAATCAAACTAAATTTGCCCATTTGACAAACATAAACATTTGAACACTACTTAAGCTGATGTTGCAGCTATTAGTTATGTACACTTTCATCTCTTCTCCTCCCGCGATAAGGACGTGTCTAAGGACGCTACTTCGGGCGGGCGTGCTTCTTTCTATGGGGGCGCGCATCACTTTGAACGTGCTTGACTTTAAATAATTTGTCTCTCTTGAACCTCACGAGAAATATTTTATTAACCACATCATATAGTGAGCAGATCTAATTATCACACAAATTAAGGTAAAGGTGACCACTGCTGTGCCTTTGGGGAATACGATGCTTTATAAAGTTTCAAAATAGACGTGCAATTTAGACCCATTTACCAGACGGGTCAAATGGGTCATCTTAAAGCATACAAATTCCTAAACTGTTTTATTTTTAAAATATATGTTCAAATTACGATAGTATAGTTTTTATTATAGGATAACCATATCTAACCAACTGATTATCTAATCTAAAAATAATCGACAAAACTGTTCACAGTCTATTCAACTCTACATGTTTCCACCCGGCAACCGCACCCGCACATAAGAAAGAGGATCACTTTAACTTAAATCAATGATTGTGGAGAGAAGGCGTTGCAATACATGTAACTTTGTACTTTATATACTTATATACTCAACGCCTCATGCCACTCTATCCAACCTATTTGATACCAAGTAATCAGTCATATCGACCCTTGATTTACCTATCTGACCCTACATTTTCCACCTCTACACTATATAATTGGCTTACTCGGGAAGAAGTGTGCAGTCACACCCAATATTTATATATAAGGGTTTATAAACCATCAATAAACAAACTTCTGCCACCACAGCCCTATAAAACCACCTTCAACTGGAAGATGAAGATGTACATTTAGCCACGACTCCACAACATAAACATGACAGATGGTGAGAATTCATCTTTGCATTGATCGGCAATTAGAATAATCACCATGAGATAACAGCCACTTAGATTAGCCTTTTATCGGATTCTACAATTAGAATTTTGCTGTGTTAGATTTTGGTTTTCACCAAATTGTCTTTTTTAGGTACATTGTCTTTTTTCCTTAGTTTCTTTTTAGCTGTTCATAGTGTGCCACTTTTAACATCGTATTTTCCTTTTAATTCTTCACAATACAATCTTGTGAATGTTCTTTGGCTAACGCCATTAATAAAAAACGGATGTCGCAAGTTTTGCCAAAAGTGGGTATGTAAGACGAGTCTTCCCCTGACTCCATCTGCGTATCATTGTCATTTAAGTATATCCCAACAACCATTGAGGGAAGGCATCTTGTGACACTAAAAGTCTAAAACAATTAGATAAACACTTAAATATGCATTCCCAAACACCTTCTGACTCAGCAAGTTACCTAACTTTGTTGAATAAATTTACTAACGCGGGTCTATAATGCACATTGTGTGAGTCGATCTTCTTAGAGGCAAGCAAAGTTGACGATTGTGAATCAAATTCTGATATCCACAAATCGTAATTCTTGCTTAACACTAATTGTATGACATGTAGCATAGTATGTCTGAATCTGCTTTTACTTCCATTTATTAGTTAGTTTTGTAGTTTTTGCCTTTTAGGTGACTAAAATTTCTAATTGACTTCTAATGTTTTAATTATTCGTAGTTTATTGAATCATAACAAACTTACTCAATTGTGTAACATATTTTCATGTAATTTGTATTGCGTAACATAATATTATATCATGGATGGTTAATCAATCATATCTTGTTTTGTACATTTTAGTCCCTTCAAGATCTTTGTACATATTTTTAATATTTTCAGACTTAAAGAAAGAGAATGACGTGATAAGTCTAAAACGAATATTAATTTTTTTAATCAACTTATTTTTTTAAAAAAGGTAAATAATATACAAAAAGATCACTTAATATCTATTAGTACTTCATATTTATTTAGCAAAAAATATAAGTCCTAAGTTTATTTGGATACTAAACTTTATTTGAATACAAGAGACTAATCGCACGTTATATGTCATTTTTAATATAATGGATGAGATTAAACACAAAAACTATTTTCACATTCTTTTTTCCAACATTAATATTGTATCTCTTAAGTCGTGAATCGTTATGCGAAAAAATATATCCTTACGAATAGCATCTAATTATCTTTCTATAAATATGTTATATGATACACTTTCAATATTTTTTTTCTTCTCTTTTTTTTAAATCTAAGAAACGTTATTGCTAGCTTTAAAACAAAATGCTAAACTTGAAACAAAATTAACTGATAACCTTGCTTCTATGTTTAAAAATATGCGTATAATATATAATTTTTTAGTAATATGTAGTTATAAAAAATTGTAAACAATAATTATAAATAATGCCCGCCTCCGACTGAGACCACTCGTCCAATGTCATCCACTTGGAAAGAACTATAAGTTTGATCCAATTTAATTATTGGTTGTTTGGTGTGTATAACTATAAAAAATTTGAACTATAACATTAGGAAATCCATATCAAATAATATTTGATGGACGGGTATGACTCAATTAATGGAAAAATGACGAGTTTGAGAATGATATTGTTTTATTATCGTTACACTACTCGGTTTAGCAAATTTGTGTATGTATTAAGAATAGAATATATGCTAAAATTAAAAGAAACTTACGTATGGATGGTTAATCGACTAATTTTTTTGTTGATAAAATGACTAAATCTAAATATTTTGTTTGATTGGATCTGCATTAGTTTTATCAAATAAAAAAAAGTTAAACAACAATTAGAAGTCATACCCGTCCATCGCCGGGTTTTGCTACTTGTATATATATATATATATATATATATATATATATATATATATATATATATATATATATATATATATATATATATATATATATATATATATATATATATATATATATATATATATATATATATATATATATATATATTACCACCTTTGCATGAAAACTTTGTAAAATCATATGCATCATAAATGAGCATACATCATTTTGATCATTAATACTTTGAGCATTTTATCATATCTAGGAACAGTTGAAACATTTGATCAACAAGTACTTTGAACAATACACTATGATTGTGAGTATTCAATCATGGGATCATAGGAAACAACATGTATGACTATATTTTATGAGCATACGAAACATACACTTGATCAGTGGACTTTACGTATGACTACATCTTTATGAGGATACAAAACATAAGATATCATTTTTGGGACTATTAAGTCACCTGAAACACATGAGCATATTTCATACATCATTTTAGGTTTATAAAAACCTAAAACCATTATCATAATTAATAACGTTTATCTAATACTACATTACTACAAATATATATATTCAATATATTTTTATACACTATAAGTGTTACTACGATTCAACAAAAGCTAACATCTTATTTAGTGTCTTACACTTTAAATTTATAAAACTATACATATGTTAATTAATGACTATACTTTCACATAAAAACCCTAGAACCTAACCAATTCGACTTAGACTCGAACCTACACACACACTACATTACTTAGACTCCTAGTAACTCTACCTAATCACTAGAATTGAACACTAAAACTTCCTAGACATACAACCTAGCCGAATACTCCATATACTACACTTAAGCTACATAAGAAGCATGTACACTACACATAGAACCAACTTGGACATGTACTACATCTAGCATTTTTACTTACACTATTATAGACATCCATTTTGTCCCTTTGACTACACTATGTGACGGCTAACAAACCCTCAAAGGTCAACATGTACTTGTTTGTACACTTAAGGTTTTGCACCTTAAGAATCCTTCCGAAGATTACCTAGTACTAACATAGACCTCATAATCTCACTCTCTTCTCTCTTTGGACGTGGCCTAAATCCGAACCACAAACACATTCCCAATATAGGATATTTAGCTAGACAAACTTCACTCATACCTCACTTACAAACCTCTATATTCGAATCATACAACACACATACACGAAACATACTTCCCTACAACATTTACTACACCAAATCTTTGTCAAAGAACATTTAGTGCAAGCATTTACTACTACTATCCCGATTCTTGGCTCACAAGGCAAGCAAAGTCACCCTAGGTCACGGTTAAGAAGACTGGACGTGTAGATCTCGGGTAGATACGAAGGATCCTAACTAGTTCTCATTCATTCATCATCACCTTCACTAAACAAGTAAGTAAACCACATCCACCTCCATATCCATATTCATTCCTTTTACTCATCATAAACATACGAATCCATGTACTTATACGTGTAAATCTATGAAAAACGTGAATAAGATAGCATGCATACGTAAAACTTTGCTAAAACTCGAACCACAATGAAACCCTAACCCATGGCTTGGATTTACTTTTGTGGTAAACATGCTTAAGTTGTAGATCTATGAACGCCATGTTAGATCTTGTTTAAACCTAAAGCTTAGCTTATGGAAACTAGTTAGATAACATGCCTTAAACCTTAGGTAAACTAGACTTGATAAGGCTAGAAAGATACACCTTGAAAATAAGCCACAAGCTCGAAATATAAGCCCATAAGCCACGTATAAGCCACGAACCAAATAAGCCATAAGCCCATATACACGGCTTATTTAATAAGTCGAGTAATAAGAAAAGCCCACTAGGCCCATTTAGTTATTTGGATTAATAGAGTGCTTAGTGAATATGTACAAATATAAAACAAGCCCAAGTGTAAGCCCACTAATCTAAAAAAACAGATCACTAACGGGCCTAACGAGCCATTAAGCTCCAAAACACTATTAGGAGACTTTTCGTGCCAAAATAGTATTTATGTGAAAGTGTAAGTCAAAAGGGTAAGTTATAAAACATATATATATATACAATTCATGACATTTGATAAGTCTAGGGGCTAACTGTCAATTTTCGAAAGTATAGGGGTGTGTTTGGTTTTAGCCGAGACATTAATAAACCACAAGAACCATATTTGTCATTTCCCAAACTTGAATCGAGCCCTAGATAATACTTTTGTGTCTTATAATTATTTTCGAGACATTAGGGACTATAATTGCCATTTCCCAAACTCCAAACGAGCCCTAGGTTTCACTATGTGTCCCTTAATTATTTTCAAGACTTAGGGGACTGTTTTTGCCAATTTACAAACTAAAAGCAAGCCCTATGGACTTGCTTACAATTAACGGAGACTTAATTAAACCCTATGGACTATTGTTTCCTTATACCGAAACTTATGTGAGCCCTAGGGGGGTTGTTTTGAAAGTTAATATAACGAACAAGGACTAACGGTGCAAACACACTTAACAAACAAAAACCTAGGTGTTTGTTTTGGAAACTATTATCATTACAAGGACTATAATGCAATTTAATTAAAACATTTATAATATTGTTATTAAAATAAATTAAATTAAGTTTGTTTTAATTATTTAAATTAAATAAACAATACGGGTTTATTTATAACACTTGCGTAACGGACAAACTAAATTAGTATACTTTAAAGCCCTAAGGAAATTTGGTGAAACGTATTATTTTCTTAAAAACACTTAATTAAATAAAATCTATTTATTTAATTAATTACACATTTGACGTACGAACAATTTATATATATTTTTAGAGACTAAAAATTACTTTTATCGATAACATACTATAAGTTTAACGCTTAAATCAATAGCAATAATTTATTAATTTATGATCATGTATTTTCATCAGTTACATTTATCTGTGAATTTTATTATGCATATACTAAGTCACATAAATTGCTTAGGTAATTGTACTGCTCCATGATCATACCATACCAACATACTCAATGACATACTACTACTCATTTATCATTGAGGTAAGTTCATAGCCCCATCTTTTACTGTTTTATAACCGGGGGAGAAAACATACTTAATTATTGTATATGCAAACACTTACAGACAACAACAGATTACTGCCTACTGTTTGCCCCATTTATTCCCGTGGATTGTAGTAGTTAATAGTGTAGCGTGAAATGTTATAAATAGATCTATTTGGGTATTGACAATACCCGGCCTACGTGATTAGCTATCACAAAATGCTTAGGCCAAGCAACGGGTTTATTTCATTGTCGGACTGAGGGTCTCACATTAGGATGATCCAGATAGGCACCTGAGAAACATTGTCTAGCATCTATTACAGGGCAATAGGAACTACTATAGTATGTAGCTTGGTGCTCTACTATCTTCGTGGTGTTTTGCATATCAGTACATTTACTTTATAACTAAACCTGTGAATTCACCAACTTCGCGTTGACCCCCACATTTTACTTTTTATGTTTTCTCAGGAAAGTAAGCAAGTGCATGCATTAGATTCCAGCATCATAGGAAGCATTTATGTTTACTATCGGGCTGAGATATTTCTACAATTAATAATAAATGTTGTTTTCAAAACAATTTGCTTAATTTGCACAATTAAATTCATGTGATATGTTTTACTGACATTTGATAATCATTGCTTTATATATTGTGTGCTATTGATCTACCAAAAGTCACACCCCACGTACTATTCCGCTGCATTTGACCATCTGGGGCTGTTACAGTTAACACCAAAATCTGGGTGTTATCGTGACCCCGCCACTTTATTTTATTTTTTAATTAAACTATTTATTTTAAACTAAAACAATTTTAATTCATAATAAAAATACAAATACAAATTTTTATTTAAAATACACGAAAAAAAATTACAACTTAAAAAAAATAACAATAATTTAAAAACATCAATGATTAAGGTTCTACAAATGCTCAACTAGATCACGTCGAAGGTCATCATGAACTTTCTTATCCCGAAGTTCCTTGTTTTTTCTTCTATGTGTCTCACATCGTTTTGTCCAAGTACGTTCGCTATTAGCTTGAGGCGGAGCGTACCTAATGTCGTATTCACTAATGTCTAACTTTTGGTCTTCCAATATCATGTTATGTAGTATGATGCCACAATACATGATTCTTTTAAGCGTGCTGACTTGGTAACTTCGTGTTGGTGAATAATCCCCCATCGACCTTATAATACTCCGAACGCTCGCTCAATATCTTTTCTTGCACTTTCTTGAACTCTTTTAAATTTTATTTTCTTTTCGTCCGTTGCAATCGTATACGACTTAACAAACGAAGCCCATTTCGGATAAATTCCATCTGCTAAATAATACCTTTGCTTATATGTTTTACCGTTTACAACAAATTCAGTATCTGGAGCCTCGTCCAAAAGAAGCTGATCAAATAACGGTGAACCATATAAAACATTAAGGTCGTTATTTGCCCCCGGCACACCAAAATAAGCATGTCATATCCATAACTGTTGGTCTGCAACAGCCTCGAACATAAGTGTTGGGTATTTCTTATCACGCCATTTAAATTGACCATGTAAAGATTTAGGACAATTTTTCCATTCCCAAGCATACCCGGGAGATTATGTTTCCTATTGTGCAAATCATAAATATGCTCTACATCATCAGGAGTAGGCGTTCTAAGATACTTTTCTACATAGAATACATAAATGCATTTGGTAAAGTTCCATAATCATTCACGTGAACAATGTTCGACTACTTCCAAGTATTCATCTAGTAAATCGGGTGTTGTACCATAAGCCATTTGGCGTATTGCCAATGTGCATTTCATAGTGGCGCTAAAACCTAAACGACCCGCTGTATCACACCGTTGTCTAAAGAAATAGAAGTAGGGGTAGTGGTTGAACGTTGTAACTAGTTATCTCATGAACTATTCTTCTAAAAATGGTAGAACTCATATGATACCTTCGACCAAATCGATCCTCTGGATACTTTGGTGGAGTTTCAAGGTCACCAAAGTAATCGGCCATGAGGTTTTTTTCCGCAGCTTCTCGTTCACGTGGGATGTATGTTCTAACGCGAGCACCGGAATTAACCCTAGTTTGTTGCTCTTCATCATCTAACATCTCGATTTGTTCCTAATATTCAAGATATCGGGCATAATCTTCAATATCATCTTGATCATAGCTTTCGTAAATAGTGGACAAATCGGAACCTACGACATTCATATTGATGAAATAGTGTGTGAATTGTAGAAAGTGATATGTATTTGTGTGAATTATAATGAAAATATGTGATAAAATGGGGTATTTAAGCCTTCCAAAGGCTCAAAAATAATCCAAAAAAAAACCCGTTACATAACGGCTAGATTTTTTAAATATTCAAAAGAAAATTAAAAAAATTAAAAAAAACCATAACGCAGTCCATGGCGCGAGCCACGGTGTGCACTACAAAATTCGAGCCTTTCCCTGGCGAAATTTGGAGCCTTTCCCTGGCGACATGTCGCCAGAAAAACTCAATCCCTGGCGACATGTCTCCAGGGAAAGGTCGCCAAGGAAACATCGTGAGGGAAAGTTTCCCTAGAGACGGTTTAAATTTTCCCTGACGAATAAGTGGACCCCACTGCATTTTGGTCATAAAATTAGTGCTACGCTGGATTTTGTGAGGGAAAGTTTCCCTGGCGACATATGTCGCCGGGGAAAACATGGGTGATTAGCCACAGTTAAGTAAGTATGATAATTAATCTCGACTTTCCCTGGCGACATGTCGCCAGGGAAACTTTCCATTACGTTGACAAGTCAAAGCCTTGCGTTGAAAAGTCAAAGTTGTACCAAAGTTTCCCTAGCGACATGTCGCCAGGGAAACTTTCCATTACATTGACAAGTCAAAGCCTTGCATTGACAAGTCAAAGCCTTGCATTGACAAGTCAAAGTTGTACCAAAGTTTCCCTGGCGACATGTCGCCAGGGAAACCATGCTGACTTTTCAAAAAGGTCAAATGAGCCACAGTTTTTCCTGGCGACATGTCGCCGGGGAAACTTTGTCATTTTTTTGTGCAGCCTGCACAGCAGGCTATTTCCAGATTTTTTCCGGAATTTTTCTGGAAAATCTACCAAAACCTGGGAATACAAATACAAAACTTGGGGATACAAATACAAAAAATCTATCACAAATATAGTTCCAAAACACAATAACATGTAACCTCTCGATCGATTAACTCGATCAGTAAAAATACATATGTCACAACTTGAGTACAAATATATTGGTTCCTAGTTACCCTTACAAAACTTGCAATTCGGTTTAAAATTATTAAACTTGCATGCTAAGGTAGGAAAATCAAGACATACTAACCATTATTGCCATTCTAACCCTCGGCATTCTCATTACCACTACCGCCACTCCCGTCGGCGCCACTCCCACCAGCGCCACTTTCGCTGCCTCCCTTGCCACTCCCGCTAGCACCAGCCGATAGGAATGCTGAGAACGCATCGGCGAACCTATCGTCACTTCTCATAAATTCATACACTTGAGACGCTTGTTCCAATCATGGGTCGACGGCAGGTGTAGGGGGAGGAGTATATCGAGTAGTTTGGCGCCTTCTCGGCACTATCTGACCGACACCAGGCATGTGGTCGCGTTGCTTTCCGCCTCTAACGATACGGTTGATCTCGTTGTCCGTATGTTTGCCTGCAGCCCTCATCGCAAGCATCTCCTCCTAATGAAGTGACAAAAACAAACGATAGTTAATATATTATTTATTGGTCAGTTGGTACATTATTTCTCGGCAGGGAATAATCGAAAACCAAGGTATATCCAAAAAAAAATAATAAATTAATTAATTAAAAAAAATACTTACATACATAACGCGGTCCGCCTCGTAAGGAAAATTCCCATCCTTGTCGGTGTGCGTGAAGAAGAAGTGATCAATGACAAACGGGGGTGGCATATCAGCTCTAGTTGCAGCTTGCGTCTGTACATACATAGACACGCATATATAGAATGAAGCAAATTCAAAAAAAAATCACAACACACCGAAACATATAATCAAAGACATATATGTATGTAAATTAATTATTGAATTTCTCACCACTTCGTCTCAAAGGAGTGCTAATGATCGGGATCCCTGCCGACTCGTGTCTTCTGCTTAGACCGATTTTGCGAGTTTGTCATGCATCTTTTTTCGGAATCTGGATCACTCCAAAATTCGATATGTTTTTCCCACTCCTCGGCAGTAATTTCCTTAGGACGCTCCGTGCAGACCCTGTCTATGTCAATCATACCGGTATCAATGTCTCGGCGCCAATGCTTTGTCTTGAACTGTTTTTTTTTAATTGTAAGTCTTTTGAAGCATAAACCGATGCCGCCACTTACACCCTCCCATGTGCTAGCATAACGCTTGTGGGGTGTCAGATTAAACTTAGACTGCACTCATATACAACAAATAAAACAAACACAGAGTTAGAGTTAGAGATATAATTTATACATTATTTTGTTTTTTTATTTAATGGCCTATATATTTATTTAGAGTTTTATAATAAAAACAACTTATCCAGATAAGCATAAGCTATTTGAAAACAGATTATTCTGATAAGCTTATCAGGACAAGCTGTTTGAAAACAACTTATCCTGATAAGCTTATCAGAAAAAGCTGTTTGAAAACAGCTTATCCTGATAAGCTTATCAGAACAGGCTGTTTTCACATAGCTTGTTCTGGTAAGCTTATCAAGATAAGTTGTATTCAAACAACTTGTTCTGATAAGCTTATCAGGATAAGCTGTTTGAAAACAGCTTATCCAAAAAATCTTATTACCTTATTCTCATCAAATATATATTTATTTTAAAAACTTTATATTTATTTAAAATTTTTATATTTATTTAAAAAAATTTATATGTTATAAATAAATAAGATACAATTTGTATATTTATTTAAATTTGTTATTTATTTATATGATATAAGTAAATAAACAAACTTATTTAAATATATACACAATTAAATAGATAAACACAATAATGTCATAAACATAAAAATGATAACTGACCTCTATGTATGCCCAAACGCTCGTCTCGAGCTGTCTATGGACCTCATTCCAACTTGGGTAGTACATTGGCACGAGCCTCCTGATAGAATCCCCGATGTAATTAGCGAACTGTTGAGTATGCTCGCCGAGAGGTCGGAAAGAGGGTGGTGCACCCTCAAAAAGTATCGGGACAGGGCCATGCAAGTCAACGATGCTCAACAAATAGAGAAATCGGGTAATGCCCCGAGTCTTTGACCTACCGGCCGCTCTACCGCCTAAATTTTCTTTTCTTTTTCCTTTACCTACAAAAATCAAGTGAGTGACAAAGTAATAAAAATTTAAGGCAAGCAACATATATATATGCACCAAATTTATGATTGAGTTACAATAATCCAAATATTCTTACCTTTATTTTTAATAAGGCGAGGCAACCGCTGCGGATGTTTGGCGTAAGAGGTTCATCCTCACCACCACCATCACCACCGTGTGATCGTGCAAAATCTGCTGACATCTGTACAAGCACAATTAGCATAACATAGACAAATTCATGAACAAAATAATATAAGCATGCACAAATCCAAATACAACACATCCAACTAAATATAGACATTTAAACAATCCACAACAATTAGATTCATTCATTCAAACAAATAAGTGTCTTTTGCAAGTTACAACTAAAGGTCAATCTTCTTCTTCACTAAAATAAACTTTCTCTTCACCATCATCATCATTCACACGCTCTTCATCACTTATATCATGAAGGACGTCTTCATCATCAGTAATACCATCGTCTTCGTCATCAAAATCAATGATATTTGGCGGTGCATCAACCTCCGTTGATTGGCCATCTATATGCAAGGTCACATCACCCAAGTCATTCAAATCAGTGGAAAGTGGTAGATCAGATGAGTTGTCGAAATGTATAATATCAGGAACGGCATCTAACACGATGACACCCCCGTTGGAAAACTTTTTATGATTAGCATGTTCAACGACCTTCTAGTTGGTTTGTTCTTATCTTCAATGTAGAAGACTTGTTTGACTTATGTTGCGAGAATGTATTGATCATCTTTCCACCACTCACCTCTTGTGTCGGTGAGTTGTGTCATGTTGTTTCTATAGATAAGACGTTGTTTACGTAATGTGGGGCGAGTGTCGAACCACTTAACTCGGAACAACACAACACTGAACGACAAATAATGAAACACGAGGATCTGTTGAAGCTGACCATAGATAGTATGTTGTTAGGGCCAGGCGCACAAATGCCGCTGTTTTGAGTTGTAAGGCGTTCATCGCGGTTGTGCACGACATACCTCACACCGTCGACTATGCGAGATTTTAGTGAGATTGGATTCGGTGATGGTACACAAGCCAAAGCGAATAACTCGCTGGTTTTGATAACCTCTGGGTCTTTGTTATTGTCTACGTGACGTTGACGTATCTATGAGGAATAAAGGATTAGATACAGAAAACTACTTATAATACTATTATCTTTTACAGGTAAGTACACAAAATAAGTCTAAGTTTACCTTCGACCCAAACCAGGCGGGGAATTCTTTTTTCGTGTCTTTGTCAGGATATAATCTGAAAAACGTTCATGGTATTAGAATAAGTCGTTATTGTTAAGAAAAAGAAGTTTCAAAATAAAATAAAAAGCGCGTACCTCTTGAACTCGGAAATGTACTTGTTGATTTCAGGACTGTTGTTTAGTACATACCATTCCACTTTCTTGAGCTCTTGATAAGGGAACGCAATAAACGACTTTTTCCCAATCGGGTTACATACCGATCGGAACACCTAAAACTGACACGTTGGGGGAGGGGGTCCACATTACGGTCGAGACGATAAAATTTAGTGGTAACATCATCCAGAAAATACTTAGAACAGAAATTCAATGCTTCTTGTGCAACATACCCCTCCACAATCGAACCTTCTGGCTTAGCTTTATTTCATACATAACCTTTTAGCTCTTTCATGTATCTTTCAAATGGATACATCCACCAGGGGCGGATAGGCCCGCCTTCAATGTTCTCATCAGGTAAATGGATAACCAAGTGAACCATAATGTCAAAGAAATCAGGAGGATATATGAGCTCAAGATCGCACAAAATGTCAACCACCTTATTTACAGCATTCAACATGTCATCCACCATTAAAGTTACAGAGCAGAGTTTCTTAAACAAGTTACATAGGTCGATCAGTGGTCTTATAATCTTATCAGGCAAGTATTCCTAAAGTGTGAAAGGAAGTAAACATTGCATCATTATATGACAACCATGAGACTTCATGCCCGTTATATTGGTATCGTTATCGGTTACTTTGTGCTTGAAGTTAGATCCGAACCCATCTGGTAGTTTAACACTTTTGATGTACTGACAAAACTTTTTCCTGTTCTCTGGTGTGAAGGAATACGAAGCCTGAGGCTTCTTGCACTTCCCGTTTTTATTTTGGGTGAGCCACAAGCTTTTTCGAATGCCAAAATTTTCCAAGTATTGTCTTGCCTTGTTGGTGTCTTTAGATTTGTCATTCATCAACAAAGTGTTCAAGATGGCCTCCAACACATTTTTTTCGATATGCATGATGTCTAAATTGTGTCTTAGTGGAAGAAAATTCCAATACTCAAGCTCGTAAAAAATAGACCGTTTAGACCAGTTAGGCTCAAGACGAAAATTGCGTGTTATCTTCACACCCCCATAATTCTTATATTTACCTGGCAGTCAATTTGGTTGTGCATCATGTTGATCGTTAATCTGGTCCATGGTAAATGTTCTAGGATGGGGCTTGTGTTCGGGTTTACCATTGAATTCACGTGAAGTCCTGAATTTATGGCAGGGCGGTAAGAATCTTTTGTGGCCAACATAAACTATTTTGCTTGCCACGTGAAGAGATGGAGTGTTGTCATTACATGTAGGGCAAGACTTCTAACCTTGCCCACTATACCTAGACAAACTACTTAGAGCCGGAAAATCATTGATGGTCCATAAAAGCATCGCTCTCATGATGAATGCCTCCCCATTAGCCTGTTCTATAGTACCGAAAACATCCCATAAAATTTTTAGATCATCAATTAAAGGTCTCAAGTAAAGGTCAATGTCCTTGCCCGGGGATTTAGGGCCAGGATTTAACAGCGTCAGCATTAAAGAACTCTCTTTCATACACAACCACGGAGGTAGGTCGTATGTTGTCAATATCATCGGCCACATGCTGTAAGTCTGATAAAGGTTACCGAATGGATTGAAACCATCAACAGGCAACCCTAATCGAACATTTCTTGGTTCTACTGCAAAATCAGCATACTTGGCATCAAATTTCTTCCAAGCTGCACCATCACACGGGTGTTGCATCTTACCAGTCTCCGTACACTTTCTAGTAGCATGCCGAATCATATCTTTTGCCTTTTACTAGACTTGTACAAACGTTTTAGTCTAGGAATGATCGGAAAGTAACGCAGCACCTTCTTAGGAACTTTCTTCCTCGGCGTGTTAGTGTCTTTCCATCTACTTGTATTACACACCGGACAGAACTCCAAACCAGCGTATCCTTTCCGAAATAAGCAGCAATCGTGTTCACAAGCATGTATCGACTCATACCCTAACCTGATCGTTTTAAATGTATTCTTTATTTCATAGTATGACGGTGGGAGCTTGAATCCTCTACTTGGGGGAAAGATAGTTTTCATAAACTCTAAAATTTCATTGCAGATGGTATCGGTGATTTTACCTTTGGCCTTAAAATTTGTAAACTTTGCCATAAAGTCTAATCGAGTCACTTCTACACAACCAGGGTACATCTCCTCATTGGCACGGCGATATAACTCTTCAAACTCGTTAGCTTAATTCGGTATGTTACTTGTGTTGGGAGGAGGTGGAGGAGGAATATAGTCCGGAGGAATATAGGTAAGATCATCAAGTAACGATGTCATGTCACTAATCAAAGGTTGTCTTGTGTTATCTATTACTGTCAGTGCTGGCGGTGGCGGTGGAGTAGGTGTAGGTGTAGGTGTAGGAGGAGCCGGTTCACCATGGTGTACCCATGTTGTATAATTGTGGTCAAACCCGGATTTCATAACGTGGTTCGAAAGAAGGTCGATATGTATAGGGAGTCTTGTTCGACAAGACTTGCATGGATATGTATCTGATTCAAACTATTCACAAACTTCCTGGAATGCTTGACAAATTGGTAAGACCCATTATAAATTCTGGCTCATGACGCTCTAACAGTGTCCAATTCTTATCAATGAGTACCATAACTGTGTTTTAATGGTACATTTAGTTATTATATGCAACTTAATTAAAACAAGAAATTTAAAAAAATGATTATTAACTATTTCATAAATAATGATATGTATAATATCAAATTATAAAAAATAATTATAAAATATATAATAATTATTTATAAGGTATATAATTATATAATATTATTTATAAAAGATATAATTATCAAGTATAAAAAATAGTATGTTCACCTAGTGCAACTATGGAAGGCAGTCCTAACCCACCCTTTGAATGTTTCGTCTCATATATGAATGTGTATAACCGATTTACTATTTGAGAAAATCTCGGCAGCATTTCCCCTCAACTCCCCAAATATGTGTTTAAAGACATATTCTTAGGAGTAAAGGAGAAACACTATTGAAATCATCTCAAATAGTAAATCGGTTATACGCATTCATATCCTAAATGAGACAAAACATTCAAAAAGCAGTCCCAAACAAGGGACTTTCCAAAGTTAATTCCTAATAAATTAACTTCGAACGGGTTTTCTATAGGTTGATCAATTCAGACGGGAATTTTCCGAAATTAATCGCGAAAATCCTAAAACATTCCTAAGGTTTAGTTCAATAAAACATTTATATCAAACAACTTATTTTGATAAGCTTATCGGGACAAGCTGTTTTCAACCAACTTATCCTGATAAGCTTATCAGCTTATCAGAATAAGCTGTTTGTAAACAGCTTATCCCGATAAGCTTATCAGGATAAGCTGTTTGAAACCGCTTGTCCTGATAAGCTTATCAGCATAAGCTGTTTTCAAACAGCTTATTCCGATAAGCTTATCAGAATAAGCTGGTTGAAAATAGCTTATTCCAATTAGCTTATCATGATAAGCTATTTTCAAACAACTTATTCTGATAAGCTGATAAGCTTATCAGAATAAGCTGTTTTAAACAGCTTATTCGGATAGGCTTATCAGCTTATTCTCATCAAATAGGTAGCATAAAGAGTGTTTGGTTGTGCATTTTTAATAAGTGTGAAAACACTTATCCTTTTACCACTTGGTTATAATAAAAACCATGCCAAAACGTGTATTTAATGTCGTAAAAATCGGAATTATGCGTGGTTTGTGTTTTTGTTGTGTTTTAGGACCAAAATATAAAAAAGGAAGAAAACACGGGCTTTCACGGGCTTTTATCAAAGAAAAAGACAAAAGACAAAGTCAAAAGATCAAAAGTGCAAAAAGAACGGAAGTCAAAGGCCTATTCAGAAGATTTATTGAAGAAAAAGACCAAAGAAGTAAGTTTAATGAAGTGGAAGAACCAAGTCTACTAAAAGAAAAAAATTAGAAGACGAGTTTATTTCATCATTTCGACAAATCCTGAGACAAAGTCGAGAAAGTCGAGTTATTTAAAAAGACGAGAAGACAAGAGAAAGAAGGAAGCATCAACACCAACTTCCCTTCCCCTATATATAGTCTCCTAATAGTTCATTTGGAGGAGTTAGTTAATTTTTAATTTTTAAGTAAGGTAATTAGGAGTAGGTGTTTAATACTTTCTCTCTCTAGATTTTCTCTTTCAAGTTTGCTTAATCTTTCATTTTAAATATTGTATTTGAATCTTAATCTTCATTAATTCAAGCTTATTAAGTATTTCTCATTCTTCCTTTTTTAATCTTAATCTTGTGGTTGATTTGGTTAATCATGTAGTTTGCTTAATCTTGTTGATTGTTTGATTGATTTGCTTATTAGATTGTTCTTATTAATTTACTGATTTTGATGTTTTAGCTTATTGTGCTTTATGATTAATTAGTGTTTAGCTTATTTTTAATTAAGTGGTTTTTATAGTTTAATCTTTTAAAAGTTGCTTTTTAATAGTTTGCTTATTTGGTGTTTTCATAGTTTTTAATTTGTGGCGTATTAGCTTTTTCTAAAAATTAGTTTGGTTTAAGTTTTGGTAAGTGCTTATTTGGTTTTTGCTTATTTTAGGACCATTGTAATAGTTAAATGTAATAGGTAGACTAGAAGGTATGTAGTTCCTCCTGGTCCTAGTAGTATTAGGAGCAAGTCCTGCTCCTGGTCCTAGTCGAAGTCAAACTTTATTATTTACTTAATATTCTGTTAGGATATGCATGAGATATGTTAGGAAAGGATATGCATATCAGTTTTACACATTTTCTTTAATGCTGTATTAGGGTTTCCTTGTAGTATAAAAGGAACCTTAGGCAGAAGGGTTATGTACACCTTCACCAAACGTAGTTCTAGTCATTATCAATATTAGAAATCCTTAGAAAGGATCAAGTCTTTATAGTTATTCTGTTCTTCTTTATTATATTTGTATTCTACATTCATATTGTGTATAGAGTCTCTTTGTGATTTGACTTGTGATTACAGAAGTCATTCACCGGTCCTGACAGGATGCAAGATCTACATCTAGTAGACCCAACAAGTGGTAAAAGAGCCTGGGAGGGTCTCTATACAAGAAGAATCAAGTTTTCTTATTACTAACATTTTTTTATCATGTCTGCCTCAACTTCTACTCAAACAGGAGAAGACATCACTCCTAAAATTGTGCAACCTCAGCAGATCCTTGCTACGGTCTCAAACACGAATGGTAAATTCCCTCTTCTGAAAAAGGGTGAATATGATAATTGGGCAATGAAGATGGAATGGTGGATCACCAATACTGATCAAGATCTTTGGAAGATCATTCTGAATGGGAACAGCAGGAAGCTTATTGGAAGAGACAAGAATGGTAATATTACCCTTCTTGCCCCTAAATCTCTTGAGGAAATCATAGCTATTCAGAAGGAGGTCAAAGCAAAAATGATTTTGCTTCAATCTCTTCCTGAAGATCACATGGGTGACTTCTACCATTTGGATGATGCCAGAGAGATCTGGAATGGCATAAAAGCAAGGTTTGGTGGGAATGAGGAGTCAAAGAAAATGCGAAGATCCATGCTGAGAGATGAATTCACATAATTCAAAATCTCAGAAACTGAAGGTCAACATCAAGGGTATGATAGGTTCCAGAAGATATTGAGCCAGTTGAATCAACTTTGGTCAAAGCCTGATGATGGTGATATAAATGCAAGGTTTCTTAAAGCCTTACCCTACTCATGGAATCAGGTGGTGATCTCTCTCAAAGCCAAAGGTGGGCTTGACTATCTCAACTTTGATGATCTGTTTCATAAGCTCAGAACTTTCAAACCTCATGTGAGAGGATTTTCGAGTGACTCTTTTCCCACTCCTGCAAATTCTGCCTTTGTGAGTTCTGTGGCATCTAGTCCCATGTCATATGCAGGTAGCCCAAGCAATACTGTCTCCTCTCAGCATACTTTTCAGCATACCTCTGCTCCTGATCCTACTGCCAAGTCTGGTAGTATGGTAGAAGTTGTTCTCCATTCTTTTGTGGCTGATGTTGATGCTCAACAACAACTTGCTTTCGATGACTTCAAACAGGTCGATAAACTTGACCTGGATGAAATGGATCTTAAATGGCAGATGGCCATGCTAACTCTTAGGGTTCACAAGTTTGAGAAGAAAGCAGGTCGAAAATTTAATTACAACCCTCGGGAGCCAGCAAGATTCGACAGAAGCAAAGTTCGATGCTATAACTGCCAGCAACAAGGGCACTTTGCAAGGGAATGCCCTAGCAAGAATGACCAGGCGAAGAGCAGGTACTCAGCTTTTAAGGTTCAGGAGGTAAAAGATGACAAGATGGCTTTGGTATCTGTTGACTCTATGGTCAACTGGAGTGATCATCAGGCTTCTACTCTGGAATCAGCCGAGTCCTCGACTGACGTGTTTGCAATGATTGCTGGGAATCTCTCTGATGCAGAAGAAGCAGACGAGTTTGCTCTTATGGGCATCTCACCTCAGGTACAACATTGTCCTCTTGGTTGTCATGATAAATACTCAGAATTGTTGTCCCAATTTAATGAAGTAAATGATCAAAATGATAAGTACTTTTTAGAGGTTCAAGCCTATAAGGCTTCATTAAACACATTGGAACAACAAAATAGGTGGTTACAAGATACTCAACGTGCGTATGAGGATAAAATCAGGATACTAAGCATCGATTTAGAAAACACGACAAATATGCTTAAATATACAGAAACAGTAAGAGATGCTAGTATCAAAGAAAAAGAGGAGATGCAAGGAAAATTAGATGCTACAATGCTTAGATTTGAAAAATGGCAAAAGGCACCTAAAAATCTTTCAAAATTAATTAATAGTAGCATGTCTGGTAGAACTAAAAGAGGTTTAGGATTTGAAAAATATATTGATTCAGAAGATGTATTTGATTTATCTTTTTCAAGTGTCTTTGATGCCGACAAAGAGGATGAGGGAAAACCTAGTTACAATAGGTTTAAACCAGCAGCAGAAGTGCATGCTGTCCCTCCTCCTCTTACTGGAACTTTTATGCCCACTTCATGGCATAATGACTTGGATGGATCACAGATGCTTGAGTCCCCAACAAGTTCAACTAATACTAATGACTTTTTCTCATGTACTTTTAGTGACAAAGCCAGTGACTCTACATCTAGTGGTTCAAGTGAAGAGTCAAGACCTACAAGTTCCAAGTTGAATGATCATGCTGCTACTGGTGCTAGGAAGTGTGAAGAAAGAGTTGCTGTTATGTCAAGTGTGTCTGGTCCTAGTTTATTGAGTCCTAGGAAGAATGTTTCTCCTAGAATTGTGTGTAATAAAGTAGGCAGTATGAAACAATCTCATTCTAATAAAAGGTCTTTCAAAACATGTTTTGTTTGTGGCAGTGCCTTTCATTTAATTAAAGATTGTGATTATTATGACACACATGCTTCTGTTAATCATGCTTTTCCTGCTCCTGGTCCACCAGGAGCTGCCCCATATGCTTCTAGAAGACTTAATCCTAGTGCTCAATTGTTTTCTTCTTCTAGAAGGTCCTCTCCTTTAGTTCCTAATCATTGGAAAAACATTGGATTACAAACCACTAGTAATTACTTTCAAAATTTTAATCCAGTTTATCCACATAATATGGACCACACGTATTATGGTTTGGGAAGTTTGGGAACTGCTGTTAAGCCCTCAACAGGTTGTCCTTGGTCAAATAACAATACCCATATGATGCATTGGCAACCAAGGAACAACGGTGGATCTCATCAATCTTTTTGGCGCTCTACTAAAGATCCACAAGGCAGGCTCAAACCTGAAAAGGTTTGGGTCCCCTTAAGACACTAACTTTTGCATTTTTATTATCTTGTTGTTGTAGGTTACTCCATACCAAGATCCTTGTCTAGGATTGAGGGGAGGCTAAGCCTAAGGGGAGGCTTTGTGTACATATTCTTAGGATAGAATAATGTATTGATAGAATTTACCAACTTATTATCTTGGTTCTGGTGATGTGTGTTACTTTTGGTGGAGGATTTTGCTCACTTCTGGTGGATATGGTCGTACATGACTGGCTTCTGGTCCTCATTGGTCAACTTCTAGTCGTAGTTGGTTGGCTGCTGGTGGTTCAAAATTCTTCCTTGTCAAGTGGTTATTGGCTTCTGGTACTAGTCTGCGACACTGTTCATTCCTTTTGTCCATTGTTGACCACGTTTTGCTCCTGGTCTGACCATTGTGTGCTTTGACTTTTGGTCAATGCTCCCAATCCTGGTATTCACATTTTTAATTAACTATGGTAAATTGGGAGTTGGTAATTATGTTATAAAGGGCAAGTGGTTACTATGCAATTATGTCTAAATTTGAAAGGGCAACCCCCATTAATAGGGGTCAATGAACAGTTACTATTTTCCTTATTAATGGTCAATTTAACCCCTTGACTCACTCATTCCAATCAACACACACACAAAACCGCTCCTACTATCTCCACCCTAACCACAATCCTTCTTCCATCAATTAATCAAGATCCATGGCTGCTCTTGCTTACCAACCTGCTCACAACCGAGTTGCTTATCTGGGTGATGGTCCACATCGTGAACATTTTGCTGACATTCTGGATTTCAATGAAGCTTCCAACCTAAGGTTTGCGTTTACTGTATGTCCCACTATTTATGATAGTGTAATTCGTCAATTTTGGGCGTCTGCTCGACTTGTGGATGTGGTTGGTCGTCCACGTGCACTCCATGCTACCATAGATGGACGTGCATATGTGGTGACTGAGGCTTCTATTCGCTCTTCCCTTCATCTTCAGGATGAGGGTGGTGTTGAGTCCATCCCCAATTTGGAGGTATTGGAGGGGATGGCTGCTTTAGGATACGAACATGGGGGGAAGTTTAACTTCCAAAAAATAGGCTTTCCCCCCAATGGAAGCTTCTGGTGCACTTTCTAATCCATTGTATGAGTCCCAAGTCTGGGAGTTGGGATGCTTTCCCTACTCCCTTGGCTACTGGTCTTATTTGCTTAGCCCAGGGTAGAGTTTTTAACTTTTCTCATTATCTATTTGAGGGGATGGTTAGTAATGTATCTAATGCTGGTTCTAGAAAGAAGTTTCTTATGTATCCTAGGTTTCTTCAGCAAATACTGGTTTGCATTCCTCGTGATAGGACTGAGCATGTGCCGTCTAAGCTTACTGCAAAAGTGTATTACAATATGGTCCATGGGTTTACTGGGGAGTGGAGGCCCCAGACTGAGGCCATGTTGGGACTGGCTCAGGGTCCTATGGGTGAGGAGGAGGAGGCTCCTGAGTTTGTTGTGATTGATGATGACCCTATGGAGGAGGAGGCTCCTACCGGTGGTCCTTCTCATGTGGTTGAGGAAGAACTGGTTGAGGAGGTGGTGGTTGAAAAACAATCTCCTTCCAAGGCTGGTCCTTCTTCAGTACCATAAAAGTCTCCATTTGTGGAGACTCCACCTCCTAGTCCTGCTCCACACTCGGCTGATAAACGTATTGGTACTAGTACTCCACAGGTTGACCCATCTATTGCTTCGGGCTCCAATGACGCTTTCCCTGACCCAAGTTCTCTTGGTGGGCAGGTGGAGGAGCCTACTACACTTATGTCTTTACTTGATCTTTTGCATAGGTATCATGAGCGGATGATTTCATTGGAAGCTGATTTGAACCAACACCGGAAACTTACTAGGGAGTTTGTTCTTCCTTTGGCTGATCGCATCAAAGCTTTGGAAACTCAGCAACGGCGCCGAAAGAAGCATGTGATCCATTCAGATTCTGATGAGGAGGGTACGGAGCATGTTGAGGATGGTTTGACATTATTGGCAAAGGCTGCCTTTGCTGATAAAGTGTATGATCATTTGCCGGTTCCTCCGACATCCTCCAGTGTTCCTTCTCCTGGTGCTATTCCCACTCCTATGGATGGTGATTCTGGTCCTGCTGCTGGTTCCAATGCTGGTCCCTCCCATGATTCGAAGGGCACGGCCCCAATGACTGATGCTCCATCACCATCTCGCAAGCGTACCCGTCGACAGCTTGAGGAGGAAAGGCTAGGTGAGGAGGCTGCTCGTCGGATCCAATCTGAGATTGATGAGGCTGAAAGGGCTGCAGAAGAGGAGCTTCGACAGCGGAGGCGTGAACAAGTTCAGCATGATGCAATGCATTGGAGTGATAGTGAGTGGATGCAGGTGTTGACTATTCTCACCAGGGATTATGCTCAGTTTACAGATCTTTTGGGAGACGATGTTGATGAGCACAACTGTATTCCGAGAGCTATGGTATTGATGCGCAAGCAACAGTTGGCCCTTATTGCATAGCTTAGGGAAAAGAGAAAGAACAGACCTTTATCCAGGACTGAGGAGCGCAAGCAGATGCAGCGCTATGTGAAGTATCAGTCTGCTGCTCATTTTAATGCTCCTTGGAAGTGGGACAGGGTTCGGGCTTTAACTTTTGATGAGCTCAAGGAACTTTATGAACGTATGGTGAAGCGTCAGAGTCAACCTATTCGGAACGATTTATTTACCATCCTTGTGGTGTGACCTCTTCTTCGCCTGCTGTTACTACTGGTCCTTCCTCTGCTCCTACTCCTGGTTCTGTTGCTAGTCCTTCGGGTTTTGTTGCTACTTCCGTTGGTACTTCTACTTCTCCTTTGGTTGCTCTTATGGGTTCTTCTGCTGGTCCTGCTACTACCACCACACCTGTTACCACCACCACCACTCATGCTTCTACAACCACACCTGTTACCACCACCACCTTTGCTACTACAACCACCACAACTCCTACACCTGATCTGCCATTCCCATCACCACCGGTTCCTGGAACTCAACCACTTCCTACTTCTGATGCAGCTCCTATTAATCCATTGGGTGGGCAAACTCATGAGTCTATTTCTCCTGCTCCCACTGCTGCTGCTAAGGTCAAGGTAAAGGTTGAACCCACGCCAAGTGATTCCACACCTAGACGTTCGCTTCGCCAGAAACAAGCTCGACGTGTTCGCCGTGGTAAGACAGTCCCTTATGAGAAGCGTGATCCTGAGAATTTGATTGATGCGGCTTCTGACAGCGATTCTAACTTGCCTTTGGGGAATGGGAACATTACTGGTTACACGGTTGAGAGTTCCACAACTCTTCCTGGTGTGGTATCCCATAGAATTACTTTGAGTGATGGGTCTGTGCGTTTGGCTTCGGGTTTGCAGGGTGTGTTATCTTGGGCTGATCGTATGGATCTTATGGACTTATATGGATTTGTGGATTCTAGCATGCCTTTTGACCATATGGCTGTGTCTTCATGGCATGGTCTGCGTATCTGGGCTGATCTTAAGCTGATGTTGGATGCACCTCCTCATGCTCCTGTTTCGGGTATATGGAAGGATCAAATGCAATGGGTGATTCAGCGCTGGAAGTTATATGCAGGATGTGGTGCGCATATGTTGGAATTAGAATCTGGTCATATGGTTTTTATGCTGACAGATGTGGAGTATCCTTTGACAATTTCTTCGATGGAAGCGATGTTGGCTAGTCACTTGCAAATCTCAACTGCTCCATCAGGGAATGAGTCCTCTATGGCCACGACATTGGTGGAAGGTATTCAAGCGCGTTTGATAGCAGATAAGCAGGCTGCTTCTGGTTTGTGATGTGATTGGGTTGTAAGTGTTTATATTTTGTATTTTTGTTTATTTGTTCTTATTTTCATTCTTTTCACCAATATGTACAGTGCTTGGTGAATTTCATTCTTTATAGTTACAAAAAAAAATAAAAAATAATAAATAATAAACATTAAAAATTAGACTAACTTAAAACAATTTATAAAAAAAATAAAAAAAAATATACTTTTTATATAATATCTGCTTATACTTTTCACATATCTTGGATTTTATACTTGTGAATATGATACCATTTGCTGCTTCACATTGTGGGTTCTGGTTACTGAATTGTGCTTATGCTGGTTACTGGTTTCACTTGGTGTTGGACTTGGTCCTCACAACAAATGGTTCTCAACTTACCATGTCTAATCGACAAGAAAAAGTTGATTCACCTTGAGGGTACGGCTCCTGGTGCGATTCTCAAATCCGTTGATGGTTGCCAGGTTACCCAAAACTGGATGGTTTTCACTTGCCTTAGTCTTGGACTGAAAAGTGGCTAATCCAAGGGGATACGGCTCTTGGTAAAGATCTTATCAAATCCGTTGATAGCTGTAATAGCTTGCTTAAAGCTATAGGGTTTTCAACTCACCGATGCTTCATTGCTAAGAGTTGGCGAGTCCAGAGGGGTACGGCTTCTGGTAAAGACGTATCAAATCCGTTGACGGTTGTGATGGTTTGCCTAAAATCATCAGGGTACTCCCACTCCCCATTGATTCACGTTCTAAGAGTTGGGCTGGGTTCAAGTCTCCCAGGGTGATGCTTATTCCACCAGAAAGACTGGCTAGCCCAAGAGCGAGCAGCTACTTGGTAAAGGCTCATCAAATCTGCTCATGTTGCAGCGGTTACTCTGATTCTTATCTTTCTGATGCTGTTATTTGTTTTGTTGATGCAATCCTCGGGCTTCATTTGCACGTTTTCAAGAAACTTGAACTCAACAGGTCAAATTCAAGTTTAGGGGAGGATTGTTAGGACCATTGTAATAGTTAAATGTAATAGGTAGACTAGGAGGTATGTAGTTCCTCCTGGTCCTAGTAGTAGTAGGAGCAAGTCCTGCTCCTGGTCCTAGTCGAAGTCAAACTTTATTATTTACTTAATATTCTGTTAGGATATGCATGAGATATGTTAGGAAAGGATATGCATATCAGTTTTACACGTTTTCTTTAATGCTGTATTAGGGTTTCCTTGTAGTATAAAAGGAACCTTAGGCAGAAGGGTTATGTACACCTTCACCAAACGTAGTTCGAGTCATTATCAATATTATAAATCCTTAGAAAGGATCAAGTCTTTATAGTTATTCTGTTCTTCTTTATTATATTTGTATTCTACATTCATATTGTGTATAGAGTCTCTTTGTGATTTGACTTGTGATTACAGAAGTCATTCACCGGTCCTGACAGGCTGCAAGATCTACATCTAGTAGACCCAACACTTATTTTATTTAATCTGGGTTTTAAAACCCTCATTCCGAATTGCATGCATACTAGATATTCCGACTTACATGTTACTTCATTAATCCGAATTAGCTCTATTTTAATTATTCCGACTTATGTCCTATTACTGATTCCGGATTACATACTAAACCCCACATTCCGGATTGCATCTATAATTACTCATTTCGGATTGCTATCCGGAATTTTATTCCGAATTGTGTAGAGTTCTTGGATTTTGAACATTTTAATTAGCACCCATTCCGAATTATGTGAAGTATCCATATTCCGAATTGTGTCATAAATTAGTTATTCCGGATTACGTATAAATGTTTGATTCCGGATTGTGTTCTTTCTTCATTATTCCGGATTACGTCTATATTTTAGATTCCTGATTAGGTCATTTCTTCATCATTCCGAATTGTTTGTAGTTCTATATTCAGACTTAGGTTTTGTTTTATATTATTCCGACTTATGTTTTGTTCTATTTTCCCGAATAGTTTTTGAATTTTATTTTTGCCGCTATTTTTACTTAGCTTTATTTTAAATTGTCTTATTTAGTTTTATTTTCATATCTACTTTTAATCAAGTTTTAAATTACTTTAATTTCTTTTAGTTTTAATTTTTGGCTTTAAAGTTTTCATTTTTATTTTAATTTTAAATAGTTAATCAACGATATTTTCTGTTTTATCCACCAAGAACAACTGAGTCGCACGTTTAACAGTGATCAATTCGATTGGACATATTCAAGATCTTTAATAAAAATTTAAGGTATTAAAATGGCGCCGCTGCCGGCTCTTTTCGTAAAGATTAACGGTTATTTGTGAGAGACGCGTTGGATTTTTGGGATCCGTTCACTTTTGAACGTTATTTTTCTTTCTTAATTATCAAAAAATTTCAAAAATCCAAAAAAATAAAAAATTTCAAAAATCCAAAAACATTTAAAAAATCATAAAAAGCATTTCTTTTTCAAAGATTTTGCACCAAAAATATTTTCTTTTCACGTTAACCATTATTTTTCTTCTATTTTGCTATCCTTTTCTTTTGTAGGTGTATGCATACCCGCTCACGCAAAAGGAAGTCCATTCAAGCCGTTACTATTGAGCCCCTGATAACTAGGTTTTACTCTAATTAAAAAGATTCGTTGTACCAATCTCTTCGAATTGAAAAACTTGTGTTTAATGTGTGACTCTGTTTTATTTTGGTGGAAACAAAAATGTGTCGTTGTAGTGTTTTAAATAAAAGTGCGAAACTTTAAAGTAAAGTGCAATTAAAGTAAATCTAAGTCTAGTTAAAATAATGGTGAAAGAATTTAAAACGTGACTGAAATTAGAGGGCACTTAAAGTAAATAATGCAAAATTAAAACTGACTAAGGCAAACTTAAAACGCAACTAAAACTTAAACTAAGGCAAGGCTAAAATAAAGCTAAGACAAATAATTTTAAAGTGCTATTAAATAAAAGGCGGGAAAAATAAAGATTGAAAATGAAAGACAGAAAATTAAAAAGGAACACTAAGAAGAACCTGACAAAAATCCTTGATTCGGAAGTTTTAAGTTCCGAATGAACCTAGCTCTTGAGTCGGAACCCCTTGATACGGAAGTCTTGATCCGGAACTTTCGTTCGGAAGACTTCCGGATGAATAAGCTTGAGTCGGAACTTTGGTTCGGAAGTTTTCACTGATTCGGAACTTATCCTTCGTCCGGAACTTCGTCAGGAAGTTTCGTTCAGAACTTCGTTCGGAAGTTCGTCCGGAACTTTCGTTCGGAACTTCGTTCGGAAGTTCGTTCGGAAGTTTCGTTCGGAACTTCTAAAGTTCCGAAAGAATATGTTGATCCGGAACTTTTCCTTGATCCGGAAGTTTGAGACTTCCGAATGAGCAATTCTTGATCCGGAACTGTTGAGTTTCGAATGAAAGCCTTCTCTTCTCTTGGCTCGGAACTTTCACCTGGAAAGATCAGATACAGCAACAAACTTCCCCGAAGAACAAGGGAATTACAGAAACAAGAATATAACACGGATTTCACCAAAATCAAGCAAACGATCAAGCTAAACTAATAACAAATCAATAGTTAAACATAAACAAACAATTTAAATCAACAAAACAAACAAATTTAACCACAATAATTAAAAACCCATTTGATCAAAATAAAGACATGAACATAAACACAAACATAAACATAAAAATCAAAGATTAAGAAAGGTAGATGAGAGATTAACAAGATAAAGTAAAGATTGACAAAGATTAAATGAAAACTTACTTGAAATTAAAGGAATTTAATGTGCAAGACAAGGTAATTAAATTTGACAAGTATTTAAATGTGCAAGAAAATAAATGTGGAAGAGCTAATTTGTCAAGTTAGCCAACAAAGAAAAATGATTAATGATCTAATCTATATATAGGGGAGGATTAGGAAGCTTCCTCCCCTCCTTCATTTCTTCTTAATTGCGAGATTAAGTCCCTCGTTCTTTTAATCTTTATTAATTGCATAATTAGTCCTTTATTCTTGTAATCTTCTTTAAACTTGAACTTTGAGGACTTTTGGCTTCGGGATTTCTTTGAACTTGTCTTTAAATTCTTTAATGAAATAGACTTGAGTTCTTCGGCTTTTGATAAACTTCCGTCTTTTGACTTTTTCTTCGATAAATCTTCAGAATTGGTCTTGGACTTCCGTTATTTTTGAACTCTTGACTTCTTGACTTCGTCTTTCATCCTTTTCTTCAATAAAAGTCCGTAAATGCCCGTGAATTCCCGTGCTTTCTCCACTTTTCACCTTTTCGTCCTAAATCACAACAAAAACACAAACCACGCATAATTCCGACATAAAAGACATAAAATACACGTTTTGGTCCGTTATTATTGTAATTAAGTGGTAGAAAAGATGGGTGTTTACACACCTATCAAATCCCCTACACTTGACCATTGCAATGTCCTCATGCAATGCATTAGTTACAAAGCACGTTTACATTTTTCATCATAATCAATCCACATTGGCCTTTATTAAAGAGATTAAAAACATACAAAATAAAGAAATCAAAAGCATACCTTGGGTTTTAGAAATGTTATGAATAATCATCATCCTCAAGTTTTCACTTTCTCCAAACCAAGCTTAAAAACGAGATCATTGTTATTATAAGTTAGTAGACTATCACGAACTCATGTGGGCCAATTACTCACTTAGACTCCCTTATTCCTAGGTGTATCTCTTATATTTTATTATTGTCTTGAATGATCACGAGGATGCATTTTGACTTATTTCGATAGTTATTAAATCTGAAAATAAAGTGAACGATTTAATCAATAGTTAGCTAAAGGACAAAATCTTTTAAAACTTCTTATCGGGACCTCATAAAGTTCATATCTTGGCATAACTCGTTTCGCGATTTGAGACCTTTCTCGGACCGATATTTGACAGCGACTTCATACTTCAAACCTTGAGAGACGTTCATGAAATTATGATCTTCTCTTCATAATGGAATTTCTTCACTTGAAGTTTTGAGAGATTCATACTTGGACCACGACTTCTTCATTTTTCTCCAATCTTTATTTTGGACTTTGATATACAACGATCCGCCTCCTTTTATGACTTGGATCTATTTATCCTCATACCTTGTTCGGGTCTTTTCGGATACACTTCTCCATGACTTTTGGGGAGTATTTGCTTTTCGTCGTGTGTCTCGATCCTTCATATTGATTTTCGATAAATGATTCTTCACATCACTTTGGATCTTTAGCAACAAAATATAGCCCTCATGCCTTGTTAGGGCCTTTTCGGACTCGCCAATCTTCGTATCCCGCTTCAATAAGTTATGCCTTGGCTATGAACTCTAATCCATACCGAGCAACTTTTAAACGATCTTGGGCTAGAAGCTAAGTAACTTTTCAAATCGTACAACCTTATTTATTCGCAGATAAATTATTAGCAAGCGATGGGAGAATAGGCTAACAATTAACTCACATAAATTCACGAAAGAATACCAAACTTATAATTGGCTCTATCATCTCTCGTTCTCCACAGTTTAAAATCTCAAGTAATGAGACTCGTGGATACTTAGCCTATTAAATCAAAGTTTTGGGTTTTCGAGTCGCCTATAGGATCTTGCAAATTCTTAGACTTTTTCAAGTTTAGAAATCGCGTTTTAAAGTTCCCTTAATAAACGACTCTCTAGGATCAATTATCGGAACTTGCGAAAAGTTCTTGTTCTTAACCCGTGAGAGTTAAGACTTTCGCGTTTTATAGCTCCCTATATAAAAGCCTAGCAAAACTTGACTTAAACACGTTAAGGATACTAGCTAGAGTAACTTAGATAAGTAAACTCGGGTTGAGTCAAAAGATTCACAATGTTTGAAAATTAAAACCACTTTATTAAACATTTATTCTAATAAGGACAGAAAATAACTATACAAAGGGAAAAACTAATAGGCCAAAATAGATCAAAAATTTTGAAAAATGTCGAAAAATTGATTTTCCAGTTAAAATGAGGACAAATACAAGGAAAAGGCTACTTAACTTCGATAGAAGTCCCCCTACACTTAATATAAACATTGTCCTCAATGTTTAAGCATGTGGGAGTAAACTCCCCTACACTTAGGACATTGTGCACGTTGTTTAAATCTCGCTAAGGGAAAGACAACTAAAGAGATTCCTATTTTAATATTGAGAAAATATAAAATAGTGAATCGAAAAGAGTTTAGGATAGAACCGGAAAGAAGAAGTAGAACACGGAATCACGGATCATCAAGAATCATCAAGAGTGGATCATTGAAGCTCGAATCCCTGATTAAGAAGTGAGGAGAGGAAAGCAAACCAAAGGGTCTCCCCTACACTTATGATAAAGAAAGCGAAAAGAGAGATGCATGGGTTGCCTCCCAAGAAGCGCTTGATTTTTGTTAACCGAGTCACGAGCCTGACTCGACCTTGATCATCAACGGAAGAAGCATGAAACATATCCACCAGGATCGAAGACATAGTTTTCGTCCATCAATAAGCATAGGCTTAAGGCGAACAAGGCAAGCCAAATAAGAGTAGGCAAGGTTCCCTTAAGCAGCGATGGAGCACGGTGGAAGCAAGGGTGAAGTGCAAGCATGTCTTCAAAATTTACAAAGATTTTTCCTTTTATTTCATCAGGTGGATACTGAGATGGCTTAAGAATGTCAATACCAGGGTCGAACACCTTTTCCTTTAAGGGAAAATAGCACTCAGGCTCAGCAGAGTGTGAAGAAGATCCGCAAATAAGCACAACCTCGTCCTTAGCGGGGGACAAAGAGGTGTCAAATCATATGTGCAACGGATATTGGTGTCGACCGGTTTCTTCTCCTTAGAAAGAATGTGCTTCAAATCCAAAGTAGGATCAAGACGATAATCTTCAAAGTCATAAGGAGGAGCATAACTCTCATGAGGGAAGTAAGTGTTGAGAAATTCAGAGAAGTCTTCCTCAAATGAGTAATCGTCCAAAGTAGGATCGAGTGATGGCGGAGGATCTTCATCATGTGAAGAATCGCTCGAAAGAGTATCGGCCTCATCAAAATCATCGAAAGTGGGCAGCTCGGGATACTCAGAAGTACAATCAAAATCATCCGAATCTGAGCTAGAATCATCATCATCATAAGCATCAAAGACCGGTGGAGAATCATAAATGGGAGAAGGTTCCAAAGTGGAGCGAGAATCATCCACATCATCGTCAAAGAGTGGATTATCGATGGAAGAATCGAATAGGGGATTGTCATAGACGGTAAAGTCATCGAGCACATTAATCATATTCACTGATTCTCGTCCATAGTATTTGCCTGTAAGCTTCCCCATTTTGAAAATTTGTGAGTCATTCCCGACTCTTAAGATTAACTCACCTTCGGCAACATCCACTAAAGCACGTCCGGTTCTCAAGAATGGCCGACCAAGTATTAAAGGAATACGAGGGTCCATTTCATAATCAACTACGACAAAATCGACCGGGAAAGTAAATGCGCCAACTTTGATGAACACATCTTCGGCTATACCAACGGGTAAGCGAGAGTGCGATTTGCAAGTTCAAGAGTCATCTTTGTTGGAGTGAGGTCGGGCAATGAGAGTGTTTTCCAAACACTCAATGGCATAAGATTAATACTAGCCCCGAGATCAGCAAGGGCAGTAAATTCTTCAGTTTTGTTGAACACGCAAGGCAACACAAAACGACCGGGATCTCCAAGCTTTTCCGGAAGTTCTCTAAGAAGAACTGCAGAGCAGTTTTCATTTAAGCGTGTGTTGGCGAGTTCAATCAGCTTCTACTTCTTGTTAAGCAATTCCTTAAATGCTTTAACAAATTTGGGCATGTGGGCAAGTGCTTCAAGAAAACTAATGCTGAAGCCCATTTGAGAAATCATCTTGATATAGTTTGACACTTGAGAGTCCTCCTTTGTTAGATCGTTGGTCTTGCCTAAGCGAGAAGGGTATGGGATTTTAGGTTTATAGGTGGAAGGTGAAGGTGTAGTCGGTAAAGGTTGAGATGTTGAAGGGTCCTTCCGAGATACATCGTCATGACGAGGCGGAGACGGTAATGGTGTACTAATACTAGGTGTAGGAGGAGTAGGGATACATGGTGGTGGAGGAGGTGTAGATGATGGGGGCGGGATTGGTGGTCCTACGATGGTGACTCCACTACGAGTAGTAATAGCACTCACATTGGCTCGCGGATTAGTGACGGTGTTTGAAGGTAGAGAACTCGAAGAAGAAGGTTGAGCGGCGGGCAAGAAACTAGCCAACAGATTTTTTAATTCATTCGTTTGAGTACTGAAGGAGGATTGAATATTATCGCGAACCTCGAACCTGATCTCATTTCCTTGCTTCGTGATATCTCTAAGATTGATAATTTGGCTTTGCAGATTCTTGATTTGCTCACCATGGGTTCTCATTATGGCTTCAACATCGGTGTTTATGGGTGGGGTTTGTTGAGCGGTTGGGTGATAAGGATTAGAAGCTCTTGGTGGGATTTGGTTGCTTCTATTGTAGTTGTTGGCGGGGTTTTGGTTTTGAGGAGAAAAACCGGGTAAAAGGTAATTGTTAGAACAGTAGCTCAGCAGATTTCTATCCCCTTGTTGTCTAGCTTGGTAATTTTCCGGTGAATAATTACCGTAAGCCGCATACACATTTTCCGGATTTCCTTGTGTAGAAGGACAATCGGTGTATGAGTGAGGACCGCCGCATGTTTCACAAGGATTAGCAACCGCTTTAACTTGTTGGTGTTGTTGGTTTGAAGCTAGAAGCGTAATACTTTTGCTCATTTCAGTCATCATGCGGGTGAGTTCGGTCATATCAGGGTTTGCTGAGGTGGAAGAAACATTGACTCTCGGGTTGTTCCTTGAAGAAGCAGAGGAATCCTAGTTTTTGTGGTGAGTAGTCATGTTCTCAATAAGCTCTCTACACTCCTCGGGTCTCCTTTTCATGAATGTGCCACCGACGGCTGCATTAATCGTATCACGATCTCGAAAAGTCAAACCGTTATAGAAAGTATTGATTAAGGTTACAGGTGGTTTGGACATCTATCGATCAAGACATTATATCGCTCCCAGGCATCAAAAAGAGATTCATCGGGATCTTGCATGAAACCGCTGATTTGATTGCGAAGACTCGTGACCATGGATGGTGGAAAGTAGCGCGACAAAAAGCGGTGAGTCATGTCATCCCAAGTGTGAATTGAATTCTTCGGGAGACGATCAAACCATTTCTCAGCATGATGTAATAACATGTGTGGAAAGAGTTGTAGGCGAAGTTCATCCATTGTGGCACCGGCCAACTTCATGCTTTGGGTGATTGTAATGAACTTGTCGAGGTGTTTGTTTGCATCATCATCAGGCAATCCACGGAATGGGTTTGTTTGTACTTGCTGAATCATGTGGTGCTTCAACGGAAACTCAGGAGCGTTGATTTGCATCGGCGCAATCGGTCCTCCTCGTCCAAACATTGTTGTTTGACAAAGCTCCTCCATGGTCCGAAGATCGGGCTGTGGGAGAACATTGTTGTTATTATTAGGGTGCGGTGGATTATTGTTGTTTACACCTGACATAGCTAAATCTTCTTGAGGCTCGGGCTCTTGATAATTAGAAGATCTAGTACGCATACACTTGAAAATACAAAAGAAAACAAAACCAAACACAAAGACAATATATATACACAATAAAGATAAAATCTTTTTGGTTTTTTTTGAAATTTTTTAATTTCTATGTATTTTTATCAATTTTTCAATTTTTATGGGTTTTTTGAATTTTTTTTTTATATGCAAGAAAAATAACGCTCACCAGTGAACGGATCCCAAAAAGCAACGCGTCTCTCACAGAAAACCGTTAATCTTTACGAAAAGAGCCGGCAGCGACGCCATTTGATAACTAGGTTTTACTCTAATTAAAAAGATTCGTTGTACCAATCTCTTCGAATTGAAAAACTTATGTTTAATGTGCGACTCTGTTTTGTTTTGGTGGAAACAAAAATGTGTCGTTGTAGTGTTTTAAATAAAAGTGCGAAACTTTAAAGTAAAGTGCAATTAAAGTAAATCTAAGTCTAATTAAAATAACGGTGCAAGTATTTAAAACGTGACTGAAATTAGAGGGTACTTAAAGTAAATAATGCAAAATTAAAACTGACTAAGGCAAACTTAAAACGCAACTAAAACTTAAACTAAGGCAAGGCTAAAATAAAGCTAAGACAAATAATTTTAAAGTGCTATTAAATAAAAGGCGGGAAAAATAAAGATTGAAAATGAAAGACAGAAAATTAAAAAGGAACACTAAGAAGAACCTGACAAATATCCTTGATTCGGAAGTTTTAAGTTCCGAATGAACCTAGCTCTTGAGTCGGAACCCCTTGATACGGAAGTCTTAATCCGGAACTTTCGTTCGGAAGACTTCCGGATGAATAAGCTTGAGTCGGAACTTTGGTTCAGAAGTTTTCACTGATTCAGAACTTATCCTTCGTCCGGAACTTCGTTCGGAACTTCGTTCGGAAGTTTCGTTCGGAACTTCGTTCGGAAGTTCGTCCGGAACGTTCGTTCGGAACTTCGTTCGGAAGTTCGTTCGGAAGTTTCGTTCGGAACTTCTAAAGTTCCGAATGAATATGCTGATCCGGAACTTTGCCTTGATCCGGAAGTTTGAGACTTCCGAATGAGCAATGCTTGATCCGGAACTGTTGAGTTCCGAATGAAAGCCTTCTCTTATCTTGGCTCGAAACTTTCACCTGGAAAGATCAGATACAGCAACAAACTTCCCCGAAGAACAAGGGAATTACAGAAACAAGAATATAACACAGATTTCACCAAAATCAAGCAAACGATCAAGCTAAACTAATAACAAATCAACAGTTAAACATAAACAAACAATTTAAATCAACAAAACAAACAAATTTAACCACAATAATTAAAAACCCATTTGATCAAAATAAAGACATGAACATAAACACAAACATAAACATAAAAATCAAAGATTAAGAAAGGTAGATGAGAGATTAACAAGATAAAGTAAAGATTGACAAAGATTAAATGAAAACTTACTTGAAATTAAAGGAATTTAATGTGCAAGACAAGGTAATTAAATTTGGCAAGTATTTAAATGTGCAAGAAAATAAATGTGGAAGAGCTAATTTGTCAAGTTAGCCAACAAAGAAAAATGATTAATGATCTAATCTATATATAGGGGAGGATTAGGAAGCTTCCTCCCCTCCTTCATTTCTTCTTAATTGCGAGATTAAGTCCCTCTTTCTTTTAATCTTCATTAATTGCATAATTAGTCCTTTATTCTTCTAATCTTCTTTAAACTTGAACTTTGAGGACTTTTGGCTTCGGGATTTCTTTGAACTTGTCTTTAAATTCTTTAATGAAATAGACTTGAGTTCTTCGGCTTTTGATAAACTTCCGTCTTTTGACTTTTTCTTCGATAAATCTTCAGAATTGGTCTTGGACTTCCGTTATTTTTGCACTCTTGACTTCTTGACTTCGTCTTTCATCTTTTTCTTCAATAAAAGTCCGTAAATGCCCGTGAATTCCCGTGCTTTCTCCACTTTTCACCTTTTCGTCCTAAATCACAACAAAAACACAAACCACGCATAATTCCGACATAAAAGACATAAAATGCACGTTTTGGTCCGGTTATTATTGTAATTAAGTGGTAGAAAAGATGGGTGTTTACACACCTGTTGTAGAGCCTCCTGTTGTCAATATAATGGAGAACCGTCCAATGATCAAGCTCTTAAATCACACGTCGAAGGCAACGATGATGCGATTGTGGTGCCGGTTATTGTCGCCAACAACTTCGAGCTCAAAACCGGGTTTATTCAAATGGTTTCCGCAACACCTTTCTTATGCCGCACTCATGATGATCCTCACGATCACATCAAGAGGTTCGTACACTTATCCAATACTGTAAATTACAATGAGGTTTCCCAAGAGGTAATTCGTTTGCTCCTCTTTCCTTTCTCTCTCGAGGGACAAGCCCGGACTTGGCTTGATAAGGAACCACCCCATAGTATTGCCACATGGGCGGACCTTGAGACAAAGTTCATAAATTATTTCTTTCCACCCTCACGTACTACCGCTTTGCGGAATGACATTATCAATTTTGAACAAATGTACGGTGAGACATTTAATGAATCTTGGGATCGTTTTAAGGAACTTTTAAGAAAGTGTCCACAACACGGTTTTACAAAGGTGCATCAAATTAATACTTTTTTATAATGGATTAAGTTGAATGACTAAGATTCACTAAATAGTGCCTCGAGGGGTAATATTCTTGTGAAAACTATGAATGAGGCTTGGGCAATTATTGAGAACAAAGCCAAAGTCCAAACCAAGAGTGTTAGGGCTACTATGGCTAGTGCTAGTACTAGTGAGACCGACAAGAAAATTGGCATGCTTACTTTAATCATAACAGACCTTGCTTCACATGTTAAGAACAATGTGCAAGTAAATGCCCTAAATGAGTCATGTGAGATTTGTGGTGGATCACATTCATACCTAAATTGTGGTAAGGTTCATGACCCCTCTCAAGAAGAAGTGTATGCTTATAACACTAATGATATGGTGCATTTTAAACAAAATGTGAATGCTAATAATCTTTCTTATAGGTCTACTAATTATTTGGGTCCTCCATGTTTTCAACCTCATGCTAGACCCCCTCCTCAATTGACCAATGCCCAATACCCACCAAGGAACCAAGGCCAACAAAGGAATAATTATCAAGGGAATTCTTCCAACAATCAAAAGAACTTTAATTCAAACCAAGGGAATTTAATGGTCAAAATCAAGGGAATTTTAATGGGCCAAACCAAGGGTTTCAAAATAACAACTTTAACCAAGGTTTTCATAATAACAATGGTTTTCAACCCCAATTTCAAAACCAAGATTTTCCTAATCAAGGGTTTAATAATCAAAGGTATAATCAAATGAACATGCATAATCCTCAAATGGACTTGGTTCTACAAAAGTTGACTGAACATGAGCGAACCATGAAAGAGATACAAGAATCAACCGATAAGAAATTAATGCAAATGCTTCAAACCCTTCGTCCCCAAGGTGCCTCCCTTCTAATACCGTGACCAATCCTAGGGCCAATGTTAATGCCATCACTACTAGGAGCGGTAAGACCATAGAAGAACCTTCTTATTCCCCACCTAACCAAGGACCCGATATTCCTTCTACTTTTACCTACCGTCCTTCACCTTCTACTTGTGAAATACAACCCGTAATGCCTTCGTCTACACCTTATGTCCCTCCTATACCTCAATTTTATACCATACCTTTGGTTCCAAAACCGGTTCCTTCACCTTGCACTTCTACCCCTCCTCCACCCAAGGAAGTGAGTGAGCAATCCATTCCAAATCCTTTATCTCAACCCAATATACCTTATCCCTCAAGGTTGAGGAAAGAGAAATTGAAGAATAAGGATGATATTCAAGTTTCGAACTTCCTTAAAATGTTCAAACAATTGAATTTTAATATCACCTTTGCCGAGGCTCTCGCTCACATGCCTAAGTATGCTAAAATGTTTAAGGATCTTTTAAGTGATAAGGAAAAATTGCTCGATATCGCCAATACCCAATTGAATGAGAATTGTTTCGCCGTTCTTTTGAGAAAACTTCCGGTTAAGTTAAGAGATCCCGATCGATTCCTTATTCCTTTCAATTTTCCGGGTGTAGGGAATTGTATGGCTTTGGTGGATCTCGGTGCGAGTATCAATCTTATGCCATTGTCCGTGTGGAAGCAATTATCTTTACCCGAGCTAGTCCCCACTCGTATGACATTGGAATTAGCTAACCGTTCGGTTTCTTATCCGGTGGGGATAGTGATGGAGGCCCAAGTATTGAAGAACGGGCTGACTTGTTTCTGGAAGCCCGAGATCGCGTGACGAAGAGGCGTTTAGTAAAACGGGCATAACATTTGCATCCTAAGTCCGTTTTCAGCCCGTGACCTGTCAAAACGTGCGTAAAAAGGAGGTCGACGACTCTGTAACCACCTTTTAGTTGGTTGCGGATTTTCCAAGGCCCGAAAAGCCTTTTTACTATTAGTTTTTTGCATATTTATGTTTTTTTCACTTTTAGTTGGACTTTGTCATTGGGCTACGGTCCAGCCCGTTGGATTTTTAGGGTTTTTCTTTGTTTGCAGTCATTATTTAATGAATCTGCTGTAACCCTAGCAAGACATTTATCAGTTTAATAAAAGTTAAACAAATGGCCGTTGTGTTACCGTGTTTTACCCTAATTTTCGGGCATTCTTCTGAATCAACGATTATTAGCAGAATTGTTTCTGGCATTCTTGTTGAATCAACAGATCCAATTAATTATCTTTGTTACTTTTTTTTAGTCTACATCAGTTGGTATCAAGAGCCAAAGTTCCTGATCAAGATGCCTCCAAGGAGAACTAGGCCTATTCACGATGTGAATGAACATGAATTTGAGCAGCGTTTGATGGACAAAATGGAGGAGCGATTCGATCAAATGTTTGATCAATTGACCGACCAGATGAACACTTTGATGAGCAATATGAGGCCTCGTAATCGCCGTCATACGGACGAATATGCAGATCTCGAAGAAAATCCGTTTGGTGACAGTTTGTCTGATGATGAAAAATCAGTAGGGCGACGGATGAGATATCACACTGGGAATAATGATAGGTTTTGGGAGACTGGAATGAGGGTTAATATTCCCGAGTTTAATGGGGACACTTTAAAGCCTGATGAGTTATTGATTGGCTTGTTGCTGTTGAAGAAGTATTTTAATTCAAAGAAGTTCCAGAAAACAAAAGTGTTTGTTGATCGCTACCAAGTTACGTGGTCGAGCATCCGCGTGGTGGCAACAATTGAAACTGACGAGGAACAGAGTTGGGAAGTCAAAGATCACGAGTTGGCAGAAGATGAAGAAAGTCATGAGGGATAATTTTATTCCTCATAACTACCAGCGAATGATGTACCAGCGGTTACAGAATCTAAAACAGGGGGCCAAGTCTGTTGAAGATTACAGGACCGAATTTTACCAACTAATTGTAAGAATGACGTTCAAGAGACAGAAGATCAGCTTGTCTCTCGATACATTAGTGGTTTACGAGTCCAGATCATGGATTCTGTTAACATGTTTCATCCGATGACACTTTCTGAAGCGTATCAACGTGCACTGACTTTTGAGAAGCAGAACCGACGAGTGGGGAGTTCTTCTTCTCCTGCAATAACGGGTGATTCTGGTTCGGGTAATGCGGCATCCCGTTTTTCCTCAAGTCAGGCTAAAGTAGTTGGTGAGAATATTGGACCAGTTCCTAAAGCGGCCGGCAGTGATGGGTTCAAGTGCTTTAACTGTGGTGAGCCTGGTCACCGAAAGTCGGAGTGTAAGAAGGCTGAGAAGAGGCTGTTATTTATTGAACCTGAGGAAGATGATGATGTGGCTTGTGATTACTACGTGGGAGACGAGTTTATGATGCAGAACCTGAGTATGAGGAGGAGTATGTGTCTGGAGATGTGGGGGTGAATTTGGTTGTAAGGCGCTCCTGCTTAACACCTAAAGCTGATGGTGATGATTGGCTCAAACACAACATCTTTCAGTCAACTTGTACCATTATGGGTAAGGTTTGCACTTTTTTATGCGATTCAGGTAGTTGTGATAATTTGATAGCTCAAGGAGCAGTCCAGAAAATAGGGTTGAAAACTTAAGATCGTCCCAAACCTTATAAGTTAAAGTGGCTTAAAAAGGGTGGGGAAATAACAGTTTCCAAGCATGTCCAAGTTCTGTTTTCTGTAGGAACAACATATAAGGATAATCTTTGGTGTGATGTGATACCTATGGATGCTTGTCACTTGTTATTGGGTAGACCGTGGGAGTATGACTGTGATATAACTCACCATGGGAGAACTAATGCTTATAGTTTCCTGTTTGAGGGTGTGAAGATTACTTTGATGCCAAATAAACCTAAGGAAGTAGTTAATAAACCCACTGGTACTTTACTAACTCTTTCGTAGTTCGAAGACGAGCTGGAGGTGGGAGGTGATGTTTTTGTATTAATAGGGAAGGAGGTTTCTGAAGACGGTGAAGTTCCTGAAGCCATGATCCCTTTACTTGAGGAATTCTCTGATGTTTTCCCTGATGAATTACCTGATGGTTTTCCACAATTGCATGACATACAACATCATATTGATCTAGAGCCTGGGTCACAGTTGCCTAACAGGCCACATTATAGGATGAGCCCGGGAGAACATGAGGAGTTGCGCAGGCAGGTTGAGGAGCTGGTTTCCAAGGGTCATGTTCGTGAGAGTATGAGCCTGTGTGCTGTTCCTTCCCTATTGACTCCAAAGAAGGATGGTACATAGCGTATGTGTGTTGATAGTCGAGTCATCAACAAGATTACTGTGAGGTACATGTTTCCTATTCCTCGCCTTGATGATTTGCTTGACCAGATTAGTGGTGCTACCATTTTCACGAAGCTGGATTTGAAGAGTGGGTATTACCAGATTCGTCTTAGACCTGGTGATGAGTGGAAAACCACTTTCAAGACCCGTGAAGGGTTGTATGAGTGGTTGGTCATGCCTTTTGGTTTATCAAACGCACCAAGCACATTTATGCGTGTGATGAATCAACTGCTTAGGCCTTTTATTGGCAAGTTTGTGGTTGTTTATTTTGATGACATTCTTATTTATAGTGCTTCTTATAATGAGCATGTCAATCATGTGAGGCAGGTCTTGACCTTGCTTCAGAAGGAGAATTTTTATGCAGCCACGAAGAAGTGTGTGTTCATGACCCCTAAAGATTTGTTTTTAGGGTATGTTGTTTCTGGTGATGGCATACAGGTGGATGAGTCTAAGGTAGCAGCTGTTCAGGAGTGGCCAACTCCAACTACCATTACTGAAGTTCGGAGTTTCCATGGTCTTGCTTCTTTCTATGGGCGGTTTATCCCTAAATTCAGTTCCATTATGGCCCCTTTGACAGACTGTATGAAGGGTAAGTCATTTGTGTGGACGAAGGAAGTAGAGATGGCTTTTCAGGTTGTTAAGGAAAAGCTTACTACAGCGCCAATCCTGGTATTGCCCGACTTTTCTAAAGTTTTTTAGCTTCATACTGATGCTTCTAAGGTTGCAATTGGTGGAGTTCTTAGTAAGGGTGGGCGGCCTGTTGCCTATTTGAGCGAGAAGTTAACAGGTCCGAAGTCGAGGTACTCCACTTATGACTTGGAGTTTTATGCAGTGGTCCAAGCTCTGAAGCATTGTGATGAGACTGCTTTTATACATGGTCTCATCGTCCAAATCGGGCTTAAAATGCATAAAATATCATTAAATATACCAAATATATGCTCGTGTTTGTTACTTGTGTATTTTTAGGTACAGATATTGAGGAAATGGCATAAGATCACAAGAATCATTCAAAAACGAACACGGGAAACGAAGCCGCACAATGAACCGGGCCCAAGTTTGGAATTTTGCAAAAAGACCCTTGAAGAATTGAAGATTGGCAATTTTGGTCCCTCATCTTTGAAGAACTTGTCACAAATGACCCTCCAATAGTTATTTGTACAAGTATGGTCCTCCATGTTTGAAGATTGTACAAGAAAAGCCCTTGGAAAATGAAGAATATGCATTAAAGGTCCTTATTACAAGCTTGAAAACAACATGTGCCAAAAAGGTAAATCTGCCAAAGTTGTTATCAAAGGAAAATGAAGAAATTGCTATTTATTACAAAGTGGAAGAAAGAGAGAAGCTTGGGGGCCATAACTGCCAAGACAACCAATCCCATTCACCCACTCAGCTCCTTACACGTCATCAATACCCACCCACTTACCCATAACCCTACCCAACCCGTAACCAAACCCACCCAAGTCCAACCCGGTTTATTAAATAAACCCCAGTCAAACCCCAGTCAACACTTACCCCATTTCCCTCCAAACACTTTTTTAAAACTAATCTTTCCCAAATCAGGATTAAACCCCCTCCTTAAACCCTAATTACCCCAGTTCCAATTAACCCTAATTCAAAGGGGTTTTATCTGAACTTGTCCAGATCCATAATTAACAACACCCTTACCCCATCCCACACCAAAACGCCACAAGACACACCCATGTGTCTTGTGGGACCCTCCCCTGCCCATCACTTTCACCTCAAAACCCTAAATCCGACCAAACCAACATCCTAGATTCTCCCCTTGGTCCCCAAGTTCAAATGGACGCATGTGATCATTTCACAACAGCTGGACATCACCAATACTTTTTAGAGATCACATGAGGCGATTTTTGACCCATTTTCAGTCAAAACTCCAAGGGCTTTATTGGCATTTCAGCATTAGGGTTTTATGTATTCTAGATAGTTCCTAGACTAGTATATAGGGAGACGTTTGTGTCCCTTATCTCTTTGTTCTAGTTTTTTTTAGCAAATCCTTGTAATGCCTTTTTAAATTAATATAAAGTTTGGTATTTTCAAAGAAATTGTAATTCCTTTTATCTTATTTTTAAAAGTTTGGTATTGGGTTGCTAGAATCTCTGAGTTCCATTTGATATTGTGAACACTTGTGTGTTTTGAGGTTTTTCAAAAGTTTTTCAAAGGTTTTAAATTTAGTTCAAATTTCAGAAATCAAACTCCTTTGAAGTGAAAGTGGAAAAGGAGGTTTTGATTTGTCAGTTTGAACTTGTTTAAAACTTGTTAAGTTTCAAAGGTTATTTGGTTTCATAAGTTTATAAGTTTTCAGAAATTCAGAAATTGTGCATTGTGTTTGTTCCTGATTTTCTTAGCAGGTTTGAGGTTTGCTTGTTGATCAAGTGTCAGCATAGGCCCGGGCCTATAAGGAGGTGGTTTTTCAACCACTAAGGGACCTGGATGTAGGTCCCTTGAGGTAAAAACCTTTTTCTATTTTCAATTTTTCAGAAAACTTGGTGCTTGTGTGATTTGCATGTGTTATGTGAAATCTGCATGCATAACTGTTTATGTTGTTTGTTTTGAGTTTACTTGGTGTTATATACATGTTAGAAGTCTCAAAAATCAGTTTGAGTGTGTTTTGAATAGATTTGCTTTGAAAATTAGTTGATAGCAGATTTTAAAGGTGTGTTTGGATAAGGGTTTAAGTAGGGTTAAAAATCATTAATTGTGCTTAAAACCTGTTTAGATACACTTCATAGGGTAGCATTAGGTTGTGTGTTAGTTGTGTATCAGTTTGGTAAAAGTTTGAAAACATTTGCATGCTTGAAAAATGGTCAATATAGCTTAAAATCAGAATCTGCCTATACTGCTTGATTTTTGAGTAAATTGTGCCTTTAAGTTGAAAAGCTGCTAGATAATAGGTTGATTTAGGGTGTTCTATAACCTGTTTGTGCTTTTGTGGATTTGTATGCAAGCTTTAGGCCATTGAAATAAGGATTTGTGCTTGTAACTTTGTCATTTGTCCATCAGACTTACATAGGCTTTATTCAAAAACTATTGTGCCTATATTGTGCTTTATTTGTGCTTGTATTTGCTTAGTTTCTGTTTGATTTGACTCCTTGTACTCCAAAGAGTACAAGGGTGCCATTGTCCATCAATATCATCCACAAAAACCATCACAATCAAGCTCCTCTTGATTATTTTCACAAGTGAAGATAACTGTTCTTCTATGTGTTCTTCAAAAAGTGAACTGAGCACGTTTTTGGTTCCTGATTAGCTTAATCTTGCTCACTTTGGATTTGTGATTGTGTTTTTGTAATCTAAGGAGTTATTGGATTTGTGTTTTAAAAGCTAAAAAGAAAAAAAAAATAAACACCAAAAAGGACGTGGCCAGGACTCGAACCTGCGCCACTCCTCTCACCACACACACACGTTACCATTGCGCCCTAGGGTCTTTGACTGCTAGGGTTGCATTTGAAAAATATATAAGGTGTGTTTGTTTGTGCTTATTTAATATAAGCGTAGCTTATTTTGGCTTTTTCAGCTTATTTATTAAGCTTAATTGCACTAGATCATTTTTCCTAGGGTTGTCATAGGTTTTAGGACTTTTCTGTTTTAAAAGTTTATTTTTCCCGTTTTTAAATTATTTACTAGGATTATTTTTAGTTTAATTGTTAGAAAGTAAATTAAAAATAGTAAAAAGCATTTTAAAAATCCAGAAAAATAGTTTTTAGTTTTTATTTAAGTTATTTGAGGTTTACATTCCAAAAAGTTTTCAAAAAGTCTTATTTTTAATTTTATTTGATTTTAGGGTTTTTAGACAACTTTAAAATTTAATATAAAATTAATAAAAAGGTTTTAGGAACTTTAATTTGCATTTTTGTTCTAGTTACATTATTTAGGATTTTTGGTAATTTTTCAGAATTAATTTATAAACTTTCTATTTTTTAGAATATTTTAATATTATTTTATTACTAAAAATAGAAAGTTGGTTTTTTCTACTTTTTTCATTTTTCCTAGATTGTAGTCATTAAATTAGGAACTTTGTAACTTTCCAAATACTTTTTAGGCTTTTCATTTATTTTCTAGAATTAATTTAAGTTTTAATAGATTTTAATAGTTTTTAAGTGCTTAAAAATAGTTTTATTAGGTTTTAAAATTAAAAAAAAAATACTTTTTAGCTTAATTAGGTTATATTTGAGGTTTACAAACTATTAGATCTTGTTTAGGGCTTTTTAATAATTAATTGTGATTTTAGGGCTTTAATTAGCATTAAAAAGTCATTATTTAGTTAATTAAAAGGTTTTAGCAAGTTTGGATTTTTTGTAAACTCTTAGAATTTTATTGTGGATTTTTAGTAATTTTTAGGAATTTTTAGGTTAAAATTTTAATTTTTGTAGTTTTACGGTTTTACGTTTACGCCTTTTTCGTCGTAGTTTAATCCATCTTCGTAACCGTCCTTTCTTTCCTTTCTATCCTCTTTTCTTTTCTTGTTAATAAAATCACAAACAAAATCAATTCAACACACAACACACGTGCCTCCTCGAGAGAACGATCCCCATTAAGGGTCATAAGTGTTTACGTTTTCCTAAACGTACACTTAATACTTACCGCTTTTACCTTCCTTTTCCTAAAGGGGTAAAAATACAACTATCACATTGGCGCCATTATTTGTTTTATAAGGAGTTTGTTTTGTTCACTGATCATGATTCCTTAAGGCATATTCGTACTCAAGATAAGGTTTCACATAAGCATGGGCGTTGGTTGGCTTTTCTTGAGAAATTTACTTTTGTGGTGAAACACAAAACGGGTGCTTCCAATCGTGTTGCTGATGCCTTAAGCAGGAGAAGTGGTTTACTTGTAACCATGCAAGTTGATGTTCCAGGACTGGATGTCATTCGTGACATGGTGATTGTGGATCCATACTTTTCAGTTGTTCTGCAGGATTTGCAATCCGGAGAGAAAACATATTTTATTATGCATGATGGGTTCCTATTCAAAGGGAATCAACTTAGTATTCCTAATTCAAGTCTTTGCTTGCAAATTCTTAAGGAGTTGCATAGTGAAGGACATGTTGGTCATGATCGCACTTTACAGTTGGTTCAAGCTTCTTATTTTTGGCCTACTATGAGGAAGGAAGTGGATCGTTATGTCAAGAGGTGTCGTATTTGTCAAGTTTCAAAGGGGACGGCTACTAATGCAGGACTTTATATGCCTTTGCCAGTTCCGTTGCAGCCCTGGGTTGATATTAGCATGGATTTTGTGTTGGGGCTACCTCGTACTCAAAGGGGTAATGATTCAATATTTGTTGTTGTTGATCGTTTTTCTAAGATGGTTCATTTTATTCCTTGCAAGAAGACAACAGATGCAGTTAATGTAGCCCAACTTTTCTTTAGGGATGTGTACCGTTTACATGGTTTACCTTCCTCCATTGTTTCTGATCGGGACACCAGGTTTTTGAGTCATTTTTGGCGTAGTTTGTGGAAGATGGTAAATACTCAACTCAATTTTAGTAGTGCTTATCATCCTCAAACTGATGGGCAAACTGAAGTTGTTAATAGGTCCTTTGGTAACCTGTTGAGGTGTTTGGTGGGTGATCATGTGAAGGCATGGGATTAGAAGTTGTATCAAGTTGAGTTTGCTCATAATCATGCTGTTAATCGGAGCACTGGCTTTAGTCCTTTCTAGGTGGTTTATTCTGCTCAGCCACGTGGTCCTCTTGATCTTATGACTCCTCGGATTTCTAGGTCTGTTCCGAAGAAAGTGCAGGATTTTGTTGAGGGGTTGCATGATGTTTATAAATCTGTTCGTGACAACTTGGTTCGCGCTAATTCGAAGTACAAGTAGGATGCAGATCAAAAGAGGAGACATGTTGACTTTGAAGTAGGAGACTTTGTATGGGCTGTTTTGACTAAGGATCGTTTTCCAGTTGGTGAATATAAGAAGTTGTCTGCTAAGAAGATTGGTCCAGTGGAAATTGTGGATAAGATGAACTCAAATGCTTATCATTTGAAGTTGCCAAGTCATATTCGTTGTTCTGATGTTTTTAATGTGAAGCACTTGTTGCCTTACCATGGTGATTCTTCAGATGATGATACAGTTGGGAATTCGAGGGCGAATTTTTCCTATCCAGGGGGAATGATGGAGGCCCAAGTATTGAAGAACGGGATGACTTGTTTTTGGAGGCCCGAGATCGCGTGACGAAGAGGGGTTTAGTAAAACGGGCATAACTTTTGCATCCTAAGTCCGTTTTCAGCCCGTGACTTGTCAAAACGTATGTAAAAAGGAGGCCAACGACGCTGTAACCACATTTTAGCTGGTTGTGGATTTTCCAAGGCCCGAAAAGCCTTTTTACTATCATTTTTTTTGCATATTTATGTTTTTTCACTTTCAGTTAGACTTTGTCATTGGGCTACGGTCCAGCCCGTTGGGTTTTTAGGATTTTTCTTTGTTTGCAGTCATTATTTAATGAATCTGCTGTAACCCTAGCAAGACAGTTATCAGTTTAATAAAAGTTAAACCACTGGTCGTTGTGTTGCCGTGTTTTACCCTAATTTTCGGGCATTCTTCAGAATCAAAGATTATTAGCAGAATTGTTTCGGGCATTCTTGTTGTATCAACATATCCAATTACTTATCTTTGTTACTTTGTGTTTTAGTCTACATCAGATAGCCGAGGATGTGTTCGTTGGAGTCGATAAATTCACTTTCCCTGCCGATTTCGTTGTCGTCGACTATGAAATGGATCCTCGTGTTCCCATAATTGTGGGACGACCCTTCTTGAGAACCTGGCGTACATTGATTGATGTAGCCGCGGAAGAACATATCATGAGGGTCGGGGATGATAAAATGGTCTTTAACATGGGTAAACTTTCCAAACGTCCTGATGAGCCTGAATCCGTGAATTTCATCGATGTGCTCGACGAAGCATGCGAAGAACATTTTCACGAGGCTTGTAAGCGCGTGACTTCTCCTTTACCTCGTGTTGAGAATCTAGTTTCTATTGCTCCATCATTGACTCCATTTGGAGAAAGTAATTTTCTTTTAAAAGAATTTGAAGCAATTTTAGGGGATGTGGACTTAAAATATGACGATTCTCCCTCCGATTGGGAAGAAGACATTCGTACCATTGAGAAACTTCTTAATGAGGACCATATTTCTCCACCTACTTCTAAGGAAGTTACAAATGATGATACGAATTTGATTAAGCCTTCTACCGACAATCCTCCGGATTTAGAGCTTAAGGATTTACCGTCTCATTTAGAATACGTTTTCCTATAAGACAATAAGAAGTTACCCGTTAACATTGCAAAGACTTAAAAGAGGATGAAAAATCTCGACTTATCGAAGTGCTCAAAAATCATAAGAAAGCAATTTCTTGGAAAATTTCCGACATCCGCGGATTTGATCCTAACTTTTGCACTCATAAAATTCTCATGGAAGATGACTTTAAACCCGCAATCCAAAGCCAAAGAATGGTTAATCCAAAAATTTATGACGTCATCAAGAAAGAAGTTATCAAACTTCTAGATGCCAGAATGATTTACCCTATTTCAGATTCACCATGGGTTAGTCCCGTACATTGTGTGCCTAAGAAAGGCGGAATAACCGTTGTTCCCAATGAAAACAACGAGTTGATTCCTACTCGACTTGTCATTGGTTGGCGAGTTTGCATAGACTATCGCAAGCTCAATGATGCCACTTGTAAGGATAATTTTCCTCTGCCATTCATGGATCAAATGCTCGAGCGTTTAGCGGGTAATTACTACTATTGCTTCTTAGACGGTTTCTCCGGTTATTTTCAAATTCCTATCGATCCAAAAAACCAAGAGAAAGCCACATTCACTTGTCCTTATGGAACATTTGCTTACAAAAGAATGCTTTTTGGCTTATGCAAGGCTCCTGGAACTTTCCAAAGGTGTATGATGGCTATATTCCATCACATGGTTGAAGAAACTATGGAAGTCTTTATGGATGATTTCTCGGTCTATGGTGATTCTTTCTCTTCTTGCCTTGCCAATTTAGAACGTATTCTTAAACGGTGTGAAGACACTCGTCTCGTTCTTAATTAGGAAAAATTCCATTTCATGGTAAAAGATGGCAACGTCCTCGGTCATAAAATTTCCAAAGTCGGTATCGAAGTCGACCTTGCTAAAGTTGACGTCATTGCTAAGTTCCCTCCACCTACCACTGTCAAAGGAGTTAGGAGTTTCTAGGTCATGCGGGATTTTATCTTCGTTTCATCCAAGATTTCTCTAAGATAGCTCGACCAATGACTCATCTCTTAGAAAAGGATGATCCTTTCATCTTTTCTCAAGAATGTCTCGACTCTTTCGAACTTCTTAAAGGTAAATTAACTAAGGCACCCGTCTTAGTCTCTCCAAATTGGGAGTTACCTTTCAATCTCATGTGCGATGCTAGTGACTTCATGGTTGGAGCGGTTTTAGGTCAACGTTTAAACAAACACTTCCAACCAATCCATTATGCTAGCAAGACAATGATGGGGGCTCAATTGCATTATACCACTACCGAATAAGAGCTTTTAGCCGTAGTGTATGCTTTTGAGAAATTCCACCCCTATCTTGTGTTTTCCACCACCATCGTTTACACCGACCATTCCGCCTTGATATACTTTTTGACCAAGCAAGATGCTAAACCGAGACTCCTTCGTTGGGTTTTGCTCCTCCAAAAATTTAAAATCCAAATTCGTGATAAAAAGGGAGCAGAAAACCTAGTCGTGGATCATCTTAGTATACTCGAGGATACTTATCAAGGGGAACTTCCTAATCAAGAGATTAATGAATACTTCCCCTATGAGGCCTTAATGTCTATTAACTCCAATCTTGACGATACCCCATGGTTTGCGGACATTGCAAACTATATAGCGGGTAGTTTTCTTATGAAAGGGTTAACGTCCCAACAAAAGAAAAAATTCTTTAAGGATATTAAACACTATTATTGGGACGACCCTTATCTTTCCAAGCAATGTGCGGTTCCTGTCATTCGTAGGTGTGTTGATGGGTCGGTGGCTTTACTAATCCTTGAAGCTTGCCACAAAGGACCCATCGATGGTCACTTTGGTCCTAACTATACCGCGAAGAAATTTTTCGACTCCGGATTCTATTGGCCCTCCATTTATCATGACGCTCATGAAATGGTTAAACATTGTGATGCTTGCTAAAGACAAGGCAAGATCACAAGATGCCTCAAAATTTCATCCAAGAATGTGAAATCTTTGACGTATGGGGCATCGACTTTATGGGGCCATTTCCATCATCCAAAGGGAACAAGTACATCCTCGTAGTCGTTGACTACGTATCCAAATGGGTTGAAGCAAAGGCTTTACCTACTAACGATGCGAGGGTGGTTGTGAACTTTTTTAAACAATTGTTTGCTCGATTTGGTGTTCCTCGTGCTATCATTAGTGATCGCGGTACTCATTTTTGCAATGATCAATTTGCTCGAGTCATGGTTAAGTATGGTGTCAATCACCGTATTTCCACCGTGTATCATCCACAAACTAATGGTCAAGCCGAGATCTCTAACCGTGGACTTAAGAAAATCTTAGAGCGTAAAGTGGCAGAGAATTGTGCCTCATGGGCCGATAAGTTAGATGTTGCTTTGTGGGATTTTCGTACCGCTTATAAGACACCTATAGGTTGTACCCCTTATCGCCTTGTGTACGGAAAGGCGTGCCACCTCCCCATTGAGTTGGAGCATAAGGCTTATTGGGCCTTGAAATGGGCTAATTTTGACATAAACAAACCCAGTGATCTTAGGAAAATCCAACTCAATGAACTTAATGAACTTAGGAATGAGGCTTGTGAGAATTCATTGATCTACAAGGAAAATCCAGCTCATTCATGATTTTAAGATTAAGAATCGAGAGCTTCACATAGGTGATCAAGTTTTACTCTTTAACTCTCGGTTGAAAATCTTTTCTGGAAAACTTAAGAGTCGTTGGTCCGGTCTATTCACCGTTGCCAAAATCTTCCCTTATGGCACCATTGAGTTATCTCAACCAAATGCGCCAAACTTTAAGGTGAATGGCCAACGTGTTAAGTTGTACTTCAGTAAGGACATCTCTCACGAGATGATTCCTTCCCTCTCCACGTTCCCCTTGAATTAGTTTTGGGTTGAGTCAGGCTCGTGACTCAATTAACAAAAACAAGCGCTTCTCGGGAGGCAACCCGATGATCTATCCTTTTTACCCGTTTTTCATAATAAGTGTAGGGGGATCCACGTAGGTGTTTGTTGTCTTGTTTCTTATGATGTGCAGGGATTAAAGCTTTCAAAGATCCACTTTTGATGATATTTGACGACCCGTGATCCCGTGTACCCATCTTCCCGGTTCTATCCTAAACACTTTTGATTCACTATTTTATCGATAAATGTTAAAATGGGAATCACTTTAGTTGTCTCTTCCTTAGCATGATTTAAACTACGTGCACAATGTCCTAATTGTAGGGGATTTTACTCCCACATGCTTAAACATTGAGGACAATGTTTATATCAAGTGTAGGGGGACTTCTATCGAAGTAATAAGTGGGCTTTTCCATGAATATGTCCTCATTTTAACCAGAAAATTTAATTTTTCAACGTTTTTCAAAAATTTTGATCTATTTTGGCCTAGTAGTATTTTTTATTTATTTTCTTTTATTTTCTTTCCTTTTGTCATCACATCTTATGTATATATTCCATTTCAAGAATAAAGTCAAAAGAGAAGAAAAATAAATAAATAAAATGGTTTTAATGAGTTTAGATGTCTTTGATATATTAGGCCCGTCATGAATCTTTTGACTCAACCCGAGTTTACTTATTTGAGTTTACTCTAGCCAGTATCCTTAACGTGTTTAAATCATGTTTTGCTAGACTTTTATATAGGGAACTTTAAAACGCGAAAGTCTTAACTCATACGGGTTTAAGAACAAGAACTTTTCGCAAGGTCCTATAATTGATCCTAGAAAGTCGTTTATCAAGGGAACTTTAAAACGCAAATTCTAAACTTGAAAAAGTCTAAGAAGATGCAAGATCCTATAGATGACTTGAAACCCAAAACTTTGATTTAATAGGCTAAGCATCTACGAGTCTCATTCCTTGAGATTTTAAATTGTGGAGAACGAGAGATGATAGAGTCAATTATAAGTTTTGTATTCTTTCATGAATTTATGGAGCTTTTTCTCCCATCTCTTATTAATAATCAATTGCAATAAATAAAGTCGTACGATTTGAAAATTACTTAGATTCTAGCACAAGATCGTTTAAAAGTTGCTCGGGATTAATTAGAGTTGTAAAACCCAAAATTTTGAAATTCATTGCATTTTAATAATTTGACATATAACCTAAAGTTTATTAGTAAATATTAAAAATTTAAAATCTTATATTATAATTTTGTGAAATAGTATAAGATATAACTATTGTCATTGGTTAAACTCTTAGCAAAATATTTTGATTTCAATTTTGTAACGTCAAAGAAAAAAAAAGATTGAGTTACTTATATAGTATCACAACAAAATCTCACTAAAACAATATAAGATTTGACTTTTCTTTAAGACTTGGTAAAATAGGTATTTATGAAATCAGTTATGAATTATATGAATCAATTACGAGAATTATATGAATCATTTACAAGATTTGTGAATACTCATTAATTCTACATTAGCAATATTATACATCTTATCAAATATGACTTGGTCATCATTCAAATATGTATTCCCAAGATTCAGAATTTCAGTCTCATTATTTTATATGCATAACTCTCTATAAATCATAATCACACTCCATAATCAAAAGCTTCTATAAACAAAAACGAGGTAAAAGAATTGCGACGTGGGTTGAATGAATAGCCGACTTTGGTGGTTTGAGTACCCGTCAACCTCCTTTGTACGTTCATGCTTATGCTTGACCCATGTTTCGACCTGTTGTACGAAGATAAGAATAGCCGAATCTGCATTTTGATTCACGTCGACATTGATCTTTTGTGTTCTCTTCGTGTATATGAGCCGTCTTCATGTTTCGAGTACGTCTGTTCTAGTTCGAGTTGGTTTCAGGCTGCTGTTCGCTAGATTGAGTTTGATTCGGGAAGGTTTTGTTCACTTCTATTCGCGTGTGGCTGAGGTTGGTTTCGTAAAAATACGGTAGATCGAGTTCACATTTCAAGTTCGACATGTATTTCTATCTATTCTCTGTTCTGTTTCTTCATCAAGGTATATCTTAAGCAAATGTTCACATACGTTAATATACTGTAAATAGCATGTTATAAATCTTGTTATAACAATATACAATACATCATGGTAGAATGTTAGATCTAAATTACCATTACTGATGAGTCTAATGTTTATAAGTTTAGAACATGGAAATGCTTATGAAACTTAAACCATGCAAATTTTTAGTGTACGTAAAATATGGAATGTTAGCCATTTTATGAATGAGACAAAAAAATGATTAGCTTAAACAATTATTGGTCCTCTTTGTATTAATTAGCAACTCGTAAATTATGTAGATCAATTGTCGGAGTTGCAATTTGTTTAGCCATCGATATTTGAATCGTTAAGGTACGGATATTTTTATCTCTCTATTATTATTTGTCTCTTTCATTTCGATTGATCGTACGGATTTCTCGTCCTTGTAGTAAGGACTTCCTTTCTATGCATGATTAGGATTTCCCGTCTTCAGTCAAATGTTTTCCCCAGTATATGTTTAGGCTTATCAGTAATCATGTTAATAACGAAATAAATTACATGAGCATTATATACAAGCATGACCAGTTTATGTACTAGTTACGGAGGTACCGTAACCATGGCACTAGAGGCACCGGTGTCGCGACTCACGTGCAGGAGAGTGATATCCTGCATCGTCCCACTCATGTTCAGTTTGGCCATTTTATCAGTATGTTTAGTGGGGCGTATGGATGCATCCTAGGCTTACTAGTTTACAAGTTATCAGGGTGAATGTGGTGTGTGCTCTACATCCTTCACATTGGAGTTGATCCCTCCACCCAACACAATATTTAGAGGTCACCCCTCTACAGTTATTTAGAGGTCACCCATCTATAGCATGACGAGGTCACCCCTCCAGTTATTCATGCACAGTTGTTACAGCACATGACCTATATAAGCTCTGGCAATTAAAATACAGTAAATGCAAGCTTTCAGATTTAACATATAACAGTTCAGTTTTATTATTTATAAATCAGACATTTCAGATTATATACAGATTTCCGCTACAACTTTACTTATCAGTCTTACAGTTTCAGTATCGTATCATCTGCTTCATTTAAGTATTTCTTATCATGTTTTATATCCGTTCACTGAGAGTTATGCTCAGCCGTAGTTCCTTTCATGTTCTAACGGCAGGCACTCCAGGACGCTCGTATGATTCTGAGAGCATGTGCATTTGGATGGAAGCTATCCAGACTTCTTACTTTATGCACCTCTTACATTATTCTGCTTATTTGGACATTGTTTAGTCCTTTCATTCAGTATTTTACTTTTTATGTTTTGAGCTTATGTTTGGATTACCGATGTTTGATTCCGGTATATCCTTTATGGTCAGTTAATGATTTAGGACATTTACCTTATGTTTTGATGACACGCTATAAATACACGTAACCGTCCACTTATCCAAGTGGGGTGCTACAATTATGGTATCAGAGAGCAAGGTTAGACCTGTAGGCTCTAAAACTTGACCTGTGACTAGTGGTTAGTCACCAGGAACTTCCCTGATTTTGGCGTTGTTATCTTTCATGTTTCTCATGCATTTATCAGCCAGTTTTCTTCAGTTATCAATCGGTTTTCTTAAATTTCTTTTGACTAAGTAAAAGGTTGGTATAGGACTGGCCATATTTAGTCGCATTTGCTTTTTAGCGAATTCTCGTTTTGGTGAACTGACCATAGGCGTTCACCCTTACCCGTTCAGATTTATATAGATGAACTGACCATAGGCGTTCATCCTTACTCATTTCAGATTCATGTTTTCTATCGAATATTACTTGGTGGACGGACCAAAAAACGTTCACTATTTTTCGGATCAAATTTTTTATGCTATTCAGTCGAATGATGTTTTGTGAACCGATCCACAGTTGTTCACCTTTGTCATATCAGGGCATTTCATAAACTTTGACAAGTATGGATTAGACTACAGCCAACCATATTTAGTCCTAGATTATAAATTTCTATACTTGACAGTTCTAATAAAATTTTGACAAATATGGGTCGAACCAGAATCGCCCATACTTAGTCACATGTTTTCTTCCTTGGATTATGTGGATTGAACCATAGCCATCCACGTCAGTTGATATTAAACCTCAGCTGATTATACTTTTTTTTATGTTCTTTGTAACAGTTAAAGTTTCATACCCTCACATGGATGTCGTTTTCATGCTGATTATGTTCATGTCTCCTTATGAGTATTTCGTTTTCAGCAAAGTGATGATGTTTTCATGCTAAGATACAGAAGGATTACAGTAAAATCCTATTTCATGATAAATCATGTTCTGGTCTTCATCAATCATGTCGGCATACGGGACATAAATGAAACTCCGGTTAATCATACTTTTCAGCCTGTGTACAACCAACATTAAGTCTAGGCGGGAATCATAAGGCTATCATGTTACTCATTTCAGTTCAGTTTACTACCGTATAAATTAATTTATTTCTTTGATCATGTCAGACAAGCGACACCAGTATCGATCATCCTATAAAATTTCCACCAGTGCCATGTATAGTATTCCATATACACCCCATGTATAGTGTCTTAGTTATACTTCATGTACATTATTTCATGTGTACTCCACGTACAGTGTCTCAGATATACTCCATGTGCAATATTCATTTTGTACTTTATGTACAGTAGTCCAGGAACACTCTATGTACCCTACTCCATGGATATTGCTAATCGATCCTGAATCATCTCAGGCGTTTCAACTTGTCGACATTCTACCAGATGCTGATGCTGCTCGTGAGTTGAAGATTTTACCAAATACTGATGCTGCTAACACTTTGAAGACCTCACAAATGCTGATGATGCTGATACATTGGAGATTTCTCAAGATGCTGATGCTGTTTATACTATGATGACTCTGTAGAACAGGGACGAAAACTATAAATTTTAAATTTCTGACAAGAATAATTTCAACCATCAGACACTACCATTCCATTCCATGCTTTTACTTTCTCAGCTAGATGTCACACTTTACTCAGCTAACCTTTCATTCAGAAGAGTGGGAACCGGAACCCAGCCGGCCACTCAGCAAAATAGTTACATGAATCACGGTCATGATAATGACCGTCATAAATTGACAGACAAAGCAGTAGTGACAACCACCGTGCTTATAATTAATCAGTCAGTAACCATCGAAACTTCCGAACGGACGTGACCAAAATACAGAGGTCAGTAGCCTAACCGGTCCACCAATCCTAGCAGTTACCAAAACATTTCAGCCTTGTCCAGATTCATCCACTAAAACACATGTCAAGATATCAGTCAGACATAGGTCTCAGGTATCACTTCGGAAGACACGTATCAGGACACCAGACATGGTACCCGTCATACAAATCTTTTCTCAAAATACGAGTCAGAACTCATAACTCCAGTATGTTTCTAAACCAGATCCTCAGAAATTTAGGGTACCCTCCAAAGGAGTATCCCATTCTTGTATGCCAAGCGTAAATCAGACCATTAAAAATTTAGTTACCACCATGGGAGTATTGCCAGGTTAGACATGTAGTCTTCGTTCTGTGAGGTCACAGACGAACACATCTAGCAAGATCTGCCAAATTTATTTCACTTATTCATATGTCAACTTTATTTTAAAACCGGTATTTACCGACCTCCCAGACAGGAAAGACTTCACAGTACCACCAATGTTTATTAAAATTATCATTTCAGTCAACGAAGAAATCCGTCTTACTAAATTCCAAATGTAATCATTTTATTTTCTGCCAGAAAATCAGTAAAAATTATTTCTGCCTCACAAGCGCGTGACTTATCAGTTCATAGCTACGAAGACTTGTAGCTACCAGTTATAAGTTCACTTCTGAGATCCCTTAAAATTCACGATCAGCAGATTATTCCAGCGTTCTCAGATAAAATTTCAGAAAGTTTTCAAGAAATTCCTTCCCAACCACGAGGCAGAATTTAACATGTCTCAAGAATAGAAACTGTTCCAAAACTATTTATGGCAGGACTTCAGCTAAGTTAAAAGAATTGTAGCATATGCTGCAAGAATGACCAACACGAGACTTTATTCGCCCTGGTGCACCACCAGGAAGTGCACCGTTTCTGTCTATCAGGAAGAAGGTCGATATCATGAGATCACGTATCGACCACTAAAATTTTTGACAAGATCACCATTCTTAATCAATGTTCGTTCCGTAAATAGCAGGTTTATCTGATCTGCTACGATGTCTTAAAACATTTTCCAGAACAAATTTCCGATCATGCTACCAACAATCGTGAGAGAAATAACATGAGGTTTCCAGACTGCTGTTGCACACGTTATAGTCTCTCTAAAATTTTGAATTATACTTTTGAGCTCCCTAATGCTCAAGTTATATTATGAAATTTATGAATAAATCTTTCTACGAATTCTTAAACCAGTTCGCCAGCATATTTTATCGATAATTTTCCGATCTGCTAAATTCTAGAGGAGAACAAGAGGATTATATACTTTTACGATCCTGCAGATTTTCTGATAGAAGGAAATTATATAGGCCGCTCTCCAGATGTGAGCTCCAGATGAACAAGGTGGCATTTCTGAGCCACCCTATTTTAGCAGAAAGTAATTTCAAACAATGCTGCGAAAGTGAAGGCCATCACCAAATGGTCAAGACCGACGTCTGTGACGAACATACAAAATTTCTAGAACTTAGAAAACTGCTACCGCAGAAATTCCTGACAGTTCTCACGATCAGCCTTCCATAACTAAGCTTGCGCTAGTAAAGGTCTAATCACCGGTGCTCATACCTTTCGGTGAATATTCACTCAGGTTCAACCAGAATATACCAAAATTCCAGGCAGGATTTTGATAGAAACAGTATAACACGTTGAGGTAGCTATGTTCATATCTAATGCCTGCCATCCCAACAGGATCAAGATAGAACGCCGTCATGCTAGTGAGTTACTAAAATCCTTAGAAATTTCTGAGCAGAAATAAGACGAAATTCCATGAATTGGTTATCAGTTACCACAGACTCAAAAAAGTATGATACTATCCAAGTCATCGTCAACCATGTAATCAACCTACACGTTTTCTTTCATCCGAAAGGATTACGCAGTAGCAGACCCACGGTAAATTGTACGATTTCAAGGTATTCCATCGACCATCATATCAGAAAGAATTCATGTTCACGATCACGTGTATATTTACGTTCACTTTACGTTCATGTTTATTTTCACTTTCACGTTTACTTCTCATTCGCAGTATGATACTGTTTCAGTTCATGTTTTATGCTATCTCATGATTTTAAGCTCATGTTTGCATTCATAATATTGTTCACGTTAAAGTTCGTGTTCCATTCCGCGATACACGTTTCACAGATTACCGAATACGGTTATAGAAAGCTTAAGAAATCAGACTCAAGTTAGTAGAGCTTCTCCATACCCAGGCAGACGTTTCATGTCCCAGTCCGTATCGTTTGGCATTCATCCTCAGTTTGCATACGTTCATGATATGTTCTAGTATCACGTCCACAATATGTTTCACATATCATTCACGATATACTTCATGCTCAGCGTTCCCCATATAATCACGAACCACGTTCACAATTGCTCACGTAACATGTTCACAATTGTTCACGTAGTTCGTCCCTATATGTTTTCAACAGCTTGCCCAGAAATATAAATGTTATTTTTAGGATAATTGTACGTACTATACTACATGCTATAGCTTATTCATTCTATCAGATTCAGAAAATCCATCTTAAGTAAGGAACCAGGAACTATTCAGTATCATCAGGACAGAGTCATCAGAACCAAGATTTTTCATTGTGTTTAGATCTTTGAAGGAACAATTTCGAGCGGGAAGCCACTCGGAACGGAGGAGTCCATCTGGACCTCTCATCCGTTTCCTTCAACAATTAAGTTAAGTTCTTTCAGATATGTTACGTTCCATGTTCACTTAAGTCATGTTACGTTTATAACCGTTCAGCAGCAGTATGTTCCAATTCAAGGACGAATGATCCTTCAACTTATATGCCTTTTCAGCCTTCATACTCTTTCATCACATATGTACTGTTAGCTTTTATAACTTCACCAGCTTATTACCTTTAATTCGAGGACGAATTTCTCTTTTTTTAGAGGGGAAGAATTGTAAAACCACGGCATAATCGCATTCTTATTTTGAGGACGAATTATTTTTTTAGAGGAGAAGAGTTGTAAAACCCAAAATTTTGAAATTCATTGCATTTTAATAATTTGACATATAACCTAAAGTTTATTAGTAAATATAAAAATTTAAAATCTTATATTATAATTTTGTGAAATAGTATAAGATATAACTATTGTCATTGGTTAAACTCTTAGCAAAATATTTTTATTTCAATTTTGTAATGTCAAAGAAAAAAAAAGACTGAGTTACTTATATAGTATCACAACAAAATGTCACTAAAACAATATAAGATTTGACTTTTCTTTAAGACTTGGTAAAATAGGTATTTATGAAATCAGTTATGAATTATATGAATCAGTTACGAGAATTATATGAATCATTTACAAGATTTGTGAATACTCATTAATTCTACATTAGCAATATTATGCATCTTTTCAAATATGACTTGGTCATCATTCAAATATGTATTCCCAAGATTCAGAATTTCAGTCTCATTATTTTATATGCATAACTCTCTATAAATCATAATCACACTCCATAATCAAAAGCTTCTATAAACAAAAACGAGGTAAAAGAATTGCGACGTGGGTTGAAGGAATAGCCGACTTTGGTGGTTTGAGTACCCGTCAACCTCCTTTGTACGTTCATGCTTATGCTTGACCCATGTTTCGACCTGTCGTCCAAAGATAAGAATAGCCGAATCTGCATTTTGATTCACGTCGACATTGATCTTTTGTGTTCTCTTCGTGTATATGAGCCATCTTCATGTTTCGAGTACGTCTGTTCTAGTTCGAGTTGGTTTCAGGCTGCTGTTCGCTAGATTGAGTTTGGTTCGGGATGGTTTCGTTCACTTCTAATTCGCGTGTGGCTGAGGTTGGTTTCGTTAAAATACGGTAGATCGAGTTCACATTTCAAGTTCGACATGTATTTCTATCTATTCTCTGTTCTGTTTCTTCATCAAGGTATATCTTAAGCAAATGTTCAAATACGTTAATATATTGTAAATAGCATGTTATAAATCTTGTTATAACAATATACAATACATCATGGTAGAATGTTAGATCTAAATTACCATTACTGATGAGTCTAATGTTTATAAGTTTAGAACATGGAAATGCTTATGAAACTTAAACCATGCAAATTTTTAGTGTACGTAAAATATGGAATGTTAGCCATTTTATGAAGGAGAAAAAAAATGATTAGCTTAAACAATTATTGGTCCTCTTTGTATTAATTAGCAACTCGTAAATTATGTAGATCAATTGTCGGAGTTGCAATTTGTTTAGCCATCGATATTTGAATCGTTAAGGTACGGATATTTTTATCTCTCTATTATTATTTGTCTCTTTCACTTCGATTGATCGTACGGATTTCCCGTCCTTGTAGTAAGGACTTCCTTTCTATGCATGATTAGGATTTCCCGTCTTCAGCCAAATGTTTTCCCCAGTATATGTTTAAGCTTATCAGTAATCATGTTAATAACTAAATAAATTTCCCGAGCATTATATACAAGCATGACCAGTTTATGTACTAGTTACGGAGGTACCGTAACCATGGCACTAGAGGCACCAGTGTCGCGACTCACATGCAGGAGAGTGATATCCTGCATCGTCCCACTCATGTTCAGTTTGGCCATTTTATCAGTATGTTTAGTGGGGCGTATGGATGCATCCTAGGCTTATCAGTTTACAAGTTATCAGGGTGAATGTGGTGTGTGCTCTACATCCTTCACATTGGAGTTGATCCCTCCACCCAGCACAATATTTAGAGGTCACCCCTCTACAGTTATTTAGAGGTCACCCCTCTATAGCATGACGAGGTCACCCCTCCAGTTATTCATGTACAGTTGTTACAGCACATGACCTATATAAGCTCTGGCAATTAAAATACAGTAAATGCAGGCTTTCAGATTTAACAGATAACAGTTCAGTTTTATTATTTATAAATCAGACATTTCAGATTATATACAGATTTCCGCTGCAACTTTACTTATCAGTCTTACAGTTTCAGTATCGTATCATCAACTTCATTTCAGTATTTCTTATCATGCTTTATATCCGTTCACTGAGCATTATGCTCAGCCGTAGTTCCTTTCATGTTCTAACGGCAGGCACACCAGGACGCTCTTACGTTTATGAGAGCATGTGCATTTGGATGGAAGCTATCCAGACTTCTTACTTTATGCACATCTTACATTATTCTGCTTATTTGGACATTGTTTAGTCCTTTCCTTCAGTATTTTACTTTTTATGTTTTGAGCTTATGTTTGGATTACCGATGTTTGATTCCGGTATATCCTTTATTGTCGGTTAATATTTTAGGACATTTACCTTATGCTTTGATGACACGCCATAAATACACGTAACGAGTCCACTTATCCAAGTGGGGTGTTACATTAGAGTTCATAGCCAAGGCATAACTTATTGAAGCGGGATGCGAAGATTGGCGAGTCCGAAAAGGCCCTAACAAGGCATGAGGGCTACATTTTGTTGCTAAAGATCCAAAGTGATGTGAAGACTCATTTATCAAAAATCAATATGAAGGATCGAGACACACGACGAAAAGCAAATACTCCCCTAATGATCATGGAGAAGTCTATCCGAAAAGACCCTAACAAGGTATGAGGATAAATAGATCCAAGTCCTAAAAGTAGGTGGATTGTTGTATATCAAAATCCCAAATAAAGATTGGAGAAAAATGAAGAAGTCGTGGTCCAAGTTTGAAGAATCTCTCAAAAACTTCAAGTGAAGAAATTCCTATTATGAAGAAAAGAACATTATTTCAAGAACGTCTCTCAAGATTCGAAGTATGAAGTCAATGCTAAATATCGATCTGATAAATGTCTCAAATCGTGAAACGAGTTGTGCCAAGATATGAACATTATGAATCGAGAAGCAGTTTTAAAAGATTTTGTCCTTTAGCTAACTATTGATTAAATCATCCTACTTTATTTTTGGCCTAAATAAACTATCGAAATAAGTCAACAATGTATCCTCGTGCATTCAAGACAACAATAAAATATAAGAGATACACCTAGGAATAAGGGGGTATAAGTGAATAATTGAGCCACATGAGTAAGTGTTAGCTTTACTAACTTATAATAACAATGATCTCGTTTTTAAGCTTGGTATGGGAACGTGAAACTTGAAGGTGATTAATATTCATGACACCAAAGCCCTAATGTAAGTCTTAGATTTCTTTACTTGTTTCTTCCCTCAAATATTTTGTAACTTTCTATCTTTTTAAATTTCTTTAGTGTCTAGTGTTTAATAAAGGCTAATGTAGGTCAATTATGATGGAGAATGAAAATATTTCTTTGAAATTATGCATTGCATGAGGGCATTGCAATGGTCAAATGTAGGGGATTTAATAAGTGTGAAAACACTTATTCTTTTACCACTTCATTATAATATAAACCAAGCCAAAACGTGTATTTAATGTCGTAAAAGTCGGAATTATGCGTGATTTGTGTTTTTGTTGTGTTTTAGGACCAAAATATGAAAAAGGAAGAAAACACGGGCTTTCACGGGCTTTTATCAAAGAAAAAGACAAAAGACAAAGTCAAAAGATCAAAAGTGCAAAAAGAACGGAAGTCAAAGGCCTATTCTGAAGATTTGTCGAAGAAAAAGACCAAAGACGGAAGTTTAACGAAGTCGAAGAACCAAGTCTACTAAAAGAAGAAAATTAGAAGACGGGTTCATTTTATCATTTCGACAAATCCCGAGACAAAGTCGAGAAAGTCGAGTTATTTAAAAAGACGAGAAGACAAGAGAAAGAAGGAAACATCAACACCAACTTCCCTACCCCTATATATAGTCTCCTAATAGTTCATTTGGAGGAGTTAGTTAATTTTTAATTTTTAAGTAAGGTAATTAGGAGTAGGTGTTTAATACTTTCTCTCTCTAGATTTTCTCTTTCAAGTTTGCTTAATATTTCATTTTAAATCTTGTATTTGAATCTTAATCTTCATTAATTCAAGCTTATTAAGTATTTCTCATTCTTTCTTTCTTAATCTTAATCTTGTGGTTGATTTGGTTAATCATGTAGTTTGCTTAATCTTGTTGATTGTTTGATTGATTTGCTTATTAGATTGTTCTTATTGATTTAGTGAGTTTGATGTTTTAGCTTATTGTACTTTTTGATTAATTAGTGTTTAGCTTATTTTTAATTAAGTGGTTTTTATAGTATAATCTTTTAAAGGTTGCTTTTTAATAGTTTGCTTATTTGGTGTTTTCATAGTTTTTAATTTGTGGCTTATTAGCTTTTTCTAAAAATTAGTTTAGCTTAAGTTTTGGTAAGTGCTTATTTGGTTTTTGCTTATTTTGTTTAATCCGGGTTTTAAAACCCTCATTCCGAATTGCATGCATACTAGATATTCCGACTTACATGTTACTTCATTAATCCGAATTAGCTCTCTTTTAATTATTCTGACTTATGTCCTATTACCGATTCCGAATTACATACTAAACACCACATTCCAGATTGCATCTATAATTACTCATTCCGGATTGCTATCCGGATTTTTAGTCCGGATTGTGTAGCACCCATTCCGAATTATGTGAAGTATCCATATTCCGGATTGTGTCTGAAATTAGTTATTCCGGATTACATATAAACGTTTGATTCCGGATTGTGTTCTTTCTTCATTATTCCGGCTTACGTCAATATTTTAGATTCCGGATTAGGTCATTTCTTCATCATTCCGAATTGTTTGTAGTGCTATACTTAGACTTAGGTTTTGTTTTATATTGTTCTTACTTATGTTTTGTTCTATTTTCCCGAATAGTTTTTGAATTTTACTTTTCCCGCCTTTTTTACTTAGCTTTATTTTAAATTGTCTTATTTAGTTTTATTTTCAAATCTACTTTTAATCAAGTTTTAAATTACTTTAATTTTTTTAGTTTTAGGTTTTGGCTTTAAAGTTTTTATTTTTATTTTAATTTTAAATAGTTAATCAACGACATTTTCTCTTTTATCCACCAAGAACAACTGAGTCGCACGTTTAACCGTGATCAATTCGATTGGACATATTCAAGAACTTTAATAAAAATTCAAGCTATTAGTTTTACAAGGGTAAGGAGTGTTTCTATTTACGTTTAACCAAATTTAACTAGTTTATAATCCCCGACGACATGTCGCCGGGGAAACCTAAATGAAAAAATAAATAAATAATCATATGTATTATAAATAAGAATTAAAAAAACATACTTTCGTTGCGGCTGTGGCCTCGGCTGTGGTCGCGGCTGCGTCTCCGGCTGCGGTCGGGGCTACAATAACATAGAACAAATCCATTTTTATTATCAGTTATAATAAGATAAACAAACCAATTATAAAATCAAAATCAAAAATTAAAATTACAACCTTTTAAAATCGAGAAAGATTAGATGTTTGAAGGGTTAGAAAAAGAAGAAAGGTGGTGATGGTGGTGGCGGAAGACAAAGATGGTGGGGAGTGGTGGCGGAAGACACAGAGTGGTGGCACTGCATGTGTGCAGGTGTGGAGATGAGTGGTGGTGAGTGGTGGTGGTGATGATAGTGATGGTGGTGATGATTGAGATGGTGGTGATGGAGGTGATATCAAGTGGTGATAGCAGGTGGTGATGCGTACATGGGTTTTTTTGGATAAGAAAGTGTTAAGAGAAAAGTGAAGAAGATCTGATCAAAAAGGTCAAATTTCCCCCGACGACTATCCCTGGCGACTTGTCGCCGGGGATACTTTTCACTTTGCCGTCTAGCCAAAAGCGCGTGTGATTGAAAAGTTTCGGAGGGAGGTGACCAAGTTTCCTGGCGACATGTCGCCAGGGATACCTTTAACTTTTCAACGCATATTCACGTACCTAACCTCTTTTGTCGTTTCTCTCAAACCTTCCCTAGCGACATGTCGCCAGTGAAACAATCCCTAGCGACATGTCGCCAGGGATAGGTGCAAATGTCGCCGAGGATACGTTTTGTCAAAATAATATTTATTATTGTTTATATATTATTATAATTAGTTATAAAATTATTATTATTATTATTATTTATAAAATAATAATATCATCCCGGTCAGTTTAATTTCTAAATTCATTCCGGTATAGTCCGTTTAGTTACTCGATTTATTCCAATTCGGTAACCATTTAACATCTAACGTGTGACCAACACATACCGACTCATCCATTGAACATATAACGTGTAACCAACACATACCGACTCATCCATTGAACATCTAACGTGTAACCAACACATACGGACTCATCCATTGAACATCTAACGTGTAACCAAGACATACCAACTCATCCATTGAGCATCTAACGTGTAACCAATACATACCGACTCATCCATTGAACATCTAACGTGTAACCAACACATACCGACTCATCCATTGAACATATAACGTGTAACCAAGACATACCGACTCATCCATTGAACATATAACGTGTAACCAAGACATACCGACTCATCCGTTGAACATCTAACTGTAACCAAGACATACCGACTCATCCATTGAACATCTAATGTGTAATCAATACATACCGACTCTTCCATTGAACATCTAACGTGTAACCAACACATATGGACTCATCCATTGAACATCTAACGTGTAACCAAGACATGCCTACTCATCCATTGAACATCTAACGTGTAACCAATACATACCGACTCATCCATTGAACATCTAACGTGTAACCAAGACATACCGACTCATCCATTGAAGATCTAACGTGTAACCAACACATACGGACTCATCCATTGAACATATAACGTGTAACCAAGACATACCGACTCATCCATTAAACATCTAACGTGTAACCAATACATACCGACTCATCCATTGAACATCTAACGTGTAACCAACACATACCGACTCATCCATTGAACATCTAACGTGTAACCAATACATACCGACTCATCCATTGAACATATAACGTGTAACCAAGACATACCGACTCATCCATTGAACATATAACGTTTAACCAAGACATACCGACTGATCCATTAAACATTTAACGTGTAACCAATACATACTGACTCATCCATTGAACATCTAACGTGTAACCAAGACATACCGACTCATCCATTGAACATCTAACGTGTAACCAACACATACCGACTCATCCATATCCAAATACACTTTAGAGAAGCAATCTTTGACATAAAGTTTCCCCGACGATATGTCGCCGGGGAAACTATTGGCGGGTAAATATTGGAGAGAAAACATTGCGTGAAAATGTTAACAATTTCCCTCACTTTTTTAGCGTAAAAGGAGAACCACACACACTCCTTATCATCACAACCACCAACAAATCACACACACTTATCATCACAAACACATTGTTATTATGAAGATGTTGAAGCATGAAGCTTTTCCGTGTAGGTGTGGACGTGGAGATGTAGTTCTTCGACAATCGTGGCAACATGATACCTTTGGTAGACAGTACTATGCTTGTCCACGTTCAAAGGTGGAACCTCCAGTTTCATATGGATGCAAAAAAAAGTTTTTGGAAAGACCAACGAGTCAGACTACTTGTCAATTCTCTTGGAGGTTCAATGAGCTTTTCTCCACCAAGCTCTTCTTCGAGACCTTCAAGGACTCCAATTTCTTCTCCAAGCTCTTCAACGTTTGCAAACTATGTGCTCTTGAATGGAAGAATAAAGGTACTTGAGAGAACAGTAGAGTTGTAACGCAACGCCGATAGGCACACAGTGGATTCAGCTACACTACTTCACGACCTTTACGATGACATGGGGAACCATAGTTTGAACTAGTTTGTGATGTGTTTTTTTTCGTGTTTACGAGTCTAATATCGTTGTAATATCCATGTTTGATTAAGCGCGTGTTTAAGTGTCCGTGACGAATAAAATTATGTTTAGGAGTGTCTGTCTGTTAGTCTCCCATGTGATACTACAAAAGGTTTTATGTAATATTTGGAATAAATAAATATTTGTTTTATAGATGTCTCATTTTTTATTATATAAACGTCGCGAAAATAAAATAACATCGGATCGATAGTTAAAATAATGATTATATGGAATAAATAATTATATAGTTTTTTGGTAAATAATAATTATATCTTAAATAAGTAAAAAACAAATAATAGTTTTATAATTTTTCATAATAAGCAAAAACTAAGTAATATATTTGACAGGGAGTTTCCCCGGCGACATGTCGCCGGGGAAACTTTTGTGATTTAGCGGGTAAAAGCCCACCACAGATTTTCTGCTAAAGTTCGAAGTTAATTACGTTGGACGAAGTATCCCGGGCGACATGTCGCCAAGGATAAGATTGTCAGGTTATTATCAAAAAGAGATTAAAGTTAATTACGTTGGACAAAGTTTTTCTGGCGACTTGTCGCCAGGGATAAGTGGGAGGAAAAATTTCCCGCTTTTTCCTTTGGCATCTGATTTTGGACGATTATTCCCCAGCGACATGTCGCCAGGGATACTATGGTCAAACTTTGACCAAAAAGTGTATCTGTTTTTTTGCCACGTCAGCGAAGTCGCCAGGGAAAAGGGGATATCCCTGGTGACATTTTGTCGCCGAGGAATCCCGGTCACTTGATCTCAATTTTCTTGTAGTGGTGGTTGGCTGCGCCATGGTCATAACGTCGGCTCGCCATAGCCAGCCCAAAACCCATAACGCTGGGCACGATATGATTGGCGGCGCCATGACTTCGCGCCATAATGGCCAGCCAGTCTAGCCCATCAGTAACCGTACCCAGCCCTCTTAATGCGTAAAAGGGTAACGTTGTGTGCTAAGGGAAAATGGCTTATTGGTATTTGCAACTCCAAGTTGATGTAAAATTCGAGAACCGAAGAATATTATTGTAAGTTTCTTAGTATTTCTTTCATTGTTGTTGTAAGTTTCTAAATGTAAAGACTTTGAACACAATCTTTGACAAACGGATGGCAGTTTGTTTCCTTTTACTGAATTTAACGTTTATTGATTTAAAAGTCAAAATAATTCGTAAAATAGTGTGTTCCGTAAGTATCTCTGGTTTTGTAAAACCCGGCAGCCTCTTGTTCGGGTTTGTCTTTTTGTCTCGCCGAGTAAGGATTTAACGAGAAAAAATTTAAAATAAAAAGCGGTGAGAAGAGATTAAAACCACACATTTGATATGCAACGACTTGCATTAGATGTATTTCTATTCATGTAGATGCATCATCTTGAGTTTCGAAAGTTAATTTGATGTGTAAACGATACAAATTGATTTTCATGATTTCGGCACCTGTAGAGGAACAAAAATATAAATAAATCATGAAATACATTTAATATACGTATATGCATCTAATTAAAAGTTATAAAACATGTTATGATGCATTATAATACATCTAAAATTATAAAAATACATCTAATTTAAATGGATACATCTCGAATATACGGTTATAGTTTCTTCTTATTATTTTTATTTTAAAATTTCATTCTCAATTGATCGTAACTTTTGTCTCACCTTTGTTTTTTATTTTTTACTTTTCAGTTTTTGTTTAGAAAAATCAACTGTAACACTGCCAGTTTGGAGAAATTAACAAAACCTATATGGTACAAGGAAGAAACAAAATAGGTTAATCTGAATTATCATCGCTGTTTTCTTCGGCTTCATCGTCTTCTTCCTCTTCATCTTCATCACTATCTATGTTATCTTCTCTGCTCTCGTTACTGCCACTACCTTTCTTCTTTGCCTTGATTTTCTTTTTCTTACGATCCTTATTGACCTCATAGAGAATTACCATGATGGCAACCACCAGCGCGTAATCTACATTTGGGGAAATTGTTATCCCAAATGTGTCCTTTTCAGACTCCATGCATGTGTCGATATGGTTATCATGCATCTGCATTTAACATTATCTATGCATGGATTATCTAATTATGTAAGAAAACAATTATAAAATCCACTGAGTTCATGTGCATAGTTAAGGATAAGTAACGGATTTTAGTTAAGTTACCTGGGCTAAGACACTACCTCCATCATATGAATAAACAGTGCAAGATCTTTTCTTCCATTCTCCAGCGACCTTGTAATCACCTACCATTTCATCTTTGTTATCTGACAGAAAAACATTTAGCTCTGTCACTCGTTGAATCAGCGAAGACTTTTTCGTACTGAAAATCAAATCTTTTGCATTTGTGCTATCTCCTCTGAACGCTTGCCACCTTCTATGTATGCTCCGGCGCTATACAAAGACAAAAGCATTCATGTTACTCGTTTTCTCTTGTATGATGATGAACAAACTATATACATGTGTACTACGTTAACTCGTTAAGGATAGATGCGTACTTTGCTGAAGTGGAACCCATTGTTGTTGTTAAAACTTGATGTTATACCATGGACACTCTTTTATAATGAAATCAATCAAAATCTCACTCATAGATTCAACATACGTTTAAGAAAACAAGTTTCCTTTTGCTTAGAATAAATAGATGATCACAAAAATGTTTGTAAATTTGTATGAACTTGTGTTAATCATTCTTTCTAGAAATTTTTTAATATGTTGCCATTCTAATAGGATTCTTACCATGGAATGAACGGATATCGAGTCATTGTGACAGAGGGGAAAAGATGAGTGACAAGTGAGATCATGGATTTTAAAAGATGAGATGACTAATTAGAGAAAATGGGACTTGCGCAATCATGAAAATAACTGATAAGAAAAAGGGGGAATTCCTTTTAGCAATTACACATGCAACTCGTCATCAACTGAACCGAGCACAATTTTATAAAGTGTATGATAGTAAAAGTTAGTTTCTCAATGAGGGAACGTTCAAAATGTTCAAATTGATAGATTTACCGGCATATTCACTCTTGCAAACCAGATTAACTATCACACAAACTCACAAACTCTCGATGGTTTTGAGCTGGCCGTGGTGAATACATGCCCTTTTAGATTCCCCGGCGTTTTCACAATGACAACTTTTGCGCCTAAAAAGCCAAACAAACAAGACTCTCACTCTTAATGACGGACTCTCTTTAATTGGATTTGGAATAGGTATAGGAAAGATTCTCTTGATTGGATTGAGTGGCTAAGTAATCCTAGTAAAATGTTCGTTTACAAAATGTTGTTGGGCATTTGGGTTCCACAAAAACAATCTGGAGACCGTACGCTTTGTTTTTAGTACTATTGTATGAACCATCGCGTTTAGTAAACTTAATATTTTACGGAACTTAAAAATGAAATAAAACTGTAATAATGATAAATACAAAGACGAGTAATCCAATTCAGATTTCTGAAATTACATTAACAAAAGAAGTAGGATACCTTTTTCTGGAATGTAAGGATGGGAATTTCTGATGCATCAAGCAAGATATGACGGTCATGAAGGCTGTAGCTTTTGTCTTTAATAATGAAGATCACATTTCCATTAACGTCCAAGACACAGCTAAGATTTCCATCTGCTACCGTCAACGAGTTTCTCACAATGGCTAGATCGACCTGGAAAGGTGAAAAGAATCTCGGGTCCACCACCATCATCGTTGCAGAATTGTATGCCAACGACGGTGGACCATGAACCCAGGGCCTATATATAAGGTGTGCGGACACTTATGCACGTTCATTACCACTCATGTAGCGCCATGATCTTCATATCTTTAATTTGTATGCATGATTATATATCTCGATCTCAATAGGCCAATATTTTTGTAGACACACGGCTATGTATAAGCGCGATTTTATTTTGTTTTTTGCTAATTATTTTCATCTCATTGCAAAAGTAAACGTTTAATGGTGATTGCATAACTTTCGCTCTACCATAAAACATACACCATTATTTAGGGGGAATTTCAACATGTATTTTCTTTTTTACTCGTTAATTAATATTTATTTCATTCAACTTAATTAATATATTATAATTTACATATTAGGAGAAGGCAAACGGGCAACAAGCTGCGCCGCTAGCCCTTTTTGTATAGCAAAACAAAGTCTATTAAATACAACGTTTGTGGATTTAGGAGTCAAAACATTACTATTCATAACACGTTTTATTCTGGCAAGTAACTCCACCGCCTCAGGTGCAAGGAAAAAACCAAATGTATCAAACGCGAAAGGATAAACACGTGTTGATTTTCAACACATGCTTTCTCGTGTTTAGTCACTTTGCACGTGACGGCTTTTATAGCAGCCCGACCTGCTGTAAAATCTCGACTGCCTAGTCCCACGAGAGGAGAAACCCCTGTCAAATCAACGCACGCATGTTTACCTCAAACCCATCCAAAAACCATAACATCAGTTGGTCAGAGTGTGGATCTTCCATTTGACAGATCGGTCAAGAAATTCACAAGTGCCTCTTTCTTGACGGAGATCCCGACACGCCTACATATGTCATAAAAAACGTCCTTAACAAAATACTAATGTAATTCTTGCCTTCTTGCCGGTGTGAATTACTAATGTAATTGTAACACCCCACTTGGATAAATGGACCGTTACGTGTATTTATGGCGTGTCATCAAAGCATGCAAGGCAATGTATTAAACATTAACTGACCAAACGGAAATACCGGAATCAAACATCGGTAGTCCAACAAGCCCAAAAAATATAAAGATTAAGTACAGAAAGGAAAAGGACGAAACAGTGTCCAAACAACCAAAGTAAAGTAACGCAAGGTATGCATAAAATAAAGGAGTCTGGAAAGCTCCCATCCAAATGCACGTACTCTCTTAGAAGTCCTAAGATCGTCCCTGTGTACCTGCCGTTTGGAAACATGAAAGAAAACTACGGCTGAGCATAACGCTCAGTGGACGGATATAGCATGATAAGAATGTACTGGAAGGTAACGAAATAGAAGTCAACCATGAAGCTATAAGACTGATATGTAACATGTGGTATAACCTTGCATAAAATCTGTAAGACCTGGTTCATATATACTGATACTGAAATATAACTCTAAATTCTGAAAACATGCATTTACTGTATTTTATTTGCCAGAGCTTATATAGGTCACGTGCTGTAACAACCGTGCATGAATAACTGGAGGGGTGACCTCGTCATGCTGTAGAGGGGTGACCTCTAAATAACTGTGCTAGGTGGAGGGATCAGCTCCAATGTGAAGGATGTAGAGCACACACCACATTCACCCTGATAACTTGTAACACATATAAGCCTAGGATGCATCCATACGCCCCACTAAAACATACATATAAAAATGGCCAAACTGAACATGAGTGGGACGATGCAGGATATCACTCTCCTGCATGTGAGTCACGACACCGGTGCCTCTAGTGCCATGGTTACGGTACCTCCGTAACTAGTACATAAACTGGTCGTGCTTGTATATAATGCTCAGGCAATTCTATTTCGTTATAACATGATTACTGATAAATTTAACATATACTGGGGAAAACATTTGGCTGAAGATGGGAAATCCTAATCATGCGTAGAAAGGAAGTCCTTACTGAAAGGACGGAAAACCCGTACCTCTAGTCCAGTAACTGACTGAAAGGAAGACTGAACGAATACTACTCGGGCTTCACGCGTGCTACATAAATAAAGGACGCGAATAAGTTAACAGTTATCCGTTATCAAATTTTACTGATCTTATTGGTTTCTTATTTATTTATTTCTGAAATTCCATACGCATATTAACGGCTAAATTCGGTCTTATAATAATTCATTGTAATGTATTAACGTTCTACTAATAGCTACATATAACGTATATCTGGCGATAAAATAAGTATCCCGCTAAAAATAGAAGTTTCTTAATTTAGAAAGTTCTTAAATTGTTTAATTCGTTTTCTAATAATATACCCTTTTAAATATTTAGGCATTTAATTAATTTAATACACTTGAAATATATATAAAATATTTATAAAACAATTTAATTTAAAAAGGTATAATATAAAAATATTTATTTTACTATTTATAAACATGTCCCGAGCCTACCGAGCCCATCTCGGTCGTACTAACCGAACCAACATAATATACAAAATCTGTCCGCAATAATTAGTGACAGAATTTCTGTGTCACTAAGGAAACTGTCGCTAAAGCTGCTTCTTTAAAAAAAACTGCATAATTCTAACAGTTTTGCGACAGAAAAACTGTCGCTAAACTGTCGCTAATGTGATGAATATAATGTGTTTCTGACCCATCTTTTCCCACTGTTTTACCCACTCTTTCCCATTGCTATTCTATGCCGATCCCACTGTTATAAATCTTAGTTCCCACTGCTTATTCTGTTTACAACCAAACGCACCCTTATTTTTATTAATCCCAACCGCACCCTTATTTTTGCTGTTCGAAACGCCCAACACCCCCCCCCCCCTGTTGGGTCACGACTGATCAAAAGGGAACCCACCGAGACTTGGTGTCTCGGTGCTTGTGCCATAACCCAAAACCCGACACCCCTGCGTGGGGTTTTCTGCCCTCGGTCGGCCAACACAACAGCCCCACCGAGACCATGAAGGTCTCGGCTGTGACACCCAACTTACCGGACGAATCAAAATAAAAGAAAAGGGACTAGGACGGTTACCGTATTGATTTTGAAAATGGAGCACTACTACTCGGATCACACTTGAGACTTCCGTCTCTTGTTTCCAGCCGGCGGCCACAAATGAACAAACCCTAGATTCTTTTTTTTTTTTTGTACGTTGTGAGTGTAAAGGGGAACCCCCGTCCTTTATGTATAGCTAAATGGGCTAAAGCCCAAAACTCTTCCCTTTTTTTTATTTTCAAACCGGCCCCCTATATTTTATTATTATTATTATTATTTTTTAAAACTTGTATTATACTCGCGTTGTTCCGTTGATAACTTCTATGTATTAAATAGAAAACAACCCGCGTATTAATATAAACCGCGTATTAATAATAACCCACGTATTAATAATAAACCACGTATTTATATTTTCGATTTAAATACGGGTTTTACAATTCTTCCCCTCTAAAAGGAATAATTCGTCCCCGAATTAAAATACGGCCGTACTGGGTTTTACAATTCTTCCCCTCTAAAAGAGAAATTCGTCCCCGAATTACAAGGTATTTAAGCTGACTGAAGTAAAAGCTGAAATGCTATTAACTGAACGACATAAAAGCTGAAAAGACATACCCGAATCAATACTGAAAGTGAGGATAAGAAGTCCGTATAGACTCCTCTGTTTCCCAAGTGGCCTCCTGCTCGGTATGGTTCCTCCACAGGATTTTGACGAAAGGAATGGTCTTCCTTCTCATAACTCGATCCTGGCGATCTAAAACTGCTTCGGGTTCCTCAATATAGGATAAATCCTCCCGAATCTGATCGAGTGGATAATTTACTTTGTGAAGCTCATGATAGTTGTACCCCCTGAGTAGTGATACATGAAACACGTTGTGGACGTGTGAAAGCTGAGGCGGTAACGCCAATCGATATGACACTTCACCAATACGTTCAAGGATTTCGAACGGTCCGATGTAACGAGGGCTAAGTTTGCCTTTGAGGCCAAAACGTCTGACACCGCGTGCGGGTGATACTTTGAGGAACACACGATCCCCAGTCTGAAAAGATAGATCTATGCGATGCTTGTCGGCGTAACTCTTCTGGCGAGTACGCGCTTCTTGAAGTTTTGCCCTAGCGATGGCGACCTTTTCATTGGTCCGTTCTATCAGTTCAGGTCCTTCAATCAAACGTTCTCCCACCTGATCCCAACAAATAGGAGCACGGCATTTTCTGCCGTATAACATCTCGAATGGAGCACGCTTGATACTAGCATGCCAACTGTTGTTGTAAGCAAACTCGACCAAGCAAATATAGTCATCCCAATGTCCTGTCCATTCTAATGCACAGGCGCGTAGCATGTCCTCCAAGGTCTGGATGGTACGCTCTGATTGACCGTCCGTCTGTGGATGGAAAGCTGTGCTGAGCTTGAGCCTAGTTCCCCAAGCTTTATGCAGACCTCCCCAGAAATGAGAAGTGAAACGGGGATCCCTATCTGATATAATTTCCGAAGGTGTACCGTGTAATCGTACGATCTCCTCGGTGAATAGTTTCGCTAATTTACTGACTGCGAAATCTTTACGAATAGGAATGAAATGTGCTGACTTGGTCAAACGATCGACAACTACCCAGATTGCATCATGTCTCCGCTGAGTCTGTGGTAGTCCGGTGACAAAATCCATAGAGATCTTGTCCCACTTCCACATTGGAATATCTAATGGCTGGAGAAGGCCACTGGAACGCTGGTGCTCTATCTTAACCTGCTGACAGGTTAAGCATTTAGACACAAATGTTGCAACATCCTGTTTCATACCGCTCCACCAGAAATGCTGCTTAAGATCGTGGTACATTTTGGTGGAACCCGGATGGATAGAGAACAGAGAGCTGTGAGCCTCAGTCATTAAGGCTTCTCTGAGATCAGGGTCTTCTGGAACGCAGAGTTTGGTACCCTGCCATACGATACGATCGTCATCGATGCGAAATTCGGTCTGCCGGTCAATGTTCTGGATAATCGCCCAGATTTCGCCATCATCCTCTTGTGCGGCTTTAATCCTAGAGAGCAAATCTGGTTCTACCCTCAAACTAGCCCAGTATCCTCTTTGTCCGTGTACTAAGAGTTCAATATCGTAACGTTCTAAGTCCTGGATAATTTCTTCCTGAACTTTGATGCCATTTACCATACCCCACTTTCTGCTAAGGGCATCTGCCACTACATTCGCTTTACCTGGGTGATACTGGATATTAGTGTCGTAGTCTTTCAGTAGTTCTAACCATCGCCTCTGTCTCATGTTCAGCTCTCGTTGTGTAAAAATATACTTGAGACTTTTGTGATCGGTGAAGATATCACACGACTCACCGTATAAATAATGCCTCCAGATTTTAAGGGTGAAAACGACTGCTACGAGCTCTAGATCATGAGTAGGGTAATTTTTCTCATACGGCTTCAGTTGACGCGAAGCATAAGCAATGACCTTCCCATGCTGCATAAGAACACAACCTAAGCCCTTTCCTGATGCGTCACTGTAAATCTGATAACCGCCTGTACCGGATGGAAGAGTAAGTATCGGTGCCGAGATCAATCGATGCTTGAGTTCCTCAAAACTCTTTTCTCTCTCCTCGGTCCATATAAACTTCTCACCCTTTCGCATAAGTTGGGTCAATGGTAACGCCAAACGTGAGAAGTTTTCCACAAACCTGCGGTAATAACCCGCCAACCCAAGAAAACTACGTATCTCTGTGACAGATGTCGGTCTTGGCCATTTGGTGATAGCCTCCACCTTTGCAGGATCCATAGTTATTCCTTCTGCGGAAACAATATGGCCTAGAAACGCCACTGTATTCAGCCAAAACTCGCACTTCGAAAATTTAGCATATAGTTTTTCTCGTCTGAGAATCTGCAAAACTGTACGGAGATGATTCTCATGTTCCTCTTTAGATTTGGAGAAAATGAGGATATCATCGATGAATACGATCACAAACTTGTCTAAAAATTCGTGGAAAACTCTGTTCATCAAGTCCATAAATACTGCGGGTGCATTCGTGAGACCGAATGGCATAACGACAAACTCGTAATGACCGTACCTCGTGCGAAAAGCAGTTTTAGATATATCCTGCTCTTTTACACGCAGCTGATGGTAGCCTGATCGCAGATCGATTTTTGAGAAGTGCTTGGCACCCTGAAGCTGATCGAATAAATCGTCAATACGAGGAAGTGGATAACGGTTACGAATAGTGAGCTTATTCAACTCACGGTAGTCAATACACAAACGCATACTACCATCCTTCTTCTTGACAAACAAAACTGGAGCGCCCCATGGTGATACGCTGGGACGAATGAAACCCCTTTCGAGAAGTTCCTGAAGTTGATCCTTCAGTTCCTTAAGCTCTACAGGAGCCATACGGTAAGGAGCTTTAGATACTGGTTCTGCACCTGGAATGAGATCGATACCAAATTATACCTCTCGCATGGGAGGTAAACCTAGAAGTTCCTCGGGAAAGACATCTGGAAAGTCTGACACAACTGGCTGATCATGAATTGAAGGTGTCTCCGAAGTCGTGTCATGAACTGTGGCTAGGAAGCCCTCGCAACCATGATATAGTAAGGTACGAGCCTATAAAGCTGAAATGATCTGAACATGTTTTCCTGGTAGGAAACCTCGGTGAATATACTCTGGTGTCTGGACGTCACCAAAGATGACCTGGTGAGCATGGCAATCTATGGTGGCATGATGAACCGATAACCAATCCATACCCAGAATAATATCAAAATCACACATATCCAAAGGAAGAGCACTGACTGGACGGATTTTATCATCAAACTCAAGAGGGAGATCCTTATATACTTGGGTAATGAGTACAGAGTCTCGCATGGGGGTAGATATACTAAGTGCACTGTCTAGTGGCGTAGGGGTCATGTTTATTCTAACAGCATATGAAGTAGATATAACCGAGTGCGTGGCGCCTGTATCGAAAAGCACGCATGCAGACTGTCCGTGTATAAACAAAATGCCAGTAATGGTACCTGTGGTCTTATTTGCTTGTTCACGGGTAGTAGTGTAGACACGACCAGTGGTTGGTGGTATCGGTGGTGGGGGAGGTAAAATCTGAGGAATCTGGCCTGAGGTACCGGCAGCATCCCCGCTCTTGCAATCCCTCTTCAAATGGCCCGGCTGACCACACTTGTAGCAATTACCCGAACCGCGACGACAAGGTCCCGAGTGTTTCTTTCCACAAGTGATGCAAGTGGGATATGTATATCCGGTGGAAGTAGCTCTGGTTTGCTGAGAACCTGATTTACGATGATATATACGTGTCACGATTCTGATAACTTAACTGAAATAAGGCTGACTGACTGAATTTTAAACTTACCAGAATTTGTCGGTCGGGCAACCTGTTGACCCCTGTTGTTTTGGTCACGCCCCTGTCCAACATCTCTGTTGGAATTTACAAATAAATATAAGATCTGTTTTACACGATAGTTTAGTATTCTTGGAGCTTAAAGGCTCTCCTGTAGCTGCCAGAGGAGTTGGAGCTGCCGCGGTAATTATCACCGCCGTTCCTCCTATCTGACTGATTACGGTCATATGACTGACCGTGGTTCCTGTAGTTCTGATGCGGAGTAGCCGATTGGGATCGGTCTCCTCCTCTGTGTCTGTAAGATTTTAATAACTTATAAGTTTCCAAGCAATAATGGCTAAATTGTTTAAGTCTGTTGGGTGAGATGTACCTCTTCTCCGGGCGCTCTACATTCTCGAGCTCGTCCCTCTCAAAAAGCATCTCGATGTCCCGAGCTGCATTAGCTACTTGTGACACATTAGTGAATGTGGCACTCATCAATCTATCTGCAGTCCTAGTGTGAAGAGCCCAGCGAAATTGCTTCACTTGCTCCTCTACGGTACCCGCAGCCTCCCCTAAGAATCCAGCCATCCTGAGGTATCGGTGCATGAACTCTATACTGTTCTCGCCATTATTCTGACGAATAACGTGAAAGTCCCTCTTCATCTTAGCTTGCTCCGCATGCGGGAAAAACTGGTCATAGAACATCGTCTTGAAACGTGCCCAGGTCAATGCAAGCTCCCAAGCATCTCCCCCATTGGACAGTTTCTGAGACCTCCACCAATGTAGAGCAGGACCCTCCAGCTTGTAAACTGCAAGCCTAACTTAGAAAACATCACTACAACCCATAGCTCCAAAAATTTTCTCTATATGGTAGATCCAGTCTTCTGCATCAGTTGGAGCTACAGTCTGCTCAAACAGTCGGGGCTTCTGCTTGTTGAACAGGTCCAGCCAAGCGGGTAAAGTGGCAGGTGGTGGAGCAAGAGGGTTGTTATTCTGTTGAGGTCCATTTTGATACTCAGCTCGGATCTCATCACGAATTTGGGGTAACATGGCCTGTATAGCAGCCTGAACAGCAGCAGCAATGGCAGCTGCGTTAGGATCATTCTCGGTGTCGCGCCTGGGTGGCATCTGAAATCAAAGAGGATAAATCGACAAAAACGTAAGCACCTGAAGTAATAAATCTGAATATGCTTAGTGTAATTCATGAGGGTATAGCTAACAAAACATGACATGAATACTGGTGAACGCCTAGGGTCAGTTAACAAAATGACAATTTCTGAAACATAAATCTGACATGAGTAAGGATGAACGCCTATGGTCAGTTTATCCATACAAAACTTAAGCGGGCAAGGGTGAACGCCTATGGTCAGTTCACCAAAACGAAATGTTCTTGAAAAGCACATGCGATTAAGTATGGCCAGTCCTGTACCAACCGTTTACTTAATCAAAATTTTGAAAATCCGACTGATAAAATTCATGGGTAGCATGGAAAATAACGACGCCAAAATACAAGAAGTTCTTGGTGACTACCCACTAGTCACAGGTCAAGTTTTAGAGCCTACAGGTCGAACCTTGTGCTCTGATACCATAATTGTAACACCCCACTTGGATAAATGGACCGTTACGTGTATTTATGGCGTGTCATCAAAGCATGCAAGGCAATGTATTAAACATTAACTGACCAAACAGAAATACCGGAATCAAACATCGGTAGTCCAACAAGCCCAAAAAATATAAAGATTAAGTACAGAAAGGAAAAGGACGAAACAGTGTCCAAACAACCAAAGTAAAGTAACGTAAGGTATGCATAAAATAAAGGAGTCTGGAAAGCTCCCATCCAAATGCACGTACTCTCTTAGAAGTCCTAAGATCGTCCCTGTGTACCTGCCATTTGGAAACATGAAAGGAAACTACGGCTGAGCATAACGCTCAGTGGACGGATATAGCATGATAAGAATGTACTGGAAGGTAACGAAATAGAAGTCAACCATGAAGCTATAAGACTGATATGTAACATGTGGTATAACCTTGCATAAAATCTGTAAGACCTGGTTCATATATACTGATACTGAAATATAACCCTAAATTCTGAAAACATGCATTTACTGTATTTTATTTGCCAGAGCTTATATAGGTCACGTGCTGTAACAACCGTGCATGAATAACTGGAGGGGTGACCTCGTCATGCTGTAGAGGGGTGACCTCTAAATAACTGTGTTGGGTGGAGGGATCAGCTCCAATGTGAAGGATGTAGAGCACACACCACATTCACCCTGATAACTTGTAACACATATAAGCCTAGGATGCATCCATACGCCCCACTAAAACATACATATAAAAATGGCCAAACTGAACATGAGTGGGACGATGCAGGATATCACTCCCCTGCATGTGAGTCACGACACCGGTGCCTCTAGTGCCATGGTTACGGTACCTCCGTAACTAGTACATAAACTGGTCGTGCTTGTATATAATGCTCAGGCAATTCTATTTCGTTATAACATGATTACTGATAAATTTAACATATACTGGGGAAAACATTTGGCTGAAGATGGGAAATCCTAATCATGCGTAGAAAGGAAGTCCTTACTGAAAGGACGGAAAACCCGTACCTCTAGTCCAGTAACTGACTGAAAGGAAGACTGAACGAATACTACTCGGGCTTCACGCGTGCTACATAAATAAAGGACGCGAATAAGTTAACAGTTATCCGTTATCAAATTTTACTGATCTTATTGGTTTCTTATTTATTTATTTCTGAAATTCCATACGCATATTAACGGCTAAATTCGGTCTTATAATAATTCATTGTAATGTATTAACGTTCTACTAATAGCTACATATAACGTATATCTGGCGATAAGTATTTTTATAATAAGTATCCCGCTAAAAATAGAAGTTTCTTAATTTAGAAAGTTCTTAAATTGTTTAATTCGTTTTCTAATAATATACCCTTTTAAATATTTAGGCATTTAATTAATTTAATACACTTGAAATATATATAAAATATTTATAAAACAATTTAATTTAAAAAGGTATAATATAAAAATATTTATTTTACTATTTATAAACATGTCCCGAGCCTACCGAGCCCATCTCGGTCGCACTAACCGAACCAACATAATATACAAAATCTGTCCGCAATAATTAGTGACAGAATTTCTGTGTCACTAAGGAAACTGTCGCTAAAGCTGCTTCTTTAAAAAAAACTGCATAATTCTAACAGTTTTGCGACAGAAAAACTTTCGCTAAACTGTCGCTAATGTGATGAATATAATGTGTTTCTGACCCATCTTTTCCCACTGTTTTATCCACTTTTTCCCACTGCTATTCTATGCCGATCCCACTGTTATAAATCTTAGTTCCCACTGCTTATTCTGTTTACAACCAAACGCACCCTTATTTTTATTAATCCCAAACACACCCTTATTTTTGCTGTTCGAAACGCCCAACACCCCCCCCCCCTGTTGGGTCACGACTGATCAAAAGGGAACCCACCGAGACTTGGTGTCTCGGTGCTTGTGCCATAACCCAAAACCCGACACCCCTGCATGGGGTTTTCTGCCCTCGGTCGGCCAACACAACAGCCCCACCGAGACCATGAAGGTCTCGGCTGTGACACCCTACTTACCGGACGAATCAAAATAAAAGAAAAGGGACTAGGACGGTTACCGTATTGATTTTGTAAATGGAGCACTACTACTCGGATCACACTTGAGACTTCCGTCTCTTGTTTCCAGCCGGCGGCCACAAATGAACAAACCCTAGATTCTTTTTTTTTTTTTGTACGTTGTGAGTGTAAAGGGGAACCCCCGTCCTTTATGTATAGCTAAATGGGCTAAAGCCCAAAACTCTTCCCTTTTTTTTTTTTTTTCAAACCGGCCCCCTATATTTTATTATTATTATTTATTTTTTTAAAACTTGTATTATACTCGCGTTGTTCCGTTGATAACTTCTATGTATTAAATAGAAAATAACCCGCGTATTAATATAAACCGCGTATTAATAATAACCCACGTATTAATAATAAACCACGTATTAATAATAAACCACGTATTTATATTTTCGATTTAAATACGGGTTTTACAATTCTTCCCCTCTAAAAGGAATAATTCGTCCCCGAATTAAAATACGGCCGTACTGGGTTTTACAGTAATTCTTGTCGGTCTGAACAAAAAGTGTTACTAGTATATGAAAAAAATACTAAATAAAATAACAACAATAGTCACTACTCACTAGTCCCATACCTACATGTGGCAAAATGGACGGGCAGAGAGCACAGATGACAGGCTAAACGAGCGCGGGTTAAACAAAAGCGGGCTAAACAAGCGACATGCAAAATGGACGCGAGCTAAACGGACGGGTTAATCGGACGGGCTAAATGGGCGGAAGCTAAAATGGAGAAAAAACATATAAAAACGTAAAAATCAAAAATAATAATACTTGTTTGAAAACCGAGGATAATAAAATTAAATATAAAAGATCCGCCGAGTAGCTTAAATAGTAATTTTTACATACGCCCATTAAGCCTATTTAATATCTTACATTTGCGCCCGTTTAACACGTCACTAATACTAAATGGGCACAAAGTGACTTGTCCTTTTTGAAAAGCGCCAAAAAGTGCCCATATTTATAAAAATGGCCAAAATTTGTCGCCTCTACAAATACCCCAATCAATGTCCCCAACCAAGAATGAAATCACATTAAGTTGGACTAATAATGATCCTTCATAATCATTAGGTGGTAAGGTGCACAAGCATTGTGACCTGCCATGCCTAATGCATCATCCATCATCGAATCATGCCACTCATTTCTCATCCCTTGGTTCAATCTCTGAATCACGTCACCACGGACACATCCCCCTTTTGTATTTTCGTACCAGTATCTCAAAAACGCTGCGACCTTTTTGGGATCCATAGGTTTCCAACAAACATCATTGTGTTTGAGGGACACGGTGGCTCGAGAATTCCATTTTCAGTTCATGTAAAGCCTGCTAAGCTGCTTATATACTCCAATGTAGTAGTAAAGCCTGCATAACTTTCAGTTCGTGTAGAGCAACACGGTGGCACCACAAGGGCTCTATTGTTATTTGTACTTTTGATAAGTGATGTGCTCAAATTGATCACATAATCATTGTGCTTTGGCGAACCAACACATATACTAGCAGGCATCTCAGTTGGAGCCGGTCTAAGCGTGACACTTGTAATAGTTTTGTGTTGGAAATTTTTGTTAGGGTAGAGAACATTTACAACAAACGTGCTTGTTATTGGTATTTGGGTTTTAATAATTAAATATTGTTGAATAAATTCTCGAATCAGTTCTCGAATCGTGTAATCACCTTTTTAACATAATATTTTAATCTTATTTGGTGCATCCGGTTACATGAAACTCGTATTAGGATAACATAAGAATATTATATAACATTATAATTCTCCCGTTTGGTTGTTCTCTAGTTTGGTTGTTCACTAGATTATATTATGGCACATGTGTATGTTTAGTGGCAGATGCTTATGGTCTCGAAAATGAACTACACTCCATCATGATCGGTATGATGACCATCAATGAATATTCAATTAAAATTCCGTCTATGGCCAATCGACTCAAGAATCTTGAGTGTGATGTAACTGATAAGAATTTGGTGATCTATGCGGTTAATGGCCTTAATGCTAGTTATGCCACACTTGTCGAAATCATTCATCATCGTGACCTTCTCCCTAATGATGACTCTGGCACCTCGACTAATTTTGACAGTAACTCATTCTCCACTACTGTTATTATGGCATCAAACCAAAATGACTCGATAAACAAGTCTGTTAGTGCAAATACTACGATATTTAATCTATACATCCTTAGTTGTTTTGTTGATGACAAACATGTAACTTGTAATATATAACGTAAAATGTACATGTTACTCGTAATCATATTTCGTGTATACTTACACGTTTCTGTATTTGTAAAAATAAAGATAAATAGTTTGCACATCATTAAGTAACATGTCTTGCAAAACCTAGACATATCCTTCAAGAAAATCAAATCATTAATATGGTTTTAGGAGTTGACTTAACAAAAGGTTTACAAGATTAAGTGTTGATTTTATGTCAGACCCATGGAACCCGTCGAACCCCTTGGTGAAGGGTCCGTCGGGGTCTGTGGGTGCCTGTACTTTGGCTATAAATAGAGATCACATGCTCACTCATTTCCTTATACCTTTCTATCATATTCTCTATATCTTTCTCTCGATATCTAATCATCTATCACATCTCTCATCTCTCTAACATATAGATCTTAGATCTATAAATTGTTCTTCTTCTTGTTTAATGTTTTTCTTTGTAGATATGGAGATCACTTAAGGTGTTAGCAAGATCAAGAAGTTCAATCACAAGACATAAATCAAGTCATTGTGTCGCCTCTATCTAGACTAGTTTCTTTGTACTTGTCATCTCATGGTATTATGTCCAAGATCTATGATCTTTCACGTCTCGTGTGCTTCTTATCCAAGATCCATGACTTATCATCATTAATCTATACATATTAAGGAACGGAAAGGCCAAAGGCTAAGTACATGTTGACTTTGTGTATAGATCTAAATTTCTCCTTCATGAGATATATGATCTTGATGCTTCATGACTCGAGTTGATAAGGATTACGAATATGTCAAGACATGTTCTTCAAGATGTAATCCATGATATATGAAATATCATATCATAGAGTCGTCTCTCTCTCTCCCTCTCTCTCTCTATCTATCACAAATTATCACAAACTTCATGTGTGTTATCGGTTCTTATGTGAACCCGGTACGTGGATTAGTACCTACAAATGTTGTAAGGTTAGAAGTTTTGTTGGTTCTACATGTGTGTAAGAACCCCAGTGTTGGTCCTATCTATTGTGCAAGGACCCGATGTGTAGCTGATGAGACTACAATTATACATAGTCTCATCGTCCAAATCGGGCTTAAAACGCTTAAAATATCATCAAAATACCCAAATATATGCTTGTGTTTGTTCATTGTGTATTTTAGGTACGCATATCGTGAAATCAACAAAAGATCACAAGAATGAAGCAAAAACGAATACGGGAAACGAAGCCGCACAAGGAACCGGACCCGAATCATGAATTTCCTTTGAAGTCCTTGAAGTTTGAAGAATTGGCAAGAATAGTCTCTCAACTTTTGAAGACTTGTCACTTTTGACCCTTCTAAATCTCATTTATTATAAGATTGGTCCTCAAGTTTCAATAAAATACCATTATAGCCCTTGAAGAATGCATACTATGCATAAATAGCCATTGGAACTATTTTGATAAACCTTTTGTGGCTAAATTTGAATAAACAAAAGTTTGAAAACAAAGGAAATGGTTATAAACTGTGTGAAACTTGCTATGCGTACATTTGGATACATGGGAGACCAAACCTTCCAAGACAATGAAACTAAAACCCACCACTCAGCTCACGACACCTGTCCCACTACCCTAATCAACCAATCAGCATTCACTTTTACTCCACGTCACCCCTGTTAATATATTAAAATTGTTTATTATTATTAAACCAGTTTTAATATATTTAAAGTAGGTGGGAAACACCTCATGTTCACTAATCCTCTCTTAATCCCATCCAAGAACCCTAATTAGGTAATCCTTAATTACCCAGTAATTAAGCTAAAAAAGGTGCGGTTTTACAATTGATGGTCACCTTAACCCAACCCACCAGTAAAACTCCTCTCCCCACTACCCAAATGGCCCCACCATGGTTCCCCTGTCTCCCTGAAAATAGCAAGAAAGGAATCCAAGTAGGCATCCAACGTCTACAAAGGATATCTTGGCCCCAAAGGAATTATGGACGCTCAAGATTGGTCAAACAAAGTTGTACCAAGTACTATCATCACATGGGCTTCATATTGACCATGGATTCAAATTCAGCATCTTGGCATATTCTGGAATCATTCAAGGGCATTTAGGGTTTTTCAGTAGTTAGGGTTTTGTAGTTTGAGGGATTCTAGAACCCTCCTAGATGTAGTATAAAACCACAGCCGGTTTGTGGCTTGGTTTTTGTTCCAACATTTGTATTTTTTTTTTTTAAATTTATGAATATTTAAAGTTTAAATTTATAAAAATCTGCAAGTGTTGAGTTCCATTTTAGATTATTGTTTCTTTCCTGCAAGTTTAGTTTAATATCCATAAAAGATTTTCAGTTTTTCAAAAAAGCTTTCCAAGAGTCTATTTTTTCTTTATATTCTGAAATCCCTAAACACACTGAAGTGAAAGTGGATTTGTGTTTGGGATTTAAGAATTTCCTTATTAGTTTTGTAAAAATTTTCAAGTGATTTCAAGGAGGACGTTTTCAAGAGTGGTTTTTCAGAAAGTGTGATTTCAAGTTGTTTTTCAAAAATCTTGGCTTAAAGATCTTGTTGTTAGCTCACTGTTTAAAAAGCTTCTCCCAAAAGCTGCTTGACAAACAGCTTTTGGTGAAGTCTTTTTGGACTTGTTCTCTTTTCTTCTTAGCAGGTTCAATTGTGTGAAGATATATTGGGGTGTTTTGGGACTGCAGTAGTCCCCACCCATCATTCTCTCTACTTAGCAGCCTATTAAGCCAATAGCTCAAGTTCTCACTTGATTGGAAGATGGCATCAGCCATCCCCTTGGCCTGGATGTAGGTCAAGGAAGGTAAAGGCTTGAATCCTTCCCATTTTTTGAAATTTGATTATTTGGTGATTGATAGTTGTAAAATTACCCCTTTAGGAAAAGGATGGTAATTAGGGTAAGTAAGCACGACGATTTAGGAAAACCGTGTGTAAATGACCCTAAAATGAGTTCGTTCTCAAGGAGGCTAGTGTGTTATGTGTGTAATGATATGGATTAGATTTGTGATTATAATTTTGAGAAAGAAAGATAGAAAGGAGATTAGAAGAGAATGACGGTTACAAAGATGGATTAAACTAAGTCGAAAAAGGTATACACGTAAAGTCGTAAAAAGTACCAAAATTAAAATTTTACCCTAAAAATTCCTAAAAATTACCAAAAATCCACAATAATATTCTAAGAGTTTACAAAAAATCAAAACTTGCAAAAACCTTTTAATTAATTAGATAATGACTTTTTAATGCTAATTAAAGCCCTAAAAATCAAAATTAACTATTAAAAAGCCCTAAACAAGATTTTAAAGTTTGTAAACCTCAAAAATACTCTAATTAAGCTAAAAACTATTTTTCAAAATTTTAAAATCAATAAAAACTATTTTTAAACAATTAAAAACTACTAAAATCAATTAAAACTTAAATTAATTCTAGAGAATAATTAAAAGACTCTAAAAATATTTGGAAAGTTGCAAAAATCCTAATTAAGTGTTTAGAACCTAGGAAAATGTAAAAACTTAGAAAATCAGACTTTTAAATTTTAATAATAAAATAATATTAAAATTCCAAAAATCATAAAAAATTCTAAAAACTTGCAAACTAGCTTAATTTTACCTAAATAACTCAGAAATGAAAGTGAAATTACCTAAATACCCTTATTGGGCCTAGAAAATGGGCTAAACCCAAAACAGTACACTATTGGGCCAAAATTAGGCCCAATAACAAAAATTGTTCACAATAAGCCCAAAAAGCACAAGTTGACTCAAAATTTGATTTTAAACAACTTTTTCCAAAGGCCCAAAAGCTGAAAATGTGAAATAAGCTAACTTATAATAAGCAGCTTATTCTTAATGGGCTTTTTGGCCCATTAAGCTATAAGCTGATGCCATAAGCTAAAATTTGACACACAAGCTTCTTTTGACCTAACAAAGACTTCTGCAAAAATAAATTTGAAATAAGCCCAAGGAATAAGCCTGAAAATGCAATAAGCAATCTACACAAAACGACAAAATAGTCGTTCTGGAGTTCTAGGCCACCCCAAGTGCTGATTCAAGTTCCAAAAGCTTTTAAATGACTTAATTAAGCAAAATCAACAAAGAGTTTTCAGATAAGCACACTCAATAAGCTGGAAAGTCAAATAAGCACTTATGTTAAAAGTCAAAGTAGTTGGTTTTCTAGTAAAAAGTCAAAGTCACAGTCCAATAAGCTCCAGTCTACTTAAATGGGTCAAATAATGACGACCTATTACAAAAAATAAGTTGTTGCAAGTCTGGATAAGCTAGAATAGCTTATTGATAAGCTGATGACAAAATTGCACTAGCAGGGGCTAGTTTTGGATGCTGAGCAGTGGAAACTTTTTCCACTGCTTGACTTGTTTGACTTTTTGTCTTTAGTGACTTTTTTGGAGATTCAGATTACACAAAGGCACCCAAATGATCTTTGGATCAAAAGGAGTCAATCACAATCAAAATAACATAATCACTAACACCCAATTGATACAGTTTAATCAATTAATCACCAGACATGATACAGACATGAACAATAAGCAGTTAAGCACTTATGAGCAATTTGAGCACAAATCAGCCAGCCAAATTCAACCAAATGCACACACAAGCTATTATAAACTCCAATAAGCAAGTCTAAACAGGTTTCATGCAATGGTTCAAAGAATTAAGCAAGATTCAAGCAAATGAAGTTACTGATGAACACTAACCAAAACTGATTTTTACTTTTGCTGATGTATTTGACACACAAGCCAAATTCAACACTTCAAATCTATCAAATAGGTTATATTGATGATGTTTTAACAGCTTTTATCCCTAAACATGCATAAACTCTAGGTTTTCCCAAAATTCTAGGTCAAAAAACAGTCAACTCAACAAGATATAACAATTTGTTTGATTCAAGGTTTCAAACTCAGAAACTTGCAGCAAAACACTCTCAAACAAAGGTATAACAGGTACCAAGCATAAACAACACAAACCAACAACACAATAACAAGTTTCAAGCACAAACCAGTAGACCCAAACACCCCTTAATCTTTTCAAAATCAAATTTTTCAAAGGCAAAGTGAGATTTAAGGCTACCCAAGCATCAATAAACACTAAAACAAGTAAGATAAACAGATTTAAGCAAGATCAAGCCACAAAATTCACAAGAACACAAGTTTCATACAAATATCACCAAAAATCAAGTTTTAAGCAGATCTTAGGATTAAGTATGCAAACCTCATGGATGTACATCCACACCCACGAATTTTGAGCTTATGTGCTAGCAAGAACAAGCACAAGCTTCCACAATAAGCCTGCTAAGATTGAACAAGGTTAAAGCACAAGAACATAAAAATCAGAAACTTAGAAAATCTTGATTGATGCAACCTTGTTACCCCACACTTGATTATCCCCAAGTTATAAGCCTCACAACACCTTAACTAACTCAGTTAGGATGCTATGATCAGCCCTATAACCCAAGAATTCCAAGATTGGAACAAGACTTAGCAAAATATCAAGAATGAGGAAATTTGCAAACTTTTGCAACCTCCAATTGAAAACAGGTTTGTAACTTTGAAACTAACAAGCATATAACAATAACAAGCAGTAAATAAGATTGGTCAATGACTTTTCTTCGATGATTCAAACACAATTTCATTAAAACTGAAATGGGATTTACAGAAGTTGAACAAGGGAAAAATCAAAAGCAAACGTCTCATTGAGACCCTATGGCTTTATATATAGCCTCACAAGTGACTAAGGAACAGCTAAAAAGTTTAGACCCTAATGCTTGTTCTTCCAAATTTGCCCTTGAGACTTTTGGCATCTTCTTGAATCATGTGACTTTGTTTTGGAGTTATGTATGAGTTGGCAGGTTACAATTGTATCCAAAGGCTTAAAAGAAGCTTAAAATGTAAGCTTCAATCTTGAGTGTTGATTTTCTGGCAAGTTTTGGCAGTATCCTCAAAAACGTGTGAAGGAGGGAACTCATGTGAACTTGTGGGTGATGAGGTGTCATGTTTAAGGGTTGGGATGTGTTTAGGGTTGGGTTAATCATAAATCTGGAAAGAATTACAAGCTAATTCATAGTATTTAAGGAATACCCAAATTTGGCTTATGAACTCAAGAACAAGGTTTTGATCCAGTTTATGATTTAAAAACATGTTAAGCGCCCAAAATTAATTAACTAAACCGGGTTAGTTAAAAGTTGTTATAAGTGGAAGGTGACATGGCCAAGGGGTGAGTTGTGATTGGCTGGATGGAGTGAGTGGGGCACGTGTCACCCCCTCACTAGTCTAGGTAAGTTTGGTGTCTGGACAACTTTAATCCCTCACTTCCTTTCTTCTTGTCTTTTCAGTTTTAAAAACCAACAACGCCCATATTAGCCTTAACAACTTTTGCACTTTTGCATTTTTGGCCCAAAAACTTTTACCAAGTGAATTCAGGGGTAATTCTTGCCATTTTGTGATTCTTGAGGGACTGTTTTGGCAATTTGATGATGGATAATGGTCTTGACTTGTATGTTGAGCATTTTGGAGGACTGAAATTGCCAAGTCTTGTTTGATGAGGGACCATTTTTGCCAAATGTTGAAAGTTGAGGGTCCTTTGTGTAATTTTGGGATTTTCAAAGGACCAAACTTGTATTTTCTTGTACTTTGAAGGACTTCATGATGTATTTGACTTTTTGGATGATATTGGTTGACAATTTAGCTTTGTTGAGGGGCTAAACTTGCCAATTCTTCAAAGTGGAGGGCCCTTTTTGTAATTTTGACAAACTTTAGGGACCAAACTTGTAATTATGAGGATACAAGGGTATAAAGTGTCAATTCTTATATATTGGAGGACCTTTGTTCAAAATTCTTCAAATCTTCAAGGGTTGATCTTAGGAAAGTCTTCATTTGGGCTTGGTTCATTGTGTGGCTTCGTTTCCCGTGTTCGTTTTTGCATGATTCTTGTGATCTTTTGTCATTTTCTCAATATCCGTACCTAAAATACACAAGTAACAAACACAAGCATATATATGGGTATTTTGATGATATTTAATGCATTTTAAGCCCTATTTGGAAGATGAGACTATGTATAAAAGCAGTCTCATCACTCCCCCATACTAAACCATTGTCGTGCCCTCACGCAATGCTAGAATAAAGTATCGTAGCATCTCCAAAATTCATTTTTATTCTCTTTATTGAATGATAAACTAGCTACACTACTACTATTGCTACTAGTTGCGTTTTAGACATAATGTATGATTTTCATCGCAAAATGGGATGTTTAGGTTCATAGAATAAGAACACGTGAATGCTTCGTTAGAAATAATTTCATCGTCCTTGATTTTCACCCAATTCCATGCCAAGTGTGCAACGAGATCATTGTCATTATAAGTTAGTAATGCTAACACTACTCATATGCCCTAATCACGTACTTATCCTCCCATTATTCCTAAGTTGTATCTCTTATATTTTATTTTGTCGTGAATGTTTCACGAGGATACATTGTTTGACTTATGCGATAATAGAGATTTAGGTCTAAAAATAGAGTCCTAACGGTGTAACCAAGACCATCAAATCAATAACCCCTCCCAATAGACAACGATGTTAAAAAATTAAGTTGACAAGAAGAATCGATAAACACGGTTTTATAACGGTTTTGAACATGAGACTTATTACCAAGACTTTTATACAACCCCTAACGGAAGGGCCTTATTATCTTTGGTTTACCTCCATCTTTTATTCAACTTCGCCATGAAGCTTTTATTATGACTTCGGTCTTGCCTTGCCTTTTATTATCCGCCTCATCGGTGGTTTTATTAGCCAAAGACGTATATCCTCACGCTAAGGCGAATTTTGGATCTTTAAAGCTTCGAAGATTAAGGCTTGATTCACTTTCAATTTTGCATAGATTTTAGGCCTTGTGGGGCTTCAAATTGTTTGCTAGATTTAGGTGAGCACTTGAAATCTTATTATTGGGTGAAGCTTTTCATTATTGGGGTGCCAATACTTTAAAACCGTGACGCTGGCGATACCTTCATGTCTTCCCAATTTAATTACACGGAAGCTACTAGAAAAGACTAGAAACCCAACAATCCCAACTAAACCGCTAAGTCAATATTTATTAAGCAAAAAATATTTACAAGCGAAGGGAGAATAAGCAAACAACGAGAACACATGAGTTTTTGAAAGAATACGAGTACTCTACGTTTAGCATAGTAACTTATAATTAACCCTATCATTTCTCGTCCTCATTTAAGAGACTTAGCCTAATGTGTAGTTAAGGAATCAAAGCTAAGTGCTCAACACGCACGGTCGAGTAAAAAATTACTCTTATTCTCGCCATCGGAAAATCTACATTCGTGTCTTCAAACACTTATAAAACATGAGAAAAAATTAAAATTTGGCCATTTTTAGCCTTATTTTGCAACAAAAACGATAATAAAAAAGATAAACTTTGGAAAGCGTGAAGGTTTGGAAAGGCAAGTATCTATTCACCCCCCCATACTAAAGTTAAACATTGTCCTCAATGTTTCGAGTCTAGGGGTGCAAAACACCCCCATACTAGAGACGTAGTCGAATGCCTAATCTAGCATGGAAAGGGTGTAACCAATAAATTAATAGCCGTTTATGAAGTGTGCTATAAACCTAAGGTTAGAACATCAAAAGGATATATCATGGATATTGAGAAATTCTTCAAAGCAAACGATCGAGTTCTCCATAAAACGAACACGAGAGGCTCCAATCGTGAAGATCATGATCATCTAAAAACCACAATTCACAAACAACCACAGAACAAAGGTTGGAAGGGCACAAATCCCCACACGTTAACTACATTAGAAAGCGATAATATGTACATAGGATAAGCATGGGACTCCCCCACGAGGCTCCTCGTTTTTGATTACCGAGTCATGAGCTCGACTCGATCCCCTCAATACTAATTATCATTGGGGAAGGTGACTTGGTCGAGGTAGTTCAAGGATGGAACTTCCCCGCTAAAGTAGTGCTTCAACCTATGTCCATTCACCTTGAAGTTAGGACCATCATCTTGAGCTAGCGCGATGGTCCCATACGGAAACACTTGAATAACGGTGAATGGACCGGACAAACGGGATTTCAACTTACCGGAAAAGATTTTTAATCTTGAATTAAAAAGCAAAACTTGATCCCCAATGTTAAAAACCCGGTTTTTAATTTTAGAATCATGCAACTTTTTAGTCTTTTCTTTGTAAATCAATGAATTTTCATAAGCAATATTCCTCAATTCATCTAATTCATTCAATTGCATTTTCCGGTGTTTTCCCGAGGTCTCCATATCATCATTACAATGCTTTAGGGCGCAATAAGCCTTGTGTTCTAATTCGATAGGCAAATGACAATTCTTTCCATACACAAGCTTATAGGGAGTGCACCCAATGGGCGTCTTATGAGCGGTCCTAAAGGCCCATAAAGCATCGTCTAATTTATCCGACCACAATTGTCGGTTTTCCCCAACGGATCTCTCCAAGATCCTCTTCAAAGCTCGGTTTGAAACCTCGACTTGCCCACTTGTTTGTGGGTGATAAGCCGTAGAAAGCCGATGTGTAACCCCATATTTCCTTAGGACCCTTTCGAATTGGTCGTTACAAAAATGGGTTCCACGATCGCTTATGATAGCACGAGGGGTTCCAAACCGAGAAAACAAGCTTTTCAAAAACTTGACTACCACACGAGCATCATTGGTGGGCAAGGCTTTGGCCTCCACCCACTTAGATAGGTAGTCAACCGCAACGAGAATGTACTTATTACCACGAGATGATGGGAACGGCCCCATAAAGTCTATACCCCAAACGTCAAAGATCTCACACACTTGGATGATATTTTATGGCATTTCATCTTTTTGTGAGGCTTTTCCTTGTCGTTGGCATGAATCACAAGACTTCACAAGATCTTGTGCATCTCGGTAAATAGTAGGCCAAAAGAAGCCGACATCAAACACCTTCTTAGCCGTGAGATTAGCACCGTGGTGACCACCCGTGGGTCCCTCATGGCAAGCTCTAAGGATGTTAGAAGCTTTGGTGCCAAATACACAACGTCGGATGATTTGATCCGCACAAGTTCGAAACAAGTAAGGGTCGTTCCAAAAGTAGAACTTGACGTCACGAAAGAATTTTCGTTTTTCTTGAGTCGTCATACCCTTAACGATGAAGTTACCCGCATGGTAATTTGCAAAATCCTCAAACCATGGGGTGGAAGGATCAAGCTTAGAATTCACTACACCAAGTGTTTCAAGCGGAAATGTTTCGGTGATTTCCTTGGGCTCGTAAACACTTTGGTGAGGATCTTCCAAACGAGAAAGATGATCGGCCGCTAGATTCTCGGCTCCTTTTTTGTCAACGATGGTGTGATCAAATGCTTGAAGGAGGAGAATCCAACGAAGTAATCTAGGCTTATCATCTTGCTTTGCCATGAGATACTTGATAGCCAAATGATCCGTATACACTATGCATTTAGCTAAGACGAGGTAAGGTCGGAACTTCTCAAATGCATACACCACGGCAAGGAACTCCTTTTCCGTTGTAGCATATTTTAGTTGAGCCTCGGTCATTGTCTTGCTAGCATAGTGAATAGGCAAGAAGTGCTTTTCATGATGTTGCCCCAAAACGGCCCCAATAGCGTAATCACTAGCATCACACATGAGCTCAAAGGGGAGGTTCCAATTGGGAGCAACAAGAATGGGAGCTTCAGTTAGTTTACTCTTAAGGATTTCAAAGGCTCGTACACAATCTTCGTCAAAGACAAAACGTGCCTCTTTTTCAAGAAGATGTGTAATGGGTCGAGAAATCTTCGAAAAATCCTTGATGAATCGTCGATAAAAGCCCGCGTGGCCTAGGAAACTCCTAACTCCCTTGACGGTTTTGGGATGAGGTAATTTGGCGATGACGTCTACCTTAGCTTGATCTACCTAAATCCCCGCTTTCGAGACCTTGTGCCCTAAGACGATTCCACTCTTAACCATAAAATGACATTTCTCCCATTTGAGCACAAGGTTGGTTTCCTCACAACGTTTCAACATTCTCTCAAGGTTCGACAAACACGAAGTGAACGAATTACCAAACACGGAAAATTCATCCATGAAGACTTCCATCGTCTTCTCGATCATATCATGAAAAATAGCCATCATGCACCTTTGAAAGGTTCCCGGTGCATTACAAAGTCCGAATGGCATTCTACGATAGGCAAACGTTCCATATGGACACGTAAACGTAGTTTTTTCTTGATCACGAGGATCGATGGGAATTTGGAAGTAACCGGAAAAACCATATAGAAAGCAATAGAAATCGTTTCCCGCAAGACGCTCCAACATTTGGTCCATGAAGGGCAAGGGAAAATGGTTTTTTCGAGTGGCTTCATTCAACTTTCGATAGTCAATGCACACTCTCCATCCGGTCACGAGTCTAGTGGGAATCAACTCGTTGGCATCGTTTGGCACAATGGTCATCCCTCCCTTTTTAGGGACACAATGAATAGGACTCACCCAAGGGCTATCGGAAATAGGGTAAATCATTCCCGCGTCTAGGAGTTTAAGGACCTCCTTTTTGATGACGTCATGAATTTTGGGGTTCACCCTCCTTTGACTTTGGATTGCGGGCTTGTAATCCTCCCCCATTAAGATTTTGTGGGTACAAAACTTGGGATTGATTCCCTTAATGTCGGATAACTTTCACGAAATTTCCCTCTTGTGGTCCTTTAGAACATTGACAAGTGCGGTTTTTTCATCATTCGAGAGTTCCTTCGCAATAATTACCGGCAACTTGTCGTCCTCCTCCAAATAGACATATTCGAGGTGAGGAGGTAAATCTTTCAACTCGAGAATAGGTGGTTCCTCAAGTGAAGATTTGGGCTCGATACTCATAACCTCCTCGGGTGGAGGTAATGGGAAATCGTTAAGAAAATCCTTGATAATCGAGAAGTCCTCATCGTTGTCGAGGTCTTCGTCACAAGTACGTGGAACATCGAATTCTTCCAATGTAAAACCACCACCTTCAAATGGAGTAAAGGTTGGTGTCGAATTATCAAGAATTGGATCTAACATAGTGGGATTGCCACTAGTTTCTTCATCACCAAAACCTAGAACTTCTTGTGAAAATTCCTCGCAAACCACGTCAATCATATCAACGAGGTTTATGGTTGCAACGGAATAAACATGAGAAATTTGAGAGTTTTGAGTTGCGTTTATAACAAGTTCCTCGTCGTTGAAACGTAAGGTGATTTTTCTAGCATGAACATCGATCAAAGCCATAGACGTATCTAAAAACGAACGACCTAAAATGAGAGGAACTTGAGGATCCGTGGGGATATCAACAATGATAAAGTCTACGGGATAGTAGAACTTCCCCACTTTCACAAAAACGTCTTCCGCCAAACCACATGCAGGAATCGTGGAATGGTCGGCCAACTCGATAGACATTAGTGAAGGAGTAAGATTAGGAAGATTGAGCGACTTGAAGATTGCAAGTGGCATCAAGTTAATGCTAGCACCAAGATCGGCCAAGGCGAAGCATTCCTCCATATCTTGGATTGCACATGGAATCAAGAATTTACCGGGATCACCGACTTTTTGAGGTATGCGATTAAGATAAACCGACGAACAACTAGACAATTGGTGCAATTTCTCCTTGTTGTTCAACATACTCTTAAAGTTAGCGGCAAATCAAGGCATCATGACCAAAGCATCGGCGAAACTCACATTAAAGTGCAAATCACGAAACATTTTCATAAAGAGCTCAAATTGATAATTGTCGCGCTCTTGACGTTTCTCCTTCCTAAGTCTCGATGGATAGGGCAAAGGTGGTGTGGGTTGATAGTAGTAAAATTACCCCTTTAGGAAAAGGAAGGTAAAATAGGGCAAGCGTGCACGACGATTTAGGAAAACCGTGTGTGAATGACCCAAAGTGAGTTCATTCTCAAGGAGGCTAGTGTGTTATGTGTGTAATGATATGGATTCATTTGTGATTATCTTTGAGAAAGAAAAATAGAAAAGGGATTAGAAGAGAATGACGGTTATCAAGACGGATTAAACTAATTCTAAAAAGGCGTACACGTAAAGTCGTATATACCACCACCTTTAAAGTATTAACCTAAATATTTCTAAAAATTACCAAAAATCCCTAATAAAATTCTAAGAGTTTACAAAAAATCAAAACTTGCAAAAACCTTTTAATTAATTAGATAATGACTTTTTAATGCTAATTAAAGCCCTAAAAATCAAAATTAATTATTAAAAAGCCCTAAACAAGATTTTCAAGTTTGTAAACCTCAAAAATACTCTAATTAAGCTAAAAACTATTTTTCAAAATTTTAAAACCAATTAAAACTAATTTTAAACAGTTAAAAACTACTAAAATCAATTAAACCTTAAATTAATTATAACAAATAATTAAAAGACCTAAAAAATATTTGGAAAGTTGCAAAAATCCTAATTAAGTGTTTAGAACCTAGGAAAAATATAAAAACCTAGAAAATCAGACTTTTAATTTTTAATAATAAAATAATATTAAAATAATATTAAAAATCCAAAAATTATAAAAAATTCTAAAAACTTGCAAACTAGCTTAATTTAACCTAATAAACTCTGAAATGGAAGTGAAATTACCTAAATACCCCTATTGGGCCTAGAAAATGGGCTAAACCCAAAACAGACCCTTATTGGGCTTAATTAAGGCCCAATAAGAAAAAGTGTTCAAAATATGCCCAAAAAGCACAGGTTGACTCAAAATTTGATTTTAAACAACTTTTTCCAAAGGCCCAAAAGCTGAAAATGTGAAATAAGCTAACTTATAATAAGCAGCTTATTCTTAATGGGCTTTTTGGCCCATTAAGCTATAAGCTGTTGCCATAAGCTAAAATTTTACACACAAGCTTCTTTTGACCTAACAAAGACTTCTGCAAAAAGAATTTTCAAATAAGCCCACTTAATAAGCCAGAAACAAGTCACAAACTTATTCACAAAACGACAAAATAGTCGTTTTTATGATCTAGACCACCTCAGAAGCTGATTCAAGTTGCAAAATGATTCTTATGACAAAACTAAGCTTAATAATCAAAAACCTACTCAATAAGCACACTCAATAAGCTGGAAAATCAAATAAGCACTTATGTTAAAAGTCAAACAAGTTGGTTTTCTAGTAAAAAGTCAAAGTCAAAGTCTCATAAGCTCCAGTTTACTTAAATGGGTCAAATAATGAAAATCTATCACAAACAATAAGTTGTTGCAAGTCAGAATAAGCTAGAATAGCTTAATGATAAGCTGATGACAAAATTGCACTAGCAGGGGCTAGTTTTGGATGTTGAGCAGTGGAAACTTTTTCCACTGCTTGACTATTTTGACTTTTTGTCTTTAGTGACTTTTTTGGAGATTCAGATTTCACAAAGGCACCCAAATGATCTTTGGATCAAAAGGAGTCAATCACAATCAAAATAACACAATCACTAACACCCAATTGATACTGTTTAATCAATCAATCATCAGACATGATACAGACATGAACAATAACCAGTTAAGCACTTATGAGCAGTTTTAGCACAAATCAGCCAGCCAAATTCAACCAAATGCACACACAAGCTATAATAAACTCCAATAAGCAAGTCTAAACAGGTTTCATACACTGGTTCAAGGAATTAAGCAAGATTCAAGCAATGAAAGTTACTGATGAACACTAACACATGCAGTTTTCTACTTTTGCTGATGTATTTGACACACAAGCCAATTTCAACACCTCAAATCTTTCAAACAGGTTATATTAACTTTGTTTAAACCACTTTTATCCCTAAGCATGCATACACACTAAGTGTTCCCAAAATCCTAGGTCAAAACAAGCAGAAACAAGGTCTATATAGCAGATTGTTCAATTCAAGTGTTCAAACCCAAAAACTTGCAGCAAAACACTCTCAAACAAAGGTATAGCAGATACAAAGCAAAAACAACAACTTCCCTTAACACAATAACAAGTTACAAGCATAAACCAGTAGACCCAAACACCCCTTTAACTCTTTCAAATCAAAATTTTCAAAATCACAATAAGATTTCAGGCCAACCAAGCATCAATTAACACTCAAACAAGTATAATAAACAGATTCAAGCAAGAACAAGCCACAAAATTCACAAGAACAACAGTTTCATACAAATATCACCAAAAATCACAATTTAAGCAGATTTTGAGATTAAGTATGCAAACCTCATGGATGTACATCCACACCCACGAATTTTGAGCTTATGTGCTAGCAAGAACAAGCACAAGCTTCCACAATAAGCCTGCTAAGATTGAACAAGGGTTAAGCACAATATCATAAAAATCAAAAACTTTGAAAAACTTGATTAATGCAAACTTGTTACCCCACACTTGATTATCCCCAAGTTATAAGCCTCACCACACCTTAACCAACTCAGTTAGGATGCTATGATCAGCCATATAGCCCAAGAATTCCAAGATTGGAACAAGACTTAGCAAAATATCAAGAAAATGAGGAAATATGCAAACTTTTGCACACTCCTCTTTTGAAAACAAGTTTTGAACTTTAAGAACTAACAAGCATATAACAAATGAAAGCAGTAAACAAGATTGGCCAATGACTTTTCTTCAAGATTTCAAACTCAATTTCATTAACTTAGAAATAGGATTTACAGAAACTTGAACCAAGGAAAAATCAAAAGCAAACTGAAATGTGAAGGCCTAAGTGGCTTTATATAGCCTTACAAGTGACTAAGGAACAGCTAATAACTAAAAACCCTAATGGTTGAAGTCCCAAATATGCCCTTGTAGGATTTGAAAACCTTGGACTCATGTGATGTTTTCTTGGACGTTTGCATGAGTTGGCAGGGGTGAAATTTGATCAAAGGGTCCAAAGTAAGCTTAGTATGTAAGCTGCTTGTGGGACGTTGGATTCTTCTGGCTATTTTGGCATCTTCTTCCTTTTTGTAGCAGGGCATGCCCCATGTGACATGTGTGGTGAAGTGGCAAAGGATTTTTGAGTTGGGTTATGATTCAGACAAGCTTAATCACTAATCTGGATGCTTTGGTGATTTAATTTTGGCTTAAACACAAATACCCAATTTGTGTTCATGTGTGAATAGTGGATGTTTTAATCTGTTTTGGCATTTGAAAGTTATGTTTAGCGCGTGTTTATTAAACTAATCAGATTAGTTATAATCCGTTGTGGGTGGAAGGTGACATGGCACAATGGGGAGTGTTGATTGGTTGTTTAGGGTGAGTGGGGCACGTGTCACCCCAGGAGTGGTCTAGGTAAGTGATAGGTGTGAAAACACCCATCCTTTTACCACTTAATTCGGGCTAAAACGAGACCAAAACACGTATTTAATATCATTTGTTTGGAATTATGCGTGGTTTTTGTGTTTATTGTGTTTTCAGAGTCAACCGGATGAATAATGAAGAAAACATGGAATTGCACGGGTTTTATCAAGGAAAAAGACTCAAGACGAAGTCTATTGTCCAAGAGATGTAAAAGTTTTGAAGTCATTGTGCCTATTTGAAGATTTATCGAAGAATAGAGCCAAAGATGGAAGATTCATATATGTCGAAGAACTCGAGTCTATAAAACAATAGATTAAAAGATGAGTTGGAATAATTCACCGACACTCCTCAAATCTAAGTCGGAAACGTTTATTTAAGACGCATGAAGACTAAAGAAGGAAGAAGAAAAATGAGCCCAAATCAAAGCCCAATCACAAGGCCCACCACCATGTACACGCCTATATAAAGGCCCTTACTTCACAAAAATTCACACTTAGTTTTTTAGCTAGTCTTTAGCTTTTCATTTTCTCTCTAGTTTTCTAGAGAGAGAAAGTTCCATACTTTCTCTCACTAAACTTTTCCTTTGTTTTTCATCTTTTAATTCAAGCTTTCTTCTACTTTTGATTTCATTAATCTTAATCAAGTTTATGCTTTTAAGTTCTTTAAGCTTTTCCTACTTTTCTTGATTTTTCAAAATCCTTGATCCGATTGTTGAAATCCATACGTTTTGAATTTAGTGGATTAGTTCGTGTTAAAAGTTTAATCTTTCTCGTTTCTTCTTAAGCTCTACGTGAATAAGCCATAAGCTCTCCATGCTTATTGGCTTATTGCTTGTTTAATCTTATTGATTTCGGATTTCATATAAGTTTTAATCTTTCAAAAGTTCCTTTCATTAAGTTCATGATTTACGTTTTTAAAAGTTGTCAAATTTAAGCTCTTGGAGTTATTTAAAGTTTCGGTTAAGGTGGCTTTTTGTGTTTGCTTATCGAAATTCTTGCTTACCACCATTTTCGGAACTTGCTTTATTCCATCGCAAAAGAGGGGTTTTAATACATTCCAAAGTTTTGGTTAAGTGTAGGGGATTTGATAGGTGTGCCATTTGATACAAGGGTTTTCTATGGGTTCAGATTAAGTTCTCAGAGTCCTCTCGAATTGATCTAAGTTAAAAGTGGAATGATTTGTTCTTGGTTAATAAAAAGGAGTTGGTTTGTTTATCTATTTTTAAACTAATAACAATTAAATGTAAATGACGTTGAGTAATTTAAAACTTTGGAAGATTGACTAAATTAACAAGTTAAAATTGAGTGCTTGAAAACGTAAAGGAAAGATTAGAAAATTACTTTGAAAACTTAATGCTTAAAAACTTGTTCTTATCGGAATGTTGAAAATTACTACTATCGGAATGCAATTAAAATGATCCATCGGAATATCTCAAGTGAAAGTTCATCGGAATGTTTCTAACAATCACCATCGGAATGTCCATGTTTGCTTATCGAAATTCTTGCTTACCACCATTTTCGGAACTTGCTTCATTCCATCGCAAAAGAGGGGTTTTAATACATTCCGACGGATCTTCGTTGCTTGGTATCGCAATAACCCAAAAGGGGTTTTACTTTGCGATAGGGTGTAAGTCCCCCTATTCCGATCTGGGATTGCGATCGCATATTGCGATCGCACATTCCGACGGGGTTTAGGACCCTTTTAAGTCGAAACTCTGGCCAATTTTTGTTTTCCACATTCCGATAGGCAGTCATTGCGACAACTTCCTTATTTAGAAACATTCCGATAGTACCAAACATGGACATTCCGATGGTGATTGTTAGAAACATTCCGATGAACTTTCACTTGAGATATTCCGATGGATCATTTTAATTGCATTCCGATAGTAGTAATTTTCAACATTCCGATAAGAACAAGTTTTTAAGCATTAAGTTTTCAAAGTAATTTTCTAATCTTTCCTTTACGTTTTCAAGCACTCAATTTTAACTTGTTAATTTAGTCAATCTTCCAAAGTTTTAAATTACTCAACGTCATTTACATTTAATTGTTATTAGTTTAAAAATAGATAAACAAACCAACTCCTTTTTATTAACCAAGAACAAATCCTTCCACTTTTAACTTAGATCAATTCGAGAGGACTCTGAGAACTTAATCTGAACCCATAGAAAACCCTTGTATCAAATGGCGCCGCTGCCGGCTCTTCTCGTTAAGATCACAAGTTTTTTGTGAGAACTTGGATTTTGGGATCCGTTCCCCGTGAACGTTACTTTTTCATAAAAATTTTCAAAAATCCTAAAAAAATATAAAATTTTCAAAAATACAAAAAAATTAAAAAACATAAAAACCAAAAATATTTGTGCTTTGCTTTTCTTTGTTCGTTCTTTTGCAGGTGTATGCGCACTCGATCCACGTCATATCAAGAGCCCGAGCCTCTCGATCACTTAGACATGGCCGGTGTACCACCTCCAAACAATAATAACAACAACAATGAGCCCCTTCCGGATAATCGCCCGATGATTGAACTGCTGCAAGCTCATGTCGATGGCAACACGGATCCAATTGTTATACCACCAATTGCCGCCAACAATTTCGAGCTAAAATCAGGCTTTATCCAGATGGTCTCCGCTCAACCATTCTTGGGACGAACCATTGATGACCCACACGACCATATCAAAAGATTTTTGCAACTCACCAACACGGTCAAGTTCAATGGTGTTCCACAAGAAGTTATAAGGTTACAACTTTTTCCCTTTTCTTTAGAGGGACAAGCCCGGCATTGGCTTGCTAAGGAACCGCCACAGAGTATTCTCTCGTGGACGGATTAGGAAACTAAGTTCATCAATTACTTTTTTCCACCCTCTCGTACTACCGCTTTACGGAATGAGATCATAAATTTCGAACAAAAGTACGATGAGTCATTCAGTGAATCTTGGGATCGCTTTAAAGATCTTTTAAGAAAATGCCCACAACATGGTTTTACCAAAGTACATCAAATTAATACTTTTTACAATGGTTTAAGCATGAATGACCAAGATTCACTGAACAGTGCCTCGGGGGGTAATCTATTGGCTAAGACTTCCAATGCTGCTTGGGACATCATTGAGAACAAATCTCGTGTGCAAACCAAGAGTGTTAGGACCAATGTCGCTAGTACTAGCACTAATGACAGCGACAAGCGATTAGACAAAATCACTACGCTTCTTGAATCGCTTGTCACCCACACCGTCAGCAACAACAACAGCAACAACGCCAAAAACGCTCAAGTGAACGCTGTCAGCCAACCTTGTGAGATATGCGGTGGTCCTCATTCTTACACTACTTGTACTGCCACCCAAGATTACCCTGCAGAGAATGTGAATGCATCATATGGCACCTATACTCAACCTGCTTATCAAGCAAAAACTCAAGGTGACCGTAACTTGCTTAGCTACCGTTCCAACAACTATATCTCACCACCTGGTTTTAATTCTAACAACCAAAACCAACAACAAAACCTCAACCGCCCTCCTCAACAACAACAAACTCGTACACCATACATCCCTCCTCACAAGCAGCAACAACCACCTCAACGAAACACCCAAGTTTACCAGCAACCTGCTTATCAACCACCCGCATACACTGCTCCTTCCAACCAAACCCCCGCATCACATCAAGACATTGGAACCTACATGAGGACTAACGATGTGATCGTGGATAATCTCCAACAGGAAGTGCGCAACTTGAAAGCAGACCTGATGAAACAAGGGAATGATCTGAGAGCTGATATGAAACACACTATGGATAATCAAACGAATGACTTGAGGAACATGATGGCTAGCTTTTTCCAAGGAAATCAACCCTCTTCTTCGGGTACTCTTCCGAGTAATACCGTTGCGAATCCAAGAGGGGAGATGAAAGCAATCACCACTCGAAGTGGCAAAGGTACCAAGGAACCCGAGCTTCCTATACCTCCACCGGTGGTTGTGACTAAGGAGAACGAGTCACCTGCTCCTATTCCTCATCCTTCTCCTTCCCCAACTTCTCCACCTCTTCCTTCTACCCCTCCTCCACCCAAGGATGTGAGTGATCCTATTATCCCAAAGCCTTCCTCTTCTTCCAATATACCTTATCAATCTAGGTTGAGGAAAGAGAAGCTCAAAAGCAAGGATGATATTCAGGTTTCGAACTTCCTTAAAATGTTCAAACAATTGAATTTCAATATCTCCTTCGCTGAGGCTCTCGCTCACATGCCTAAATATGCGAAAATGTTTAAAGATCTTCTGAGCGACAAGGAAAAGCTCCTCGATCTCGCCAACACCCAACTTAATGAGAACTGCTATGCAGTGCTCTTAAGGAAATTGCCAATCAAGCTTGGTGATCCGGGTCGTTTTCTTATCCCTTGCAATTTCCCGGGAGTAGAGAATTGCATGGCCCTAGCCGATCTAGGTGCCAGTATTAATCTCATGCCTCTAAGTGTTTGGAAGCAATTATCTCTCCCAGAGCTAGTCCCCACCAAAATGACTTTGGAATTGGCTAACCGTACGGTTGCTTATCCAGTGGGGATAGCCGAAGACGTCATTGTAGGAGTCGGCAAATTCACCTTTCCTGCTGATTTTGTTGTCGTCGACTACGAGATGGACCCCCGTGTGCCACTTATTGTTGGTCGTCCATTCTTGAGGACCGGTCGCACTCTTATTGATGTTGAAGCCGGTGAGCTTATCATGAGAGTGGGTGACGATAAAGTAGTCTTCAACATGGGAAAGTTGTCTAAACAGCCTTATTCATATGAGAGTGTTAATTGTATTGACGTTCTTGATGAGGCTTGTGAAGAACACTTTAATGATGCTTGCAAAAGTATTCCTACCTCTCTTCCCAATGTTGAGACCGTGTCCTCTATTGATTCATCGTTGTCTCTATTTGGAGATAGTGATTTATTTTGGAACAATCTTGAAGATACCATGGGAGATGTGAATTTAGCTACTAATGATTCTCCCACCGAGGGGGATGAAGACATGAATTTCTTTGACAATCTTCTCACCGAAGACAATCCTTCGCTTCCATTTCCTACGGTCATTGCTATCGATACTCCGACTTTGAATACGCCTCCCATCGACAATCCTCCGGATTTAGAACTTAAGGAGTTGCCGCCTCATCTCGAGTATGCGTTCCTTGAAGCAGAGAAGAAGTCACCCGTCATCATCGCTAAGGACTTGCAAGAAGAAGAGAAAACTCGTCTCATCGATGTGCTTAAAGCTCATAAGAAGGCAATTGCTTGGAAAATTTCCGATATCCGCGGAATTGATCCGAACTTTTGTACTCACAAGATTCTCATGGAAGATGACTTCAAACCCACAATCCAGAGCCAAAGAAGGGTTAATCCTAAAATTCATGACGTCATCAAACAAGAGGTTATCAAACTTCTAGATGCCGGCTTGATCTACCCTATTTCGGATTCGCCATGGGTAAGTCCCGTCCATTGTGTGCCCAAGAAGGGCGGAATAACCGTTGTTCCCAATGAACACAACGAGTTGATTCCCACTCGTCTCGTTACTGGGTGGAGAGTTTGTATTGATTATCGCAAGCTCAATGACGCCACGAGAAAAGACCACTTTCCTCTTCCTTTCATGGATCAAATGCTCGAGCGTCTTGCGGGTAATGATTATTACTGCTTTTTAGATGGCTTCTCCGGGTATTTTCAAATTCCCATCGATCCCAAGGACCAAGAAAAGACCACATTCACTTGTCCCTATGGAACATTTGCTTACAAACGCATGCCTTTTGGTTTATGTAATGCTCCTGGGACATTCCAAAGGTGCATGATGGCTATCTTCCATGACATGGTGGAAGACACTATGGAAGTATTCATGGATGATTTCTCGGTCTATGGCGATTCATTCTCTTCTTGCCTGGCCAATTTGGAACGTATGCTCAAGCGGTGCGAAGACACTCGCCTTGTTCTGAATTGGGAAAAATGCCATTTTATGGTAAAAGAAGGCATCGTGCTGGGACACAAGATTTCCAAAGCCGGTCTTGAAGTAGACCGTGCTAAAGTCGATGTTATCGCAAAGTTGCCTCCACCTTCAACCGTGAAGGGTGTGAGAAGTTTTCTGGGTCATGCGGGCTTCTACCGTCGATTCATCAAAGATTTTTCTCAAATCGCTCGCCCGATGACCCACCTCTTGGAAAAAGATACTCCTTTTATCTTCTCCAAAGAGTGTCTTGAAGCCTTCAACTCGCTTAAGGATAAGCTAACTAAGGCACCCGTCTTGGTTACCCCTAATTGGGAGCTACCCTTTGAGTTGATGTGCGATGCTAGTGATTTTGCTATTGGAGCGGTTCTTGGACAAAGAATGAACAAACACTTCCAACCGATCCATTACGCTAGCAAGACAATGACAGGGGCACAATTGCATTATACGACAACCGAAAAAGAGCTTTTAGCTGTTGTCTATGCTTTTGAAAAATTCCGCCCCTATCTTGTCCTTTCTACCACCATTGTGTACACCGATCATTCCGCGTTGAAGTACTTGTTGACAAAGCAAGATTCCAAACCAAGACTTCTTCGCTGGGTTTTGCTGCTCCAGGAATTTAAAATCGAAATTCACGATAAAAAAGGAGCAGAAAACCTAGCCGCGGATCATCTCAGTAGACTTGATGATCCTTACCAAGGGGATCATCCGAACAAAGAAATCAATGATTCTTTTCCCCTGGAGACCTTAATGTCTATCAACTCAACTGCTGACGAAACCCCGTGGTTCGCAGACATTGCAAACTACTTAGCGGGTGGAATCCTCGTTGACGGGTTAACATCCCAGCAAAAGAAGAAGTTCTTCAAAGACATAAAGACTTACTTCTGGGATGACCCGTATCTTTTCAAACAATGTGCTGACTTGATTATTCGCCGATGTGTTGATGGACCGGCAGCTTTCGAAATCCTTGATGCTTGCCACAAAGGACCCACTGGTGGTCACTTTGGTCCCAACTACACCGCCAAAAAAGTGTTTGATTCAGGATTTTATTGGCCCTCCATTTATCGTGATGCTCACGATATGGTTAAAAAATGTGATGCTTGCCAGAAACAAGGCACGATCACACATAAAGACGAGATGCCTCAGAATTTCATTCAAGAGTGTGAAATCTTTGATGTTTGGGGTATCGACTTTATGGGGCCATTTCCCTCATCTAAAGGAAAAAAATACATCCTTGTAGCCGTTGACTACGTTTCTAAGTGGGTTGAAGCCAAAGCTTTACCTACTAATGATGCAAGGGTGGTTTGTAAATTTTTGAAATCGCTGTTTGCTCGATTCGGCGTTCCTCGTGCTATTATCAGTGACCGCGGGACTCATTTTTGCAACGATCAATTTGTAAGAGTCATGGCCAAGTATGGTGTCAATCACCGTCTTTCCACCGTCATCCCCAAACCAATGGGCAAGCCGAGATATCCAACCGTGGATTGAAGCGAATTTTGAAGTGTACTGTGGGAGAGCATCGTGCCGCGTGGGCCGATAAGTTAGATGATGCTCTGTGGGCTTTCCGTACTGCTTACAAGACCCCGATCGGTTGTACACCTTATCGTCTTGTGTACGGGAAAGCATGCCACCTTCCCATCGAGCTGGAGCATAAGGCGCACTGGGCCTTAAAGTGGGCTAACTTCGACATCAACAAAGCCGGTGATCATCGCAAGATTCAACTCAACGAGCTCAACGAACTAAGGAATGAAGCTTATGAGAACTCGCTGATCTACAAAGAGAAGACGAAGATCCTCCATGACGCAAAAATCAAGAACCGAGAGTTCCGCGTTGGTGATCAAGTCTTACTTTTTAACTCTCGGTTGAAGATCTTCTCTGGAAAGTTGAAGAGCCGCTGGTCTGGTCCATTCACCGTCGCTAACGTCTTTCCGTATGGGACCATTGAGCTTTTCTCAGCCAAATGGGCCCAATTTCAAGGTGAATGGCTAGCGTCTGAATCTGTACTTTGGTGAGGACATCTCTCAGGAGATGATTCCAACCCTCACCACGTTCCCCATGAACTGAATTTGGGTCGAGTCAGGCTCGTGACTCGGTTATCAAAAACAAGCGCTCCTCGGGAGGCAGCCCGTGTATCTATCCTTTTATGTTTTAACCTCCTAAGTGTAGGGGGACCTGCATAGGTGTTTGTATTTGTGTGGTGATGTGATTACAGGGATAAGTGCACTCTTGGAAACTTTGAAGAACCGTGCTCCCGTGTTATCCGAAATCCGGTTCTATCTCTCAACTATCGTGATTCAATTTTCTTCATACTCACATTTGAAATTGATCACTTTAGTCGTCTCCTCCTTAGCTCGAGTTAACCAACGTGCACAATGTCATAAGTGTAGGGGAGACTTTTCCCACATGCTTAAACATTGAGGACAATGTTTATCTTAAGTGTAGGGGGGACTTCTATCGAAGTTTTAAGTGGACTTTTCCATGAAAATGCCTTCATTTAACCGGAAAATCATCTTTGTCAACATTTTTCAAATTTTTAATTAACTTTGGCCATTTAGTCGTAATTTTTAAATTTTTATCGTTGCTTTCATATGTACATACCCCGCAATAAAGTCAAAAATTTTAATAAAGTAGTGTAGCTAGTTTAGAAATCTTTGACATATTAGGCCCGTTGCGTTTATTTTGACTCAACCCGAATAGACTTATCCAAGTTTATTCTAGCTAGTATCCTTAACCATGGAGACCTTAATTGGTTTATTAGGCTAAGCATCCACGAGTCTCATTACTTGAGATTTTAAATTGTGGAGGACGAGAAATGATAGAGTCAATTATAAGTCGGTATTCTTGCACAAACTCACTTGGTGTAATTATTTGCCTATTCTCCCATCACTTGCTAATAATTTATCTGCAATAAGTAAGGTCGTACGATTTGAAAAGTTACTTAGCTTCTAGCCCAAGATCGTTTAAAAGTTGCTCGGTAATGATAAGAGTTCATAGCCAAGGCATAACTTATGAAGCGGGGCGCGAAGATTGGCGAGTCCGAAAAGGCCCTAACAAGGCATGAGGATTCAATTTTATTGCCGAAGATCCAAAGTGATGTGAAAAGCATTATTCCTAAGTCAATATGAAGGATCAAGACTCACGACGAAAAGCAATCAACTCCCATAAAGATCATGGAGAAGTCTATCCGAAAAGACCCTAACAAGGTATGAGGATAAATAGATCCAAGTCCGAAAAGGAGGCGGATCGTTGTATCTCGAAATCCCATTAGAGATCGAAGAAATAATCATGAAGTCGTGGTCAACAAAATTGGAGTACCCCTCAAAAGTCTCCAAGTGAAGAAATTCTATTATGATGAGAAGACCATTATCTCAAGAACGTCTCTCGAAGATATGAAGTATGAAGTACATGCCAAATATCGGCCCGAGAAAGGTCTCAAATCGTGAACCGAGTTATGCCAAGATATGAACTTTTTGATATCCCGAGAAGCAGTTTTAAGAGATTTTGTCCTTTAGCTAACTATTGATCAAATCGTCCTACTTTGCTTTCAGCCCTAAATAACTATCGAAATAAGTCCAAAAATGCATCTTCATGATCATTCTAAGACAAAAATAAAATATAAGAGATACACCTAGGAATAAGGGAGTCTAAGCATTTAATTAATCCATGTGTGTAAGTGTCTGAATTGCTAACTTATAATAACAATGATCTCGTTTTTAAGCTTAGTTTAGGGAACGTGAAACTTGAGGGTGATAAATCTTCGCAGCACCGAAGCCCTAATGTAAGTCCTCGATCTCTTTACAAGTTATTACCACGTAAGCTATTTTCCATCCTTTTGTTTACTTTAAAGTTTTAATTTCTTTTAGTACTTTAATTTTTGTTTAGTAGTATTTTAATAAGGCCAAGGTTGATTGATTATGAGAAAAGTGTAAATGTGCTTTGTCACTAAGCATTGCATGAGGGCATGGCAATGGTTAAGTGTAGGGGATTTGATAGGTGTGAAAACACCCATCCTTTTACCACTTAATTCGGGCTAAAACGAGACCAAAACACGTATTTAATATCATTTGTTTGGAATTATGCGTGGTTTTTGTGTTTATTGTGTTTTCAGAGTCAACCGGATGAATAATGAAGAAAACATGGAATTGCACGGGTTTTATCAAGGAAAAAGACTCAAGACGAAGTCTATTGTCCAAGAGATGTAAAAGTTTTGAAGTCATTGTGCCTATTTGAAGATTTATCGAAGAATAGAGCCAAAGATGGAAGATTCATATATGTCGAAGAACTCGAGTCTATAAAATAATAAATTAAAAGACGAGTTGGAATAATTCACCGACACTCCTCAAATCCAAGTCGGAAACGTTTATTTAAGACGCATGAAGACTAAAGAAGGAAGAAGAAAAATGAGCCCAAATCAAAGCCCAATCACAAGGCCCACCACCATGTACACGCCTATATAAAGGCCCTTACTTCACAAAAATTCACACTTAGTTTTTTAGCTAGTCTTTAGCTTTTCATTTTCTCTCTAGTTTTCTAGAGAGAGAAAGTTCCATACTTTCTCTCACTAAACTTTTCCTTTGTTTTTCATCTTTTAATTCAAGCTTTCTTGTACTTTTGATTTCATTAATCTTAACCAAGTTTATGCTTTTAAGTTCTTTAAGCTTTTCCTACTTTTCTTGATTTGTCAAAATCCTTGATCCGATTGTTGAAATCCATACGTTTTGAATTTAGTGGATTAGTTCGTGTTAAAAGTTTAATCTTTCTCGTTTCTTCTTAAGCTCTACGTGAATAAGCCATAAGCTCTCCATGCTTATTGGCTTATTGCTTGTTTAATCTTATTGATTTCGGATTTCATATAAGTTTTAATCTTTCAAAAGTTCCTTTCATTAAGTTCATGATTTACGTTTTTAAAAGTTGTCAAATTTAAGCTCTTGGAGTTATTTAAAGTTTCGGTTAAGGTGGCTTTTTGTGTTTGCTTATCGAAATTCTTGCTTACCACCATTTTCGGAACTTGCTTCATTCCATCGCAAAAGAGGGGTTTTAATACATTCCGACGGATCTTCGTTGCTTGGTATCGCAATAACCCAAAAGGGGTTTTACTTTGCGATAGGGTGTAAGTCCCCCTATTCCGATCTGGGATTGTGATCGCATATTGCGATCGCACATTCCGACGGGGTTTAGGACCCTTTTAAGTCAAAACTCTCGCCAATTTTTGTTTTCCACATTCCGATAGGCAGTCATTGCGACAACTTCCTTTTTTAGAAACATTCCGATAGTACCAAACATGGACATTCCGATGGTGATTGTTAGAAACATTCCGATGAACTTTCACTTGAGATATTCCGATGGATCATTTTAATTGCATTCCGATAGTAGTAATTTTCAACATTCCGATAAGAACAAGTTTTTAAGCATTAAGTTTTCAAAGTAATTTTCTAATCTTTCCTTTACGTTTTCAAGCACTCAATTTTAACTTGTTAATTTAGTCAATCTTCCAAAGTTTTAAATTAATCAACGTCATTTACATTTAATTGTTATTAGTTTAAAAATAGATAAACAAACCAACTCCTTTTTATTAACCAAGAACAAATCATTCCACTTTTAACTTAGATCAATTCGAGAGGACTCTGAGAACTTAATCTGAACCCATAGAAAACCCTTGTATCAGTAAGTTTAGATGTTGGCCAGAATAAGTCCCTCTCTTTTCTTTCTTCTTTCACTTTGTAAATAAATCCCACAAATCTGATTCCCTTTGTTATTTAAGTTTCTTTTTTTCACACTTTTGCCCCAAATACTTTTCCAAAGTATTTTCAGGGGTATTTCTTGCCATTTTTGAATTCTTCAAGGGCTGAATTGGCATTTTGATGATGGATAATGGTCTTGACTTGTATAATGAGCATTTTGGAGGACTGAAATTGCCAAGTCTTGATAATTGAGGGACCATTTTTGCCAATTGTTGAAAGTTGAGGGTCCTTTTTGTAATTTTGAGATTTTCAAAGGACCAAACTTGTCATTTCTTGTACTTTGAAGGACTTCATGATGTATTTGACTTTGTGGATGATATTGGTTGACAATTTAGCTTTGTTGAGGGGCTAAACTTGCCAATTCTTCAAAGTTAAGGGTCCTTTTTGTAATTTTGACAAACTTTAGGGACCAAACTTGTAATTATGAGGATACAAGGGTATAAAGTGTCAAGTCTTCATAATTGGAGGACCCTTCTTCATAATTCTTCAAATCTTCAAGGGTTGATCTTGGGAAAGTCTTCATTAGGGCTTGGTTCATTGTGCGGCTTCGTTTCCCGTGTTCGTTTTTGCATGATTCTTGTGATCTTTTGTCATTATCTCAATATCCGTACCTAAAATACACAAGCAACAAACACAAGCATATATTTGGGTATTTTGATGATATTTAATGCATTTTAAGCCCTATTTGGAAGATGAGACTATGTATAAAAGTAGTCTCATCACTCCCCCATAGTAAACCATTGCCGTGCCCTCACGCAATGCTAGAATAAAGTATCATAGCATCTCCAAAATTCATTTTATTGACTTTATTGAAACGATAAACTAGCTATTCTACTACTATTACTACTACTCGTGTTTTAGACATAATGTATGATTTTCATCGCAAAATGGGACGTTTAGGTTCATATAATAAGAACACGTGAATGCTTTGTTAGAAATAATTTCATCGTCCTCGATTTTCACCCCAATTCCATGCTAAGCGTGCAACGAGATCATTGTCATTATAAGTTAGTAATGCTAACACTACTCATATGCCCTAATCACGTACTTATCCTCCCATTATTCCTAAGCTGTATCTCTTATATTTTATGATGTCTTGAATGTTTCACGAGGATACATTGTTTGACTTATGCGATAATAGAGATTTAGGTCTAAAAATAGAGTCCTAACGGTGTACTAAGACCATCAAATCAATAACCCCTCCTAATAGACAACGATGTTAAAAAGTTAAGTTGACAAGAAGAATCGATAAACACGGTTTTATAATGGTTTTGAACATGAGACTTATTACCAAGACTTTTATACGCCCCCTAACGGAAGGGCCTTATTATCTTTGGTTTACCTCCATCTTTTATTCAACTTCGCCATGAAGCTTTTATTATGACTTCGGTCTTGCCTTGCCTTTTATTATCCGCCTCATCGGTGGTTTTATTAGCCAAAGACGTATATCCTCACGCTAACGCGAATTTTGGATCTTTAAAGCTTCGAAGATTAAGGCTTGATTCACTTTCAATTTTGCATAGATTTTTCGGCTTTGTGGGGCTACAAATTGTTTGCTTGATTTAGGTGAGCCACTTGAAATCTTATTATTGGGTGAAGCTTTCGATTATTCGGGTGCCAATACTTCAAAACCGTGACGCTGGCGATACCTTAATGTCTTCCCAATTTAATTACACGGAAGCTACTAGAAAAGACTAGAAACCCAACAATCCTAACTAAACCGCTAAGTCAATATTTATTAAGCAAAAAATATTTACATGCGAAGGGAGAATAAGCAAATAACGAGAACACATGAGTTTTTGAAAGAATACGAGTACTCTACGTTTAGCATAGTAACTTATAATTAACTCTATCATTTCTCGTCCTCATTTAAGAGACTTAGCCTAATGTGTAGTTAAGGAATCAAAGCTAAGTGCTCAACACGCACGGTCGAGTCAAAAATTACTCTTATTCTCGCCATCGGAAAACCTACATTCGTGTCTTAAAAACTTATGAAATATGAGAAAAATTTTAAAATTTGGCCATTTTTAGCCTTATTTTGCAACAAAAACGATAAACAAAACGATAAACTTTGGAAAGCGTGAAGGTTTGGCAAGACAAGTATCTATTCACCCCCCCATACTAAAACTAAACATTGTCCTCAATGTTTCGAGTCTAAGGGTGCAAACACCCCCATACTAGAGACGTAGTCGAATGCCTAATCTAGCATGGAAAGGGTGTAACCAATAAATTAATAGCCGTTTATGAAGTGTGCTATAAACCTAAGGTTAGAACATCAAAAGGATATATCATGGATATTTAGAAATGTCTCCAAAGCAAACGATCGAGTGCTCCCATAAAACGAACACGAGAGGCTCCAATCGTGAAGATCATGATCTAAAAACCACATATCACAAACAACCACGGAACAAAGGTTGGAAGGGCACAAATCCCCACACGTAAGCTACATTAGAAAGCGATAATATGTACATAGGATAAGCATGGGACTCCCCCACGAGGCTCCTCGTTTTTTATTACCGAGTCATGAGCTCGACTCGATCCCCTCAATACTAATTATCATTGGGGAAGGTGACTTGGTCGAGGTAGTTCAAGGATGGAACTTCCCTGCCAAAGTAGTGCTTCAACCTATGTCCATTCACCTTGAAGTTAGGACCATCATCTTGAGCTAGCTCGATGGTCCCATAAGGAAACACTTGAGTCACGGTGAATGGACCGGACCAACGGGATTTTAACTTACCGGAAAAGATTTTCAATCTTGAATTAAAAAGCAAAACTTGATCCCCAATGTTAAAAACCCGGTTTTTAATTTTAGAATCATGCAACTTTTTAGTTTTCTCTTTATAAAGCAATGAATTTTCATAAGCAATATCTCTCAATTATCTAATTCATTTAATTGCATTTTCCGGTGTTTTCCCGCGGTCTCCATATCATCATTACAATGCTTTAGGGCCCAATAAGCCTTGTGTTCTAATTCGATAGGCAAATGACAATTCTTTCCATACACAAGCTTATAGGGAGTGCACCCAATGGGTGTCTTATGAGCGGTCCTAAAGGCCCATAAAGCATCGTCCAACTTATCCGACCACAATTGCCGGTTTTCCCCAACGGATCTCTCCAAGATCCTTTTCAAAGCTCGGTTTGAAACCTCGACTTGCCCACTTGTTTGTGGATGATAAGCCGTAGAAAGACGGTGTGTAACCCCATATTTCCTTAAAACCCTATCGAATTGGTCGTTACAAAAATGGGTTCCACGATCGCTTATGATCGCACGAGGGGTTCCAAACCGAGCAAACAAGCTTTTCAAGAACTTAACTACCACACGAGCATCATTAGTGGGCAAGGCCTTCGCCTCCACCCACTTAGATAGGTAGTCAACCGCAACGAGAATGTACTTATTACCACGAGATGATGGGAACGGCCCCATAAAGTCTATACCCCAAACGTCAAAGATCTCACACACTTGGATGATATTTTGTGGCATTTCATCTTTTTGTGAGGCTTTTCCTTGTCGTTGGCATGCATCACAAGACTTCACAAGAATTTGTGCATCTCGGTAAATAGTAGGCCAAAAGAACCCGGCATCAAACACCTTCTTAGCCGTGAGATTAGCACCGTGGTGACCACCCGTGGGTCCCTCATGGCAAGCTCTAAGGATGTTAGAAGCTTCGGTGCCAAATACACAACGTCGGATGATTTGATCCGCACAAGTTCGAAACAAGTAAGGGTCGTTCCAAAAGTACAACTTGACGTCACGAAAGAATTTTCGTTTTTCTTGAGTCGTCATACCCTTAATGATGAAGTTGCCCGCATGGTAATTTGCAAAATCCGCAAACCATGGGGTGGAAGGATCAAGCTTAGAATTCACTACACCAAGTGTCTCGAGCGGAAATGTTTCGGTGATTTCCTTGGGCTCGTAAACACCTTGGTGAGGATCTTCCAAACGAGAGAGATGATCGGCCGCTAGATTCTCGGCTCCTTTTTTGTCAACAATGGTGTGATCAAATTCTTGAAGGAGGAGAATCCAACGAAGTAATCTCGGCTTAGCATCTTGCTTTGCCATGAGATACTTAATAGCCGAATGGTCCGTATACACTATGCATTTCGTCAAGACGAGATAAGGTCGGAATTTCTCAAATGCATACACCACGGCAAGGAACTCCTTTTCCGATGTAGTGTATTTAAGTTGAGCCTCGGTCATCGTCTTGCTAGCATAGTGAATAGGCAAGAAGTGCTTATCATGACGTTGCCCCAAAACGGCCCCAATAGCGTAATCACTAGTATCACACATTAGTTCAAAGGGGAGGTTCCAATTGGGAGCAACAAGGATGGGAGCTTCGGTAAGTTTCCTCTTAAGGATTTCAAAGGCTCGTACACAATCTTCGTCAAAGACAAAACGTGCCTCTTTTTCAAGAAGATGTGTAATGGGTCGAGAAATCTTTGAAAAGTCCTTGATGAATCGACGATAAAAGCCCGCGTGGCCTAGGAAACTCCTAACTCCCTTGACGGTTTTGGGATGATGTAATTTGGCGATGACGTCTACCTTAGCTTGATCTACCTCAATCCCCGCTTTCGAGACCTTGTGCCCTAAGACGATTCCACTCTTAACCATAAAATGTCACTTTTCCCAATTGAGCATAAGGTTGGTTTCCTCACAACGTTTTAACATCCTCTCTAGGTTCGACAAACACGAAGTGAACGAATTACCAAACACAGAAAAGTCATCCATGAAGACTTCCATCGTCTTCTCGATCATATCATGAAAAATAGCCATCATGCATCGTTGAAAAGTTCCCGGTGCATTGCAAAGTCCGAATGGCATTCTACGATAGGCAAACGTTCCATATGGACACGTAAACGTTGTTTTTTCTTGATCACGAGGATCGATAGGAATTTGGAAGTAACCGGAAAAACCATCTAAAAAGCAATAGAAATCGTTTCCCGCAAGACGCTCCAACATTTGGTCCATGAAGGGCAAGGGAAAATGGTCTTTTCGAGTGGCTTCATTCAACTTTCGATAGTCAATGCAAACTCTCCATCCGGTCACGAGTCTAGTGGGAATCAACTCGTTGGCATCGTTTGGCACAACGGTCATCCCTCCCTTTTTAGGGACACAATGAATAGGACTCACCCAAGGGCTATCGGAAATAGGGTAAATCATTCTCGCGTTAAGGAGTTTAAGGACCTCCTTTTTGATGACGTCGTGAATTTTAGGGTTCACCCTCCTTTGACTTTGGATTGTTGGCTTGAAATCCTCCTCCATTAAGATTTTGTGGGTACAAAACTTGGGATCGATTCCCTTAATGTCGGATAACTTCCACGCAATCGCCCCTTTGTGATCCTTAAGAACATCGACAAGTGCGGTTTTTTCATCATTCGAAAGATCCTTCGCAATAATAATCGGCAACTTGTCGTCCCCCTCCAAATAGACATATTCGAGGTGAGGAGGTAAATCTTTCAACTCGAGGATAGGTGGTTCCTCAAGTGAAGATTTGGGCTCGATACTCATAACCTCCTCGGGTGGAGCAAATGGGAAATCGTTAAGAAAATCCTTGGTAATCGAGAAGTCCTCATCGTTGTCGAGGTCTTCGTCACAAGTACGTGGAACATTGCATTCTTCCAACGTAAAACCACCACCTTCAAAAGGAGTGAAGGTTGGTGTCGAATTATCAAGAATTGGATCCAACATAGTGGGATTGCCACTAGTTTCTTCATCACCAAAACCTAGAACTTCTTGTGAAAATTCCTCGTAAACCACGTCAATCATATCAACGAGGTTTATGGTTGCAACGGAATAAACATGAGAAATTTGAGAATTTTGAGTTGCGTTTATAACAAGTTCCTCGTCGTTGAAACGTAAGGTGATCTTTCTAGCATGAACATCAATCAAAGCCTAGACGTATCTAAAAACGAACGACCTAAAATGAGAGGAACTTGAGGATCCGTGGGGATATCAACAACAATGAAGTCTATGGGATAGTAGAACTTCCCCACTTTCACAAAAACGTCTTCCGCCAAACCACATGCGGGAATTATGGAATGGTCGGCCAACTCGATAGACATTAGTGAAGGAGTAAGATTAGGAAGATTGAGCGACTTGAAGATTGCAAGTGGCATCAAGTTAATGCTAGCACCAAGATCGGCCAAGGCGAAGCATTCTTCCATGTCTTGGATTGCACAAGGGATCAAAAATTTACCGGGATCACCGACTTTTTGAGGTATGCGATTAAGATAAACCGACGAACAACTAGAAAATTGATGCAATTTCTCCTTGTTGTTCAACATACTCTTAAAGTTAGCGGCAAATCGAGGCATCATGACCAAGGCATCGGCGAAACTCACATTAAGGTGCAAATCACGAAACATTTTCATAAAAAGCTCAAATTGATAATTGTCGCGCTCTTGACGTTTCTCCTTACTAAGTCTCGATGGATAGGGCAAAGGTGGTGTGGGTTGAGGCATGGTAGGCATAGCCTTTGGAATCTCGGGTTCCAATGATGGTAATGGGTCAACCGTAGGTGTGGTATGAGCGGTACTTCGTGGGATTGGGACATGCTCCTTTTGGACCACCACCTCGGGTTCTTCCTCAATTGCTTCCTTCGTAGGAGCAATTGGTTGAGGAATCGGCTCCTTAAGTGTCTTACCACTACGTGTGGTAATCACTTTCATCTCACCCTTAGGGTTGGATATGGTGTTGCTAGGAAGACCACTCGACGACGGCTTACACATTATTGCCTCAAACATAGACGAGATTTTATCTTCAAAATTAGATTGCCTCAATACGGCTTCGGTTTGCCTTTTCTCGGCCTTAAGCATCTCTTGTTTAATCTCATGTTGCCCTTGTTCCATCTTTTGTTGGTTTTGTTGCAACCTAGTGACATTTCCTTCCGTCTTGTTGGTGTGGATTTTAAGTTCATTAGCTAACTCGTTTTTCAACTCTTTCTTCAAGTCGTTTTTAAACTCGGATCTTAGGCTAATAATTTCTCTTTGTATGTTGTCAAACCTAGCATCATTCCCACTAGCATATTCAACAAACTCACTTGGAAGATCTTTCAATGTTTGCAAACTTTTGTTGTTATTTTGAAAATCATTTTTGTTTGAAACTTGATTATTAGCCCCTTGATTCCCATAGTTTCCCTTGTTGTAATTGTTCTTAAAACCAACTTGATTGTTGCGATAGTTGTTAGCATTTTGATTTGAACCAAAACCCGGTGGAGTCATTTGATTAGAACGGGAAACTTGACCGTTTTGGTTGTAATTTCCCGTGGCCGCGAAGGCACTCGAAGTGTTACCACCGTTGGTAATGCACTCGGAGAAATCATGACCTCCACCACAATACATGCAAGAAACCTCAACCGCTTTAGCCGTAGCGGGAGCACTTGGTTCACCAACTTTAAACTCAATCAAAAGTCCTTTCAACTTATCAAAAATCTTGTTTTCCAAGTTCGCCTCAATTTGGCAAGCATCGATGGTATTAGACAAAGAAGGTGAAGCCGAAGACGAAGCCTTACGAACACTAGACGTGCTACGAGGACTATATACCTTAGATCTATTTTCAATTATCACCAAAGCTTCCTCAACCGTTTTACACAAAAAATTACCACCCGCGGCGGCATTCAAATAATCCCTTTCATGATCATTAAGTCCATTGTAAAACGTGTCAATTTGATGCAAATCGGAAAAACCGTGATGAGGACATTCATGTAACATTTCCTTAAACCTATTCCAAGCCGTTGAAAAACTTTCATTAAATTCTTGTGAAAACTTTGAAATCTCGTTTTTCAAGTGCGTAGTCTTAGAGGGCGGAAAAAATTGGTTCACAAACTTAGACACGAGATCCTTCCACGTTAATATAGAATTGGGTGGCTCTTTCTCTAACCGAATTTTTGCGGGCCCCGCTAAGGAATACGGAAAAAGCATCATCTTAATCGAGTCGTTAGAGACATCCTTAAACTTGCAAGTAGCGGTAAGACGATTGAATTGGCGGATATGGTTGTGTGGATTATCCTTCTCATCACCACGGAATTTGTTGTTTTGAATCATGGACAACAAACCCGTTTTAACCTCAAAATTCTCCGCAAGGATAGCGGGAATCACAATAGCCTCTCCATAACCCTCGGTGGGTGCTTGAAGTAACTCCATCATAGTTCGATTTTGCCATGGTTGGTGCTTCTCTTACAATGGGTTCGTCAATAGGAGACTCCTCACTAGAATTGTTGGGAGTGGGAGTTTTGTTCTTTAGTTTACGTGCACGTCTTGCTTGATTTCGAGTTAGCATAAACGTCACGTACAACGAGGGGACGAGCAAAGAAGATTCTTTTTGGTGTTTTGTATTTTTCAAATTTTTTTGTGGTTTTTGATTGTATTAACCTTTTTGGAGTTTGGTGAAATGTATTAAGTAGACAAAAATCTACAAATCTCCTCCTTAATCAAATCTCTTGATTAAAGAAGCCTCAAGGAATGAAAACGATCACGTGGAGTGAACGCCTTCGATGACTTTAGAACGATGGTGGAATACCAAATCGTTCAAGAGGGTTTAATCAATGAAAACCAAGAAAATATATATGATACTTAGTAATACTTTGGGCGGCAAAACCCTCGATTCACTCTCACAATCAAATACTCACAAGCAAGCGGGGAAACGAGGCGGCGCGAAGCACTTAAGAGCCTTTTTCCTTAGGATATAGTTTATAATATCCGCCTTATACCCACCTTATAGTTTGTATTTTCAAGATTAAGCTTCACGAAAGTAATTATCTATTTTTGCCTTTTTCTTTGGTTTGAGATTCGAATACAATGATTGGGTAATGACCTCCCAAGTCAAGGTTGTGATTTCTCACGTATTTGGAGTACTTGTGAATTTATTGTTCTACGTATACAATATAGTAATAATATTCACACAAAAACCAAAAAACGATAATACGTATTAGTAGAGTGCTACTAATACAAACACTAATTATGGTTAGTATAAAAACAACAATGCCAAATCAAAACACAACACGCCTCCCCGGCAGCGGCGCCAAAATGATAGTAGTAAAATTACCCCTTTAGGAAAAGGAAGGTAAAATAGGGCAAGCGTGCACGACGATTTAGGAAAACCGTGTGTGAATGACCCAAAGTGAGTTCGTTCTCAAGGAGGCTAGTGTGTTATGTGTGTAATGATATGGATTAATTTGTGATTATCTTTGAGAAAGAAAAATAGAAAAGGGATTAGAAGAGAATGACGGTTATCAAGACGGATTAAACTAATTCTAAAAAGGCGTACACGTAAAGTCGTAAATACCACCACCTTTAAAGTATTAACCTAAAAAGTTCTAAAAATTACCAAAAATCCCTAATAAAATTCTAAGAGTTTACAAAAAATCAAAACTTGCAAAAACCTTTTAATTAATTAGATAATGACTTTTTAATGCTAATTAAAGCCCTAAAAATCAAAATTAATTATTAAAAAGCCCTAAACAAGATTTTCAAGTTTGTAAACCTCAAAAATACTCTAATTAAGCTAAAAACTATTTTTCAAAATTTTAAAACCAATTAAAACTAATTTTAAACAATTAAAAACTCCTAAAATCAATTAAACCTTAAATTAATTATAACAAATAATTAAAAGACCTAAAAAATATTTGGAAAGTTGCAAAAATCCTAATTAAGTGTTTAGAACCTAGGAAAAATATAAAAACCTAGAAAATCAGACTTTTAATTTTTAATAATAAAATAATATTAAAATAATATTAAAAATCCAAAAATTATAAAAAATTCTAAAAACTTGCAAACTAGCTTAATTTAACCTAATAAACTCAGAAATGGAAGTGAAATTATTTAAATACCCCTATTGGGCCTAGAAAATAGGCTAAACCCAAAACAGACCCTTATTGGGCTTAATTAAGGCCCAATAAGAAAAAGTGTTCAAAATAAGCCCAAAAAGCACAGGTTGACTCAAAATTTGATTTTAAACAACTTTTTCCAAAGGCCCAAAAGCTGAAAATGTGAAATAAGCTAACTTATAATAAGCAGCTTATTCTTAATGGGCTTTTTGGCCCATTAAGCTATAAGCTGTTGCCATAAGCTAAATTTTACACACAAGCTTCTTTTGACCTAACAAAGACTTCTGCAAAAAGAATTTTCAAATAAGCCCACTTAATAAGCCAGAAACAAGTCACAAACTTATTCACAAAACGACAAAATAGTCGTTTTTATGATCTAGACCACCTCAGAAGCTGATTCAAGTTGCAAAATGATTCTTATGACAAAACTAAGCTTAATAATCAAAAACCTACTCAATAAGCACACTCAATAAGCTGGAAAATCAAATAAGCACTTATGTTAAAAGTCAAACAAGTTGGTTTTCTAGTAAAAAGTCAAAGTCAAAGTCTCATAAGCTCCAGTTTACTTAAATGGGTCAAATAATGAAAATCTATCACAAAAAATAAGTTGTTGCAAGTCAGAATAAGCTAGAATAGCTTAATGATAAGCTGATGACAAAATTGCACTAGCAGGGGCTAGTTTTGGATGTTGAGCAGTGGAAACTTTTTCCACTGCTTGACTATTTTGACTTTTTGTCTTTAGTGACTTTTTTGGAGATTCAGATTTCACAAAGGCACCCAAATGATCTTTGGATCAAAAGGAGTCAATCACAATCAAAATAACACAATCACTAACACCCAATTGATACTGTTTAATCAACCAATCATCAGACATGATACAGACATGAACAATAAGCAGTTAAGCACTTATGAGCAGTTTTAGCACAAATCAGTCAGCCAAATTCAACCAAATGCACACACAAGCTATAATAAACTCCAATAAGCAAGTCTAACCAGGTTTCATACACTGGTTCAAGGAATTAAGCAAGATTCAAGCAATGAAAGTTACTGATGAACACTAACACATGCAGTTTTCTACTTTTGATGATGTATTTGACACACAAGCCAATTTCAACACCTCAAATCTTTCAAACAGGTTATATTAACTTTGTTTAAACCACTTTTATCCCTAAGCATGCATACACACTAAGTGTTCCCAAAATCCTAGGTCAAAACAAGCAGAAACAAGGTCTATATAGCAGATTGTTCAATTCAAGTGTTCAAACCCAAAAACTTGCAGCAAAACACTCTGAAACAAAGGTATAGCAGATACAAAGCAAAAACAACAACTTCCCTTAACACAATAACAAGTTACAAGCATAAACCAGTAGACCCAAACACCCCTTTAACTCTTTCAAATCAAAATTTTCAAAAGCACAATGAGATTTCAGGCCAACCAAGCATCAATTAACACTCAAACAAGTATAATAAACAGATTCAAGCAAGAACAAGCCACAAAATTCACAAGAACAACAGTTTCATACAAATATCACCAAAAATCACAATTTAAGCAGATTTTGAGATTAAGTATGCAAACCTCATGGATGTACATCCACACCCACGAATTTTGAGCTTATGTGCTAGCAAGAACAAGCACAAGCTTCCACAATAAGCCTGCTAAGATTGAACAAGGGTTAAGCACAATATCATAAAAATCAGAAACTTTGAAAAACTTGATCAATGCAAACTTGTTACCCCACACTTGATTATCCCCAAGTTATAAGCCTCACCACACCTTAACCAACTCAGTTAGGATGCTATGATCAGCCCTATAGCCCAAGAATTCCAAGATTGGAACAAGACTTAGCAAAATATCAAGAAAATGAGGAAATATGCAAACTTTTGTACACTCCTCTTTTGAAAACAGGTTTTGAACTTTAAGAACTAACAAGCATATAACAAATGAAAGCAGTAAACAAGATTGGCCAATGACTTTTCTTCAAGATTTCAAACTCAATTTCATTAACTTAGAAATAGGATTTACAGAAACTTGAACCAAGGAAAAATCAAAAGCAAACTGAAATGTATAGGCCTAAGTGGCTTTATATAGCCTTACAAATGACTAAGGAACAACTAATAACTAAAAACCCTAATGGTTGAAGTCCCAAATATGCCCTTGTAGGATTTGAAAACCTTGGACTCATGTGATGTTTTCTTGGACGTTTGCATGAGTTGGCAGGGGTGAAATTTGATCAAAGGGTCCAAAGTAAGCTTAGTATGTAAGCTGCTTGTGGGACGTTGGATTATTCTGGCTATTTTGGCATCTTCTTCCTTTTTGTAGCAGGGCATGCCCCATGTGACATGTGTGGTGAAGTGGAAAAGGATTTTTGAGTTGGGTTATGATTAAGACAAGCTTAATCACTAATCTGGATGCTTTGGTGATTTAATTTTGGCTTAAACACAAATACCCAATTTGTGTTCATGTGTGAATAGTGGATGTTTTAATCTATTTTGGAATTTGAAAGTTATGTTTAGCGCGTGTTTATTAAACTAATCAGATTAGTTATAATCCGTTGTGGGTGGAAGGTGACATGGCACAATGGGGAGTGTTGATTGGTTGTTTAGGGTGAGTGGGGCACGTGTCACCCCAGGAGTGGTCTAGGTAAGTTTAGATGTTGGCCAGAATAAGTCCCTCTCTTTTCTTTCTTCTTTCACTTTGTAAATAAATCCCACAAATCTGATTCCCTTTGTTATTTAAGTTTCTTTTTTTTCACACTTTTGCCCCAAATACTTTTCCAAAGTATTTTCTAGGGTATTTCTTGCCATTTTTGAATTCTTCAAGGGCTGAATTGGCATTTTGATGATGGATAATGGTCTTGACTTGTATAATGAGCATTTTGGAGGACTGAAATTGCCAAGTCTTGATAATTGAGGGACCATTTTTGCCAATTGTTGAAAGTTGAGGGTCCTTTTTGTAATTTTGAGATTTTCAAAGGACCAAACTTGTCATTTCTTGTACTTTGAAGGACTTCATGATGTATTTGACTTTGTGGATGATATTGGTTGACAATTTAGCTTTGTTGAGGGGCTAAACTTGCCAATTCTTCAAAGTTAAGGGTCCTTTTTGTAATTTTGACAAACTTTAGGGACCAAACTTGTAATTATGAGGATACAAGGGTATAAAGTGTCAAGTATTTATAATTGGAGGACCCTTCTTCATAATTCTTCAAATCTTCAAGGGTTGATCTTGGGAAAGTCTTCATTAGGGCTTGGTTCATTGTGCGGCTTCGTTTCCCGTGTTCGTTTTTGCATGATTCTTGTGATCTTTTCTCATTATCTCAATATCCGTACCTAAAATACACAAGCAACAAACACAAGCATATATTTGGGTATTTTGATGATATTTAATGCATTTTAAGCCCTATTTGGAAGATGAGACTATGTATAAAAGCAGTCTCATCATGGGTTGAGGCATAGTAGGCATAGCCTTTGGAATCTCGGGTTCCAATGATGGTAATAGGTCAACCGTAGGTGTGGCATGAGCGGTACTTTGTGGGATTGGGACATGCTCCTTTTGGACCACCACCTCGGGTTCTTCCTCAATTGCTTCCTTCGTAGGAGCAATTGGTTGAGGAGTCGGTTCCTTAAGTGTCTTACCACTACGTGTGGTAATCACTTTCATCTCACCCTTAGGGTTGGATATGGTGTTGCTAAGAAGACCACTCGAAGACGGTTTACACATTATTGCCTCAAACATAGATGAGATTTTATCTTCAAAATTAGATTGCCTCAATACGGCTTCGGTTTGCCTTTTCTCGGCCTTAATCATCTCTTGTTTAATCTCATGTTGCCCTTGTTCCATTTTTTGTTGGTTTTGTTGCAACCTAGTGACATTTCTTTCCATCTTGTTGGTGTGGATTTTAAGTTCATTAGCTAACTCATTTTTCAACTCTTTCTTCAAGTCGTTCTTAAACTCGGATCTTAGGCTAATGATTTCTCTTTGGATATTGTCAAACCTAGCATCATTCCCACTAGCATATTCAACAAACTCACTTGGAAGATCTTTCAATGTTTGTAAACCTTTGTTGTTGTTTTGAAAATCATTTTTGTTTGAAACTTGATTATTAGCCCCTTGATTCCCATAGTCTCCCTTGTTGTAATTGTTTTTGAAACCAACTTGATTGTTGTGATAGTTGTTGTTAGCATTTTGATTTGAACCAAAACCCGGTGGAGTCATTTGATTGGAGTGGGAAACTTGACCGTTTTGGTTGTAATTTCCCGTGGCCGCGAAGGCACTCGAAGTGTTACCACCGTTGGTAATGCACTCGGAGAAATCATGAACTCCACCACAATACATGCAAGAAACCTCAACCTCTTTAGCCGTAGCGGGAGCACTTTGTTCACCAACTTTAAACTCAATCAAAAGTCCTTTAAGCTTATCAAAAATCTTATTTTCCAAGTTCGCCTCAATTTGGCAAGCATCGATGGTAGTAGACAAAGAAGGTGAAGCCGAAGACGAAGCCTTACGAACACTAGACGTGCTACGAGGACTATACACCTTAGATCTATTTTCAATTATCACCAAAGCTTCCTCAACCGTTTTACACAAAAATTACCACCCGCGGCGGCATTCAAATAATCCCTTTCATGATTATTAAGTCCATTGTAAAACGTGTCAATTTGATGCAAGTCGGAAAAACCATGATGAGGACATTCATGTAACATTTCCTTAAACCTATTCCAGCCGTTGAAAAACTTTCATTAAATTCTTGTGAAAACTTTGAAATCTCGTTTTTCAAGTGCGTAGTCTTAGAGGGCGGAAAAAATTGGTTCACAAACTTAGACACCAGATCCTTCCACGTCAATATAGAATTGGGTGGCTCTTTCTCAAACCAAATTTTAGCGGGCCCCGCTAAGGAATACGGAAAAAGCATCATCTAAATCGAGTCATTCGAGACATCCTTAAACTTGTAAGTGGCGGTAAGACGATTGAATTGGCGGATATGGTTGTGGGGATTGTCCTTCTCATCACCACGGAATTTGTTGTTTTGGATCATCGACAACAAACCCGTTTTCACCTCAAAATTCTCCGCAAGGATAGCGGGAATCACAATAGCCTCTCCATAACCCTCGGTGGGTGCTTGAAGTAACTCCATCATAATTCGATTTGCCAAGGTTGGTGATTCTCTTACAATGGGTTCGTCAATAGGAGACTCCTCACTTGAATTGTTTGGAGTGGGAGTTTTGTTCTTTCGTTTACGTGCACGTCTTGCTTGATTTCGAGTTAGCATAAACGTCACGTACAAAGAGGGGACGAGCAAAGAAGATTCTTTTTGGTGTTTTGTATTTTTCAATTTTTTTGTGGTTTTTGATTGTATTAACCTTTTTGGAACTTGGTGAATGAATTAAGTAGACACAAATCTACAAATCTCCTCCTTAATCAAATCTCTCGATTAAAGAAGCCTCAAGGAATGAAAACGATCACGTGAAGTGAACGCCTTCGATGACTTTAGAACGTTGGTGGAACACCAAAACGTTCAAGAGGGTTTAATCAAATGAAACCAAGAAAATATATATGATACCTAGTAATACTTTGGGCGGCAAAACCCTCGATTAGCTCTCAAAATCAAATACTCACAAGCAAGCGGGGAAACGAGGCGGCGCGAAGCACTTAAGAGCCTTTTTCCTTAGGATATATTTTATAATATCCGCCTTATACCCACCTTATAGTTTGTATTATCAAGATTAAGCTTCACGAAGTATTTATCTATTTTTGCCTTTTTCTTTGGTTTGAGATTCGAATACAATGATTGGGTAATGACCTCCCAAGTCAAGGTTTTGATTTCTCACGTATTTGGAGTACTTGTGAATTTATTGTTCTACGTATACACTATAGTAATAGTTTTCACACAAAAACCAAAACCCGATAATACGTATTAGTAGAGTGCTACTAATACAAATACTAATTATGGTTAGTATATAACAACAACAATTCCAATCAAAACACAACACGCCTCCCCGGCAGCGGCGCCAAAAATGATGTAGTCGTTTTGCTACCCTTTAGGAAAAGAGAGCAAAAGTGGCAAGTATTAAGTGTCGGTTTAGGAAAACCAAGCACTAATGACCAAATAAGTTCAAGTTCGTTTCCCAAGGAGACTTAGTGTGTGTGTAATGAATTGATTAGATTTGTGATTATATTTTTGAGAAAGAAAGATAGAAAGGAGATTAGAAGAGAATGACGGTTACAAAGATGGATTAAACTAAGCCGAAAAAGGTATACATGTAAAGTCGTAAAAAGTACCAAAATTAAAATTTTACCCTAAAAATTCCTAAAAATTACCAAAAATCCACAATAATATTCTAAGAGTTTACAAAAAATCAAAACTTGCAAAAACCTTTTAATTAATTAGATAATGACTTTTTAATGCTAATTAAAGCCCTAAAAATCAAAATTAATTATTAAAAAGCCCTAAACAAGATTTTAAAGTTTGTAAACCTCAAAAATACTCTAATTAAGCTAAAAACTATTTTTCAAAATTTTAAAATCAATAAAAACTATTTTTAAACAATTAAAAACTACTAAAATCAATTAAAACTTAAATTAATTCTAGAAAATAATTAAAAGACTCTAAAAATATTTGGAAAGTTTCAAAAATCCTAATTAAGTGTTTAGAACCTAGGAAAAATGTAAAAACTTAGAAAATTAGACTTTTAAATTTTAATAATAAAATAATATTAAAATAATATTAAAAATCCAAAAATCATAAAAAATTCTAAAAACTTGCAAACTAGCTTAATTTAACCTAAATAACTCAGAAATGAAAGTGAAATTACCTAAATACCCTTATTGGGCCTAGAAAATAGGCTAAACCCAAAACAGTACACTATTGGGCCAAAATTGGGCCCAATAACAAAAATTGTTCAAAATAAGCCCAAAAAGCACAGGTTGACTCAAAATTTGATTTTAAACAACTTTTTCCAAAGGCCCAAAAGCTGAAAATGTGAAATAAGCTAACTTATAATAAGTAGCTTATTCTTAATGGGCTTTTTGGCCCATTAAGCTATAAGCTGATGCCATAAGCTAAAATTTGACACACAAGCTTCTTTTGACCTAACAAAGACTTCTGCAAAAAGAAATTTGAAATAAGCCCAAGGAATAAGCTTGAAAATGCAATAAGCAATCTATATAAAACGACAAAATAGTCGTTTTTGAGTTCTAGGCCACCCCAAGTGCTGATTCAAGTTCAAAAAGCTTTTAAATGACTTAATTAAGCAAAATCAACAAAGAGTTTTCAGATAAGCACACTCAATAAGCTGGAAAGTCAAATAAGCACTTATGTTAAAAGTCAAAGTAGTTGGTTTTCTAGTAAAAAGTCAAAGTCACAGTCCAATAAGCTCCAGTCTACTTAAATGGGTCAAATAATGAAGACCTATTACAAAAAATAAGTTGTTGCAAGTCTGGATAAGCTAGAATAGCTTATTGATAAGCTGATGACAAAATTGCACTAGCAGGGGCTAGTTTTGGATGCCGAGCAGTGGAAACTTTTTCCACTGCTTGACTTGTTTGACTTTTTGTCTTTAGTGACTTTTTTGGAGATTCAGATTACACAAAGGCACCCAAATGATCTTTGGATCAAAAGGAGTCAATCACAATCAAAATAACACAATCACTAATACCCAATTGATACAGTTTAATCAATTAATCACCAGACATGATACAAACATGAACAATAAGCAGTTAAGCACTAATGAGCAATTTGAGCACAAATCAGCCAGCCAAATTCAACCAAATGCACACACAAGCTATTATAAACTCCAATAAGCAAGTCTAAACAGGTTTCATGCAATGGTTCAAAGAATTAAGCAAGATTCAAGCAAATGAAGTTACTGATGAACACTAACCAAAACTGATTTTTACTTTTGCTGATGTATTTGACACACAAGCCAAATTCAACACTTCAAATCTATCAAATAGGTTATATTGATGATATTTTAACAGCTTTTATCCCTAAACATGCATAAACTCTAGGTTTTCCCAAAATTCTAGGTCAAAAAACAGTCAACTCAACAAGATATAGCAATTTGTTTGATTCAAGGTTTCAAACTCAGAAACTTGCAGCAAAACACTCTCAAACAAAGGTATAACAGGTACCAAGCATAAACAACACAAACCAACAACACAATAACAAGTTTCAAGCACAAACCAGTAGACCCAAACACCCCTTAATCTTTTCAAAATCAAATTTTTCAAAGGCAGAGTGAGATTTAAGGCTGCCCAAGCATCAATAAACACTAAAACAAGTAAGATAAACAGATTCAAGCAAGATCAAGCCACAAAATTCACAAGAACACAAGTTTCATACAAATATCACCAAAAATCAAGTTTTAAGCAGATTTTAGGATTAAGTATGCAAACCTCATGGATGTACATCCACACCCACGAATATTGAGCTTATGTGCTAGCAAGAACAAGCATAAGCTTCCACAATAAGCCTGCTAAGATTGAACAAGGTTAAAGCACAAGAACATAAAAATCAGAAACTTAGAAAATCTTGATTGATGCAACCTTGTTATCCCACACTTGATTATCCCCAAGTTATAAGCCTCACAACACCTTAACTAACTCAGTTAGGATGCTATGATCAGCCCTATAACCCAAGAATTCCAAGAATGGAACAAGACTTAGCAAAATATCAAGAATGAGGAAAATTGCAAACTTTTGCAACCTCCAAGTGAAAACAGGTTTGTAACTTTGAAACTAACAAGCATATAACAATAACAAGCAGTAAATAAGATTGGCCAATGACTTTTCTTCAATGCTTCAAACACAATTTATTAAAACTGAAATGGGATTTATAGAAGTTGAACAAGGCTTTATATATAGCCTTACAAGTGACTAAGGAACAGCTAAAAAGTTTAAACCTTAATGCTTGTTCTTCCAAATTTGCCCTTGAGACTTTTGGCATCTTCTTGAATCATGTGACTTTGTTTTGGAGTTATGTATGAGTTGGCAGGTTGCAATTGTATCCAAAGGCTTAAAAGAAGCTTAAAATGTAAGCTTCAATCTTGAGTGTTGATTTTCTAGCAAGTTTTGGCAGTATCCTAAAAAACGTGTGAAGGGGGGAACTCATGTGAACTTTTTTTTTTTTTTGCTTAAAGGTAAATTCTATTAAGCTGGAAGAAAAAGTAACAAACAAAAGCACAAAGACTAAAAAATTAGGACAAACCCCCAATAATTTTAGCTTTGGAAGCAAAAAACAAATGGCAATGGCAATGGACAAAAACCCATGCTCATTACATACTAAATACAAAGCAACTAAACTAGAAAAGTTAAAGCTGCTATCCCAATCACTTGATCCCACTTGATAAAGACCAAGGTTTCTGCATGTCAATGGCACACCAAAAAATACCATATCTTAGCTCAAGTAAAAGCCCACTTCTGAATCCATGAAATGCCCTTAGTTCAAACCACAAATGGAAAGAACCAGGTACACTCAATCCATCACAATGGGACATTTCACCTGAGCTAAGAATATAAGCAGCAAGCAAATACACCTGCTATAACTCGCCATCTAAAAATACAGAAAACAATAGAGAGGAGCCAATGAAGCAGTTTACATTGTTTTGCCTCCTCAAAACCCCCACCAAGTAAAACCCAGTGGGAAACCTTGGAGGGGGAAAGAGTACAACAACAACATAAACCCTCTCAACTGATGCAAACTTACCAATATGTCTATCAGCACAACATTAAACAGACATACCATAATAAGTAGATAAGCAAGGGGACAAAGCATTAAAAACTGGATTGGAAACTAAAAATATGTAAATATAGACAAGTCATAAGGAAAACCTACACAAGGCATAGACGGTACACCCCACCACACGCTCAAGCCAGTATAGAACTCTCCTTCTAACAAAATCTATACGTCCACTAATAGCACGTCAAGCCACCAAACATATAACCAAACAGTCCCCCCACACCTCCCTGACAAACAGGGAATAAGATACCATGAAAAGAACTTACTTACCTCATTAACCTGCATTTCTAAAGAATCAACAGGAATTAAGGTTAGATGAATCCAACTTCTATTACAATCCCAAAAACCAGTCCCTTCATGAGACCAGCGAAACTAAACCATAATATTATATATCACCATCAATAATCATAGGGTCATCAGGGTAATCATTACCTCTACTACTACTATCAATAGCTGATTTCATAGGGAAATCCCAAATCCTAGCTGCCAACAAGGATCAGGAGTAGCCCTAACATTCAGACTCATAATCCTATATTTAACCGAGTTAACAATGATCCTAAAGACCTCCTCTTCGGTTCTAAATGATTTCTCAAACAACCTGATGTTTCGTTCTTTCCATATAAAATATACAGCCGAACTCCACATAAGTCTTTGGATCACACTCCAAATGGTGTTTCTAGCCGGCATATTAATCATGAAAGAAATAATCTGAGGCCAAGAGTTAGAGATACCTTCGAGTTTTGCCATCATCTTTAATCGTTCCCACAGCCTTCTAGGAAAATCACAATAAAAAAATAAGTGAAGATGAGAGTCCTTACAGTTATTACAAAAAGGGTAACGCATATCAACAATATTTAGCCACTTGGATATCCTATCTTGTGTCTTCAATCTTCCTTTAATAGCCAACCAAAGTACAAACGCATGCCTCGGGACACATTGTGAAAACCAAACATGGTCACACCAAATAACTTTAGGCGACTCCACTTTAATTCCCTTCCACGCTTCATTGATAGTGAATACTCTTTGCTGATCCCTATTGTCAATCCAAACGACTTTGTCTTCAAACGATTGATCAATAGAAGGCACATGGCAGCTAATCACATTACTATACTTAGAGCACCACCCTCTTGGCCATTTCCAACATCCATTACTAATGATATCAGCAACTTTGGTTTGTTTAGCAACCGTATCCTGCATAAGAGAGTTTTGGTCCACAAGATCACATAATAACTGCCCGTTATACCATCTGTCATACCAAAAATAGCACAACTTACCATTACCTATTTTCATATGTATAAATCTTCTAACTGCATCCCTTAAAACCAGAAGTTGTTTCCAACACCACGAAATGTGTTGTATACACCTAACTGCCCAGAAATTATCACCTTTAAGCCAATTAACTCTTACCCATTTTACCCATATGGAATCCTTGTAATTAACAATATTCCATATATGTTTAATCATAAGAGCTTTATTCCATTCATGCAAAGACTTTAGACCCAATCCTCCCTCGTCTTTCTGCTTACAAACCTCTTTCCACGAAACACTGTGCATGAATCCTTTCTTACCCTCAGCACCCCATAAGAAGCATTTCATCACTTTATCAATTTCATTACACACCCCTATAGGAATAACAAAGATGGACGCCCAAAAGACCGTAAGAGAACTAAGGACAGATACAATAAGCTGAAGTCTTCCCGCAAACGAAAGACATTTATTTCTCCAATCATGAACTCTCTTCTTGACTTTATCAAGAAGAATCCCACAATCGTTCCTAGAAATCTGTCTAGCATCCAGAGGAATCCCTAAATATCTGACTGGCAGAGAACCTTCTTGGAATGGCATAACAATTTTTATCTCATTCTTAATATTACCAGCAACATTACCAAAATAACATGTGCTCTTTATCATACTAGGTCTAAGACCCGACGATAAACAGAATTCATCTAAATCTCTTCTAAGAACTGAAGCTGAGGTTAAATCCCCATGACAAAACATCATCAGATCATCCGCGAAGCAAAGATTGACAATGCCCAATTTTTTACAACCCCAATGGTACTTGAATTTCTTTTCCTTCAAAATTTGTCTTTTAAGCATTAGAGTAAATACCTCCATGACCATAGTAAATAGGTAAGGTGAAATAGGATCCCCCTGCCTAAGTCCTCTCTTGGCTTTGAAAAACCCATGGGATTCGCCATTTACACAGACAGAGAATGAAGCTGACTTTAGACATACCATAATCCATCCTATCATAATTCTGTGTAATCCAAACTTTATTAAGCAAAATTCTAAAAAGTCCCATGACACCGTGTCATAGGCTTTCTGGATATCTACCTTAAAACTGCATCTGGCAGGCTTCTTACTCGCATTATAACCACACATCAGTTCTTGAGCAAGCATAATGTTATCACTAATTTGCCTACCCTCAATAAACGCACTCTGATTAGGATCAATAAGGCCATTAAGGACCGTCTTAAGCCTATTTGTGATTACTTTACTTATGCATTTATAAATCACATTGCAGCAAGCAATGGGTCTATAATCAGAAACTTTAGTAGGAATGGCACACTTAGGAATTAAAGAAATCAGAGTAGTATTTAATTCCCCAAGCATCTTACCTGACATGAATAATTCTTTTACAGCCGCGCAAAGATCATCTCCCACAACATTCCAAGCAGCTTTAAAGAATTTTGATGTAAAGCCATCTGGTCCAGGGGCTTTGTCATCCTTGATATCAAACAAAGCAATCTTTATTTCATCATTCGAAACATCTCTAATCAGATGTAAAGAAATATCATCGATGATCTTAGATTTGAATAGACTTTCGGGCAACTCCACCGGAAAGACTTCATCACATGAACCAAGAAAATTATGGAAATGCTTCACAAACTGTTCCGCCACAGCATCATTCTCATACTCATTACCCGCTTCATCTCTAACACTAATAATTCTACTTCTCTTCAATCTGCCTTTAATTAAGTTGTGAAAGTAAGCCGTGTTCTGGTCACCCTCCCTTAACCAATCAATCTTCGCCTTTTGTCTAAGAACTCTTTCTTCATCTAAGACAGCCTCACGATAAGCCGAGTTGAAAACCATTTCCATCTCTTTTAACTCCTCATTAAGGGGGTCTTTATCCAACTCACTTTGGACTAACTTTAACTCCTGCCTCAACATTTTCGTCTTCTCAAACACATTCCCATTTTGTCTATTCAGCTTTCTCATGTGTTGTTTTATCCCCTTAAGTCTCTTCGCAAAAGTATACATAGCATACCCATTCACAGGAATGCTCCAATTATCTTTTACAGTATTATGAAATTCATCTTTAAAAGTAAGATAATTCATAAACCTAAAAGATCTCTTCCTTTTAATCGCTACATCAAACATTACAAGTAAAGCCGGACAGTGATCCGATGTAACATACGGGAGAAAACAGGCATAACAGGATCTAAATAAATCTACAAACCCACAATTACCCATGATTCTATCCAATTTCTTCATTATCCCACTACCCGGGTCATATCTCTTTTGAACCCATGTGAAGAAAAAACCTGCCATAGCTAAATCATCTATGTCAAGTTGCTCAACACATTCTCTGAAATCCTTCGTGGCATGATACTTGTCAGCATCTCCTAAAGAGTGTTCCTCCGATTTGAGAATAACATTGAAATCACCAAGCATGACCCATGGCTCCTGTTTAACAGTGGCCATTTGGTCATTCAAATTATCCCAAAGCCTAGCTCTATCTTTCGGGTTAACCTCTCCATATATAAATGAAACAAAGAACTTTCTTCTATCATGAATCAAACTAACTTCGAAATGAATAGCTTGATCAGTTATAGATAAAACTGTAGCAAGAATAGAATCCGTATCCCATCCTACCACAATCCTGCACCCTTTCCTACTCTCACTAGAATTCGAAACCCAATCCCATCTATCAAAAACCTTATCACATACAGGCTTTACTTTCTTCTTGTGAAGCTGTGTTTCAATAACAGCACACATCTTCAAGTTGTTTTCAGAAATAAGGAGCTTAACCTCATCCTGCTTAGGGGTATCACTCATACCCCTAATATTCCATGCTGCAATTTTAATATTCATTGAAGGGTTGATGATGAACTACCATCCCCATTTCCCGATACACTATCCATCTCTACATCAATAGGCCCAGACATCAAATTCTGAACCATAAAATCTGCATGAGCCGACTTATTATTGCTTACTTCTTCAATCTCTTTATCAACAAAATCCGAAACATCCTTAGCCTTACCCTCAGCAATTTTAGTCTTATAATATGATCTCATTCCACCAGACCATTTGTTATCATCACCAAATGAAGGCACTAAACCAGTCAAAAGGAACAAGTCAACTTCATAACAATCTTTTTTACACTTCATTTTGTGAATTTCCTCCTTCTCATCCATCATTGCTTCACTAAAGGCAATATCATTTGCCTGCTTAACAGACTGACCTGATCTAGTCCTAGGAGGACCATTCTTTCCCACAATCTTACTAACAGTCTCATTAGCCGCATTCTTCCTAATATTAATCTCATGATTTAGCTTACTAATTTTATTATTCACAAACTGGATTTTCACCGTCCTATCTAAACTCTCCCATCTATTCTTATAATAACTTTGAACTTCAAACTTTTGCAACCTCTAAGTGAAAACAGGCTTGTAACTTTGAAACTAACAAGCATATAACAATAACAAGCAGTAAATAAGATTGGTCAATGACTTTTCTTCAATGCTTCAAACATAATTTCATTAAAACTGAAATGGGATTTACAGAAGTTGAACAAGGGAAAAATCAAAAGCAAACGTCTCATTGAGACCCTATGGCTTTATATATAGCCTTACAAGTGACTAAGGAACAACTAAAAAGTTTAGACCCTAATGCTTGTTCTTCCAAATTTGCCCTTGAGACTTTTGGCATCTTCTTAAATCATGTGACTTTGTTTTGGAGTTATGTATGAGTTGGCAGGTTGCAATTGTATCCAAAGGCTTAAAAGAAGCTTAAAATGTAAGCTTCAATCTTGAGTGTTGATTTTCTGGCAAGTTTTGGCAGTATCCTCAAAAATGTGTGAAGGAGGGAACTCATGTGAACTTGTGGGTGATGAGGTGTTATGTTTAAGGGTTGGGATGTGTTTAGGGTTGGGTTAATCATAAATCTGGAAAGAATTACAAGCTAATTCATAGTATTTAAGGAATACCCATATTTGGCTTATGAACTCAAGAACAAGGTTTTGATCCAATTTATGAAAAACATGTTAAGTGCCCAAAATTAATTAACTAAACCGGGTTAGTTAAAAGTTGTTATAAGTGGAAGGTGACATGGCCAAGGGGTGAGTTGTGATTGGCTGGATGGAGTGATTGGGGTACGTGTCACCCCCTCACTGGTCTAGGTAAGTTTGGTGTCTGGACAACTTTAATCCCTCACTTCCTTTCTTCTTGTCTTTTCAGTTTTAAAAACCAACAACGCCCATATTAGCCTTAACAACTTTTGCACTTTTGCATTTTTGGCCCAAAAACTTTTACCAAGTGAATTCGTGGGTAATTCTTGCCATTTTGTGATTCTTGAGGGACTGTTTTGGCAATTTGATGATGGATAATGGTCTTGACTTGTATGTTGAGCATTTTGGAGGACTGAAATTGCCAAGTCTTGTTTGATGAGGGACCATTTTTGCCAAATGTTGAAAGTTGAGGGTCCTTTGTGTAATTTTGGGATTTTCAAAGGACCAAACTTGTATTTTCTTGTACTTTGAAGGACTTCATGATGTCTTTGACTTTGTGGATGATATTGGTTGACAATTTAGCTTTGTTGAGGGGCTAAACTTGCCAATTCTTCAAAGTGGAGGGCCCTTTTTGTAATTTTGACAAACTTTAGGGACCAAACTTGTAATTATGAGGATACAAGGGTATAAAGTGTCAATTCTTCTATATTGGAGGACCTTTCTTAAAAATTCTTCAAATCTTCAAGGGTTGATCTTAGGAAAGTTTTCATTAGGGCTTGGTTCATTGTGCGGCTTCGTTTCCCGTGTTCGTTTTTGCATGATTCTTGTGATCTTTTGTCATTTTCTCAATATCCGTACCTAAAATACACAAGTAACAAACACAAGCATATATATGGGTATTTTGATGATATTTAATGCATTTTAAGGCCTATTTGGAAGATGAGACTATGTATAAAAGCAGTCTCATCAGTGATTTTGTGTGATTATAGCTAATTGGTGTGTTATTATTATTTGTTATTGATTATTTGTTAATCTTATGCATGTTAGAATACTTGGTAATCAGATTTAAGTTGATTTAGCAAGTGTTGTTTTGTTAATTTTCATTTTCAGAAAGTTAAAGGGTGTTTGGATCTAGGTTTTAAATTTGGTTTGGGTACACAAACCTAAGGAAACTAGGATAAACACACTTAGATAGACAGGATAGTTATTTATCATAAGTTGGTTTGTAGTTTGGAAGGTTTTAAAAGCACCTTGTTTGTTAAAATTGGTAGTAAGAAGCTAAAAAACAGTAGGGCTCAAATCTGTTTAGTTTTAGTATGATTTTCATTGAGATCCTGATAACTTGTTAGATCTAGGTGTCATATAAGATTGAGAATTGGTAATTTGTGGTCTAGTGCAAAACTGAACAAGATTTTAGCATTCAAAATCCGTTTTTGTGCCATTTAGACCAGTCACTATTCACCAGACTCTTAGAACCATAACAGTAACTGCAATTTGTGCTTGTATGTGTGATTTTTGTGTTTGAGTACTTGTTTTTATAATATTCTTGACTCTCCACAACCCAACTGGTTGTGGGGGTGCCTTTGGATCCAAGCAAAACACAAGCTACAAGTCAAGTTCTCACCAAACCTTAATTTTTATTCAGTCAGTGGGAACCAAGTTCCCAATGCTAGTGCAAAAGTTCCCACCGTTGGGGATAAAGACAAAATCACACCAAGTGTCACTGTCAGCTTTTTAATTTTTTGTCGTTAGTGAACTTTTTTAAGAATTTTAACTTGATTTTAATTTTTTTATTTTTCTTATTTTATTTCTGATTTTTCCATTTAGTTTATTTTATGTTACTGTTCATTTACTATTTTTTAGATTAAATTGCATATTAAATTAATTTTTAATTAACTGTTTTTGTCTTTTAGTGCAAAAATTTATTATTTTTTAGTTTTAAAAATTTTCCTAGTTTAAGAAAAAGATTTTAAGATTTTTAGTTTAAAAATATTTTAGTGTTCACATTTCTAAGTAATTTTTAGATTTAATTTTAGTTTAATTAGTTTTAAATTAAATTTGTTTTGTCTTTTAGTGTAAAAAAGTTTTTGTTTTCAACTTTTATCAATTTTCTACTGTTTAGTAATATGATTTAGGATTTTTGAAATAGTCAAATTAATTTTAGCATTATTTTAATATTTTTAATCATTATTTTAGTTTAAAAGTAGTTTTTAGAGTTTTAAAAATAGAAAAATAGTCTTTAAAATTTAGTAAAAATAATTTTTAGTCTTCAAATAATATAAGTGAGTTATTTGTTCAATAGAATAATATTTTGGGCTTTTTCTTAATTATATTTAATTTTAGGGCTTTAATTAGCATTTAAAATTGAATATTTAATTAATAAAAGGTTTTAAAATATATTTATTGGATTTTTATTCTTATTTATATTATTTTAGACTTAGTTAAAAATTTTAATTAATCTTTAGGTTTAATATTTAATTTTGTCACGTTTTACGTATTTACTTTCACGTTTTACGTTAATTCGTCGTAGTTTAATCGTAGTCGTAGCTCGTCTTTAATTTTTCTCTCTCAACCCAAAAACGACACTAATCCAAACTCTTGATTTTACATATTGGCACACTTAATTCACACACCTCCTTCGAGAACGAACCCGCATTTATTCGGTTTTACGTTTTTCCTAAAGCGTAAGATTCAATACTTGCCGCTCATACGCATTTTTCCTAAAACGTTTACGATTTAGCTACATCAGTTTTTGGCGCCGCTGCTGGGGAGGTGTTTTTGAGTTGCCATTATTACTATCGTGTTTGTGTGAGTAGTGCGTTTTTTCTTTTCAATTTTTGGAAAGTGTATTTAACGTACATACTCATTTTTGTTATTTTTCCTTATTATATTATAGTATCTAAATAATTCGTGTTTAGTTTTCCTAAACTAAACACAAACCAATCATTTTACTATATTGTAGATATCCCATTATCGTTTTCCTTTTCTTGTGAATATACTATTATATTGTACTTACGTAGAACAATAAATATACAAGTACTCTAAAAGCGTGAAAACGCAACCTTGATTCGGGATTTCATCACTCGATCATTGTATTCGAATCAAAAGCAAAAGTTTAAAGACAAAATAGATAAATACTTTCGTGAGGCTTAATTTCAATTAACACAAACTATAAGGTGGGTATAAGGCGGTTGTATTTCACGACCTGAGGGAAAAAGGCTCTTAAGTGCTTAGCGCCGCCTCGTTTTCTCCGCTTGCTTGTGCGTGTTTTGAGAAAGAGGGATAATCGAGGGTTTTCTGCCCAAGTATTATCTACGTATCATATATATTTGCTTGTTTTCAAGATTAAACCCCTCTTGAACGTTTTGGTGTTCCACCAACGTTCTAAAGTCACCGAAGGCGTTCACTCCACGTGATCGTTTTCATTCTTTGAGGCTCCTTTAATCGAGAAATCGATTCGAGGAGAGATTTGTAGATTTGTGTCTACGTAATACATTCAAAAATCCAAAAAAATTAAAAACAATCAAAAACAAAAAAATTGAAAAATAGAGAAAACCCAAAAAGAATCTTCTTTGCTACCCCCCATTCTACGCTTAGTGCATGCGCACTCGATCGAAGGATTATTCTAATTCTAGCGACGCTTCGAATCAACGCAATCGTAATTGAAGGAATCGACAAGGTAGACAAGATTTAGAAACCGACGTTCCTAATATCATTGTTGAAGAGACCGTAGACGAGATGGCCAACAATCGTTCGATGATGGAATTGCTCCAAGCGCCCACCGAGGGTTATGGAGACGCGATCGTAATTCCTGCTATCGAAGCGGAGAATTTTGAGATTAAGAGCGGAATGCTTTCGTTAATCCAAGCTACAAAGTTTCAAGGTCGTGAAGCCGATAATCCTCACGACCATATTCGGAATTTTGATCGTCTTTTGGCCACGAGCAAGTTTAAGAACATCGACACCGATGTCGTCAAGCTTATGCTTTTTCCGTACTCGCTCGATGGTGCCGCCAAGGATTGGTACGAGAAAGAGCCACCTAATTCGATAATTACGTGGAAGGATCTCGTTTCCAAGTTCGTTAATCATTTTTTCCCACCGTCTAAGACAACGTTTTTGAAAAATGAGATTACGAGATTTGAGCAAAAACCGAATGAATCATTTAGAGACGCGTAGGATCGTTTTAAGGAATTGCTTAGGCAATGTCCTCACCATGGATTTTCCGATTTGCACCAAATTGATACGTTTTACAACGGTCTTAGTTTTCAAGAACAAGATTCGTTGAATTCCGCCGCCGGTGGCAACTTTTTGTGTAAGGCTCTGAAAGATGCATTGATAATTATCGAAAATTGATCCAATGTTTACCCTCCGCAACGCATCGAGTGTTGCCAATGTCGCCAATGTTAGTAGTTCCAATCGCGACATTGAGAGGGTTGATGCGAAAGTCGACAAGCTAACGAATGTGTTTACGTCTTTTCTCGTTGAGATGCAAAAGAAAGACACTCCCGCTACGGTGAAAGCGGTTGAGACTTTAGACATCGTGTACGTTTTGTGGTGGACCTCAAAATTATTACGAGTGTGCGGCTACGGATGGCCAAACGTCGAATGTGAGTGCGTTAAATGGAAACAACAATTTTTCTAATCAAAATCAAAATAACGCCGATCCATCGCAACAAAGCAATTATAACCAAGGCAACAATTTTTCGAATCAAAATCGTAACATTTTTCAAGGAAATAATCAACAAGGAAATTTTTCGAATCAAGGAGGTTATAATCAAGGTCGTAATTTGAATTGGTAGAACCGAGATAACAACAACAACCAAAACTCGAATTTTTCAAACAACAACAATCAAGGTAACAATTTTTCAAGTGGGAATAAAAAAAACTTCAAAGAAGTAATCAAAACCAAGGGAACTTTAATTCAAATCAAAATAGTTCGTCAAATGATTTTCAAAATTACATGAAAACGAATGAGGCTAATATGAGACGATTAGAGGGAGAAATTGGTACTTTGAAAAGCGACTTTTCTAATACATTGAAACTTCAAAACACGTAGATTGAGCAAGGACAAATTGACATAAAAAAGATGTTTTTGGCCATTATGAACAAAGCCTCGGGTGCTTCATCGAGTTCGTTACCTAGTGACACCGTTGAAAATCCGAAGGAACAATGTAAAGCTGCCTCATCTCGTGAGAAAGGTCGTGTGATTACCCCTAACCTTGATGGATTTCGAGTTGTTCCTTCCTCTCAACCCTCGACTTCTAAGACGTCTTCTTGTTCTAAAGTCGATGGGGGTGAACGTGGCGACTAAGAAAAAAAGTGCACACCCTCGTGTACCTCAAATTCCATCCACGGTTCAAAAAGAGAGTTTTATCGACCTTACCAAAGTAACCCTTGAAGAAACTTGTGCTTCGATCCTTCTTAAAAAAACCAAAAGGCATATGCCAAGAAAGGAAGAGGATCCGGGCCAATTTCTATTACCTTGTGATTTTTCCGAGATTGAGGGATGTTTAGCCCTTGCCGATTTAGGTGCTAGCATCAATCTTATGCCTCATTCTCTATGTAATTTGATGAGATTGCCTAGACTTACCCCCACGAACATGACAATCGAGCTTGCAAATTGTACTCCATTAATACCAATTAGAATAGCCGAGGATGTCTATGTCAAAGTTGGAAAGTTTTTTTTTTCCAGAGGATTTCGTCATATCCGATTACGAGTGTGACCCTAAATGTCCCATTATTTTAGGCCGACCATTTTTATCAACGGCTCGAACCGTAATCGACGTTCACGACGGGAGACTTACTATGAGATATGGGGAGGATAAAATGGAATTTTTCACGAGTAATTCCCAAGTGTCTTATGATAATAAAAAAACCGAGGTTTTAAAACCTAATGTTTCTAAACCTAATGATTTCAAAATGTTCACTTTAGCGGAAAGAATGAGGCTTAATGCATGTTTTGAAAAAATTAAGAAGAACGGTTTTAAAGATGATGATTTTAATGATAAAGAATACGTGTACCTAATTCAAAAGGGTATGTGTAAATTTATGAATGAAAAATCACTTTAGAATGTATTCGATGAAACAAGTGAACAACCACTTCCGAAGGGCGACGTTAGTGCCATCACGACAATGACCAAAATGGACTTGTCTTCACCACCTTCGAAGGACCACGTCTTTGAGGCTTCAACTTCTAACTCCATCGAAGTGCCTCCTTTGCCTAGCCCAACACCCATTGAGGCTAAAGGTTTTATCAACATCGATCCTCTCGTCTTAGAAAAGTCACCTAAGCATAGTCATTCGACTTGTAAGACCATGGTTGTGAGTGCTCACATAGACTCTTTCTTTGACGATGACGATGGCGATTTTGCCGAGATTGATCACGTACTTCGAAATCCACATGCCATTTTTGAGGATTCTCCCAAAAAGACCTCTTCTCATGTGAAGTAAGATGATTATGAGTTTGATCCCGAGATTGAGGAAATCATTGAACGAGAGCTTGCTCTTATGCCTCCACTCCCACCTACGAGTGAGGTCGATCTTTCCAAAATCGAGGATGAACTAAATGAGTTGGAACGTCCTATTTTCGATGACGAACCAACTCATCTGACCAACAAAAATCCAATTCTCGAGGAGTTACCTAATCAACACTCCTCAAATGAGAATTACGTTTACCACATTCGTGAGGATTTAAGTTATCAACAATCCCCACAAATGGATGATGGTTTCGTGCTTGATCGTGATCTTTTCGAGAGAGTTTCTAAGATACTCAAGGAGGGGAATGAAAAACCTTGGTTTGACAAGCCTATATTTGATGAAGAAATCGATGAGATCGATGTTCATGAGGATGACGAGTATGTAGACACCGAGGGGGCGGTGTTCTTTATTGATAAACGTTTTGAGAACTTATATAATCCACTACCCCCTAACCGCGACTTAAATGTGAGGATTTTTAGCGCGACTAATTTTGAATTTGACACGCCAAATATTTTCGACATAATCAAATCGGGTTTTCATACACAGTTTTTAAACGATGAAAAAGGAAAAGATTTTAAAATGGATTTAAAAGATTTTTCTACAAGTTTAACTCCGTCATCACATCGTTTTATGAGTGCTACCACCTCGTCGACTCCTTTTGACGACGGTTGGTGTGGATCTAGTGTGGGGGAAGCCCCTTATGTTCCCTCACATTTCTCCACCGAGGACGAGATTTACGATCCCGGAATTGCTTGTAAAGGGAAATCTCGGTCTTCCACCGATGAAATAAATGGAAAATCTTTTAATTTGCTTGGTGTGAGTCTACCTCGAGTAGCTCATAAGTTTGACTTACCAATTGCCCCACCCTTCTACTTCTCATCTCTTTTCTTCTACCCCATTGGGGTTCATGTTTAAGTAGCGTTGTTTCATCTTTCATCCGAAAACGAGGATGCTATCTTCGACCCCGGTATACGTTTATCGGGTTTTTAAAGTACTCCATGTATTTTTGGGCATTGTTTATCATGTAAGCCCCACCAAAAATGACCATACCATGATAGTCCCTAAATGATAACATTTATGGGGATTCGAGTCGAGCTCTTGACTCGGTTATAAAAAACGAGGTGCCTTGTGGGGGAGTTCCCATGTTTATCCTTGTACATATTATCGTTTTCTTAGTTAACGTAACGAGGGGACTTGTGCTCTTCCAACCTTTGTTCCGTGGTTGTTTGTGATTGTGATTCATTAGGTACATCGTCATCATTGAAGCCTCTCGTGTTCGTTTTATGATCACTCGAGCTTCGAGCGTTGCCTTTGGAGATTCCGATATCCGATGATATCCTTTTATGTTCTAACGTTTATATTATTAGCATAATTCATAAACGGCTTTTAGGTTATTCGTTTTACCCTTTCCATGCTCGAGATTAAGCATTCGACTTCGTCTCTAGTATGGGGGTGTTTTCACCCCTAGACTCGAAACATTGAGGACAATGTTTATTTTTAGTATGGGGGGGTGAGTAGATACTTCACCTTGCTTACGTCACCACGCAATCCAATATTCATCTTTTTGTTATCGTTTTGTTGCAAAATAAGGCTAAAAATGGCCAAATTTTAAAAATTTTCTTGTTTTTCATAAGTGTTTAAGACACGAATGTAGGTTTTCTGACGGTGAGAATAAAAGTAATTTTTGACTCGATCGTGCGTGTTGAGCACTTAGCTTCGATTCCTTAACTTTTTAGGCTAAGTCTCTTAAATGAGGACGAGAGATGATAGAATTATTTATAAGTCTCGTAATATTTCATGATCTCATGTGTAGTAATTATTAACTTATTCTCCCCACGCTTTTGATAATAAATTGTTAATAAATATTGATTTAGCGGTTTAGTCAATATTGTTGCTGTTTGTTTTAGTAGCTTTCATATAATTAAATTGGGAAAACATTAAGGTATCGCCAGCGTCACGGTTTGAAGTATTGGCACCCGAATAATCGAAAGCTTCACCTAATAATAAGATTTCAAGTGCTCACCTAAATTAAGAAAAAAATTGAAGCTCACAAGGCCGAAAAACCTATGCCCAAATTAAAAGTGAATCAAGCCTTAATCTTTGAAGCTTTAAAGATCCAAAATTCGCTTTAGCGTGAGGATATACGTCTTTGGCCATAATAAAACCACCGATGATGGCGGATAATAAAAGGAAAGGCAAGACCAAAGTCATAATAAAAGCTCCATGGCGGAGTTGAATAAAAGATGGAGGTAAACCTATGATAATAAGGCCCTTCCGTTAGGGGGCGTATAAAATTATTGGTAATAAGTCTCATGTTCAAAACCGTTATAAAATTGTGTTTATCGATCCTTCTTGTTAACTTAATTTTTTGACATTGTTGTCTATTAGGGTGAATTATTAATTTAATGATTTTGGTTACACCGTTAAAACTCTATTTTTAGACTTAATCTCTATTCACGCATAAGTCGATGATGTATCCTCGTGATCATTAAGACAAAATAAATATAAGAGATACCAAGTAGGAATAAGGGAGTTTAGGTTCGTAATTAACACTCATGAGATATGATCGTGTTGCTAACTTATAATAACAATGATCACGTTACACGCTTAGCATGGAATCGAGTGAAAATCGAGGATGACGAAGTTATCTCTATGAGGCATTCACGTGTTCTTATTCTTTGACCCAAAAAGTCACTTAATCGTGATGAAAACAACACATTATGTCTAAAACACGTGTAGTAGTTTATTTAAATTTATGTCCTCAATAAAAGTCATCATAAAATGAATTTTGGAAGTGCTATCATACTTAATTCTAGCATGGTGTGGGGACACGGCAATGGTTTAGTATGGGGGAGTGATGAGACTGCAATTATACATAGTCTCATCGTCCAGATCGGGCTTAAAACGCTTAAAATATCATCAATATACCCAAATATATGCTTGTGTTTGTTCATTGTGTATTTTAGGTACGGATATCGTGAAATCAACAAAAGATTACAAGAATGAAGCCAAAACGAACACGGGAAACGAAGCTGCACAAGGAACCAGACCCGAATCATGAATTTCCTTTAAAGTCCTTGAAGTTTGAAGAATTGGCAAGAATAGTCCCTCAACTTTTGAAGACTTGTCACTTTTGACCTTGTAAATCTCATTTAATACAAGATTGGTCCTCAAGTTTCAAGAAAATACCATTATAGACCTTGAAGAATGCATACTGTGCATAAATAGCCCTTGGAACTATTTTGATAAAACTTTTGTGACTAAATTTGAAAAAACAAAAGTTTGAAAACAAAGGAAATGGTTATAAACTATGACAATCTAACATTTTCAGGTAGTGAAATATTTTCTCGTATAATATTTTGAAACTTATTTTTGTGTTGGTTGACGAACTCACAATTTACGGATTTAAATTTGGGCTTACGTGCATAATTTGGCGTCTTTTACGACTAAACCAGAAACCTTAGGATTACGTATTTACGTTTTTGAACTCCGTTTTTGATGAGACAATTTTTATTGGATTCGTTTTGTGACGGTGATTCATAATTTATAAAAACGCTTTTCGTAAAACGACCCGAGGGCACGCAAATCGAGAAAACTAGAATCGAGAAATACCCGTAAACTAGTGAGATGGGACAAAACACTTTGCCCCACCCCACTAGCAATATGGGACGGCAACATTGACACCACCACACATATGTGGCATCAAGTCTTAGCTAGCTTACAACATGTGTAAGCATATGCTTACACATTAAGCTAACTCTTTTACCACTAAACAAGAACTAGCAACTTGTTTCATTCCTCTCATTTTCTACATGCAAACCACTCTAAAAATCCTCTCTACTCCTCCCTTTGTGCCGTCCACTATAAGCTAACAAACACCATCATTGATCTTTTCTAGCCACAAACCACATGTTTACTAGTCCTATTAAGGTGTTCTCTTGAAGCCTTGATCATTTGGTGGCCATATTAACAACTTTGGAGGTGATTTGCTTGTGTCCTAGGGCTGATTTTCCAACCTATGTTCTTGATATTTGATGGTCTTGGAGATACTTGTTGTGTTCATCAAGTTCTTGCCTTCCTAAAACAAGAAATCCACTTGGATTGGTAAAGAAGATCATCCTCTACATTTTTCTCTTATTATTTTGTAAAGAACAAATGTATTTTCTTTCATTTTGTATATGTATATGATGTATATATGATGATAAAAATGTTGTGTGGGGATCAAGTGTTGATAAACATGCTTAAAAATGATGATAACCATAAGAAATGAAGCTAAAATCCTGACTAATTAGTTGGCTGTATAAGAACAGTAGATAACTAAAAGATGAACTGATAAAATTGCATGGTTTGATCCATTTACAGTAAGTAGATGATGTTATACACATGTGAGAGTTGTCCATGCAATGGAATCAAAATAATGAGTGAGATATGATCAAAACAAGTTAGGTGGTGTAATCTGAATAAGCAGTTTTGTAGGGACTGTTAAGGCAACTTAGACTCAAAATGGGCAGTAGCTATAACTAAGTTATATGTAGCACATATTATGAAGAATTTGTCATCCAAAAATGAGCTTCTAAGTCATTGTAGAACTCTAGATATGGTAAAAATGGTGAATATGAAGTTAAAAATCAGATTTTGGAAATAATGTTTATTATTATTATATAAGCACTCACAATATAATGTATAAAATGTAAAAATATAAACCCACTAACTTATAAAACTTATTTATATAAATGTATAAAAGGGTAATTAAATGAGTAAATTATATAAATGGTGGAAAAATAATATTTATAAGTAATAAAAACTATAAACTTGATTTTTACGACTTTTTCGGCTATCGCCGTAAAATTAACGTTTTTCGCCAAATAAAACTTAGACGACCAAACCCGTCTAATGTAAAGTTTATAAAAGTTATATACTGATGTATAGATAACTAAGACAAGTAAAAACCGATAAAACCTGAACTATAAGAATTACGGACATTTACGAGCTAACTAAACACATTAGACTAATAATTTGACTTAATGAGATAAAAACTTGTAAAAAGAATTATTTGGGCTTAACCCATTTGGGCCCAAGATGAAAGATATATATACTGATCATATAGGTATAAAATGGGTAAAAACAAGTTAAAGAACTTATAAAATAATTAATGGACTTAAAATAGGTAAAATCGATAAAACTAGTGAACTAGTAAGACGTTACCAAAACGTAAACACTAAAATGAATAAACGAGGATTTATAAACCCACTTGATCATCATCATATGTACAAAATCATCATATGTATATTGTTATTTTGATAAAAGTCATTGGACCGAGTCTAAGACCTATTATTATTTATATAGGTTTCCGTGACCGAAGCACGCCCGTAGCCGATAATCCGCCTTTCATTAACAACGTGAGTTCATAGCCTCGCACTCTTTTAAATGTTTTATAAAATGATTTGTAAACCCGCGAGGGAGATAACATGCTAGATTTTTATAAAAATAGAACACAAGTAGTCCCGATTGTATGCTTAATGATATGGACCCGAATGATGTTATGACCCTATATTCGAGACTAAAAGGATTATTAGTAGTTAGGTTATGTCACTTAAAGTCCCATTAGCATGAATTGTGAACTACCGGGTTTTGGTAGACGCTTATGCATTTGATAGTACTATTTGGGGACGATCACCCCAGTTCGCGCCTTGACGGTTGATCCCCGTCGTACCACATTGATTGGTAAGCGAATTTATGTATGAGAAGATTCCATAGCGTGATTTTTGTGACGACACGCTAACTTAGGTGGGCAAATTGTTTGTCGGGTCGCGGCCCGCTGTTTTCATAGTAAGGTAACAATGTCATGCGGCTAATAATAATCCTAATCCAAATAAAAAAGTATCCTATATATGATAACGACGCTATTAACGATGAATATATTACCTATCATGGTAATATAGAGACTGCGGTCTCATGGACGGTTTCAGATGTATGCTTGATTTATATATTGCCTGACTAGCAATATGTGGACTTACTTCCGATATTATACTTGTGTTCTGATTTTAAATGAATGTAAATGATTGTTTTATATAACGGTTTTCATAAAACTCTATGAATTCACTCGGCATTCGCTGATATGATTTTTGCATGTTTTCTATCTCAGGTGCTTGAAGGTAATCCGGATGGAGATCGACTCTGATGGCCCACACTTAATATTAAAAATGTTCATTCGATTTGTGTTTTGTAAACTTAATGACCTGTATAATTTGGGACCTGTTGTACACTTTTAAACCTTTTTATCGAATGAATGTTTGTTAAACCTTGTACAACCATTTTTATGTGTTGTCTATGATTGGAGTTATTGTGCTATCCCGTAACACTCTAAAAGACCCTTCCGCTGTACCGATAGGAAAAAAATGAGAGTGTTACAGTTTGGTATCAGAGCTCTCGTTGTAGAGAACAAAAGATTTTAAAAACCAAGGTTTTGAACAAAACTTTTCAAAATCTTTTGACAATGAACATTTAAGAAAAATATTTGAAAAATCTTTTGACTATAACGGTGCCAGAGATCTCCGACGTTACCAACAAGCCCTATTGAGAAGATTTATATTTTGATATATATAATTTAATTTATATATATGTATATATCGTGATTTCATTATGTAATTGTTTAACTAGTATGTTATCCTAATACGAGATAAATATATATAAATGTAGATTGTCATGGCTGACCCTAATATTCCTGTAGAAAACCATGCTATTCCCGAACCTAATATAGAAGATGATCCTTATTTAGACTTAGTAGATTTTGATATTGATGATGAGGAGGAACCATTTGAGGATCCCGAGCCCGAGTTAGGACTAGGAGATCAGATTGCCCCTCAGGTTGACTTAGTAGAGAATGAGATTGAGAATGTGGGTAATGAGAATGTGGAGATTGAGAATGCTGATATTGAGAATGAGGATGAGATTGGGTTAGATGAGTTAGATGATGAGATTGACGACGAGGATGTCGAGGAGGATGTAGGTATAGATGTTGAGGTTGATGACGATGAGGAAGCTGAGCTTATTTATCCGTATGATGTTCCAGAGGGCGAGCCTTTGCCCCCACCAGTTTGTTTGTCTGATTCTGAGGATGAGTTACCTAGGGATGAAATGTCTGAATCGTCTGAATCTGATTCTGAATCAGAGGAGGATGAGGATGACAATGCACCTGACGGTACCGACGGTATTGCTACTCGTAGACGTGAGATAGGAGAGTCGTCTTGTACTCGAGAGGCTACTCATATTGATGGTCTTGCACCATGGGCCTTGAGACGTGATCTAGATGCTTCCCGTGTTAAGAGTTGTGTGACAGAGGTTGGATTAGGTGTTGTTCAGACTCAGGTTGCTTTTGGAGTCGAAAGCTAAGATTGGCGAGAAAGAGCGAGAATTGCTTAGTTTGGATTTGAGTGATGTAGAACGTGGTTTGAATGAGGCTTTTAGGAGGTTATCGGTATTGGAAAGTGGTGAGTATGCTTCCATGAAAAGAAAGATGAATTCTATGGAGATTCAGTTGAGTGTGGCTCGTGCGATGCGTGAGAAAGCCGAAAAGGAGTTGAATATATCTGTGGGTTGGAACAGTAGATTTTATGCCGACATGGTTGAAAGAGGAGTAATCCGTAAGCGCCCAGCTGAAGATGTGTCTAGTGATCGTCCGGCGAAGATCCAGAAGACGATGGATGATGGACCATCTGGCGGTTCTCAGTAGACCAGTATGTATTTAGTAGTGACCTTTATATCTTTTGTGTTTGTAGCTTTGACTGAACCGACTTGTTAGTAGTAGACTTGGCACGAAATTTGAGTGTATATAGTGCTAGAACTTTGATATGGATGTACTAAGACAATACTTTTGTTTCAGATCGAATGAAATATGTATCTTGTCTTGAATTCCATATTGTGCCTAAATTTGTATCTTGATTATGAATTTGATCCATATTATATGAATCCTTTGTTGGATGAATGCTTAATACTTTGAAATTGTGAAATTATAGAACTATGCCGCCCAAGAAGGCTGTGACTGAGGATGATGTACGTAGGATTATTACGGAGCAAGTTACCGCATCTATGACTGAATTTATGGCAAATGCTAGAAATGAAGCTGGCGGTAGTGGAGCTGGCGGTAGTGGAGCTGGCGGTAGTGGAGCTAGCGGTAGTGGAATTGGCGGTACTAATGTGAATGTGAATGCTAATAATGTGAATGCTAATGCTGGAGGAAATGTAGGAGGACTTGGAACTAATGCACCTGAAGTTGGTGGCTGTACTTATGTGACGTTCATAAAGTGTGAACCTCTACCTTTTAATGGAACTGAAGGTGCTGTAGGATTAAGCCAGTGGAGTGAGAAGATTGAATCGGTATTTAGGATTAGTAAGTGTAAGGAAGAAGATAAGGTGACTTTTGCTATGGCTACTCTTAAAGGTCGTGCGTTGACTTGGTGGAACGGGAGAATTGCTTTCATGGGTCTTGATGCTGCTAATGCTACTCCTTGGGCTGAAATCAAGAAGTGGATGACTTTGGAGTTTTGTCCTCGTATTGTGATTATTAGGTTAGAACAGGAGTTGATTCATCTGAGAATGAAAGGTGTGGACATTGATAGTTACACGAATCGATTCCATGAGTTGGCCTTGCTATGTCCTCGATTGGTTGAACCCGAAGAGATCCGAATTGAGCAATATGTGAAAGGGTTAACCAGGAATATCCGGGAGGACGTGACATCATCGAAACCACTGACCATTGATGATGCTGTTCGAATGGCTTACCAACTCATTGGACAGATAATTCAGGATAAGGAAGATGAAGCCCGTGTTGGTGAGAAAAGAAAGGGAGACGGTGATCGTGTAGATAGAGGTGATTATAGGAAGAATTTCAATCGCCGTCAGAACCAGAGAAAGGGGAATGCAAATGCTCTTACCAACAATTCACCGCGCAACGATGATAGATGTCCTAAGTGTGGCAACAAGAGGAATGCTGGCGACTGCTGGAAGTGCCGAAATTGAAGAAAGCTTGGACACAAGGTTGAAAGGTGTAAGAAGGGAACCATTTGCTTCAACTGTAATGAAGAAGGTCATAGGAAATCGGAATGCCCCAAGTTGAAAGCGATTGTAACTGGAAGAAACCCCCAGGGTGGTATCTACCAACTTGGAACAATTGAGGTGAAGAAAGAGGATCCGAATGTCGTTACCGGTACGTTTTTACTCAACAATCATTATGCTGTTGCTTTATTCGATTCGGGTGCCGATAGGAGCTTTGTATCCGCTAAATTTAGTGCCCTTATTGATATTGAACCTGTTGAGATAAGTACCAGTTACGAGGTGGAATTGGCTGATGGTAAATTAGTGAAAACTAATAAGCTATTAGAAGGATGCTCTCTAAATCTCTTGAACCATTCCTTTCCGATTGATTTGATGTTGATAGAATTAGGTAGTTTTGATATTATTATTGGTATGGATTAGTTGTCGTTGAATAATGCTACTATTTTATGTGGAGAGAAGAAAGTTAAGATTCCTCTTAGGAATAGGACGTTAGTAATTGATGGTAGTCGAGGTGAATCCTGTTTGAAAATCGTTTCTTGTATTAAAGCCCAAAAGTACATCAGGAACGGTTGTGAGTTATTCTTAGCTCAAGTGACCGGGAATGAGTCTAGGGAGAAACGATTGGAAGATGTACCTATTATTTGTGAATTTCCTGAGGTATTTCCTAAATATTTACCCGGACTTCCACCGATAAGGCAAGTCGAGTTTCGAATCGATTTAATTCCTGGTGCTGCACCGGTGGCACGTGCGCCTTACCGATTAGCCCCTTCTGAATTAAAGGAGTTATCTGAGCAACTTAAAAAGTTGTCTGATAAAGGTTTTATTCGACCGAGCTCGTCGCCTTGGGGAGCTCCAGTCTTGTTCGTTAAGAAGAAGGATGGATCTTTTCGTATGTGCATTGATTATAGGGAACTGAATAAGTTGACAATTAAGAATCGATATCCTTTACCTAGGATTGATGATTTGTTTGATCAACTGCAAGGATCTAGTGTGTATTCTAAGATAGATTTACGGTCAGGATATCACCAACTTCGCGTCCGTGAAGAAGATATTCCTATAACTGCATTTAGAACTCGTTATAGACACTATGAATTTCAAGTAATGCCATTTGGGTTAACTAACGCACATGCGGTTTTCATGGATTTAATGAATCGAGTGTGCAAGCCCTACTTGGATAAATTTGTGATTGTGTTTATTGACGATATTCTGATCTATTCTAAGAATGAAGATGAACATAGATAACATTTGAGGATTGTTTTGAAGTTGTTGAAGGATGAAAGGTTGTATGCTAAGTTTTCGAAGTGTGATTTCTGGTTAGATTCTGTGCAATTTCTTGGTCATGTGATTAACAAAGATGGAATTCATGTTGATCCTGCAAAGGTTGAAGCTATTAAGAATTGGTCTGCACCGACAACGCCAACGGAAGTGCGACAGTTCTTAGGATTGGCTGGCTATTATAGGCGATTCATTAAAGAATTTTCTTTGATAGCTAAACCCATGACTAAGCTTACTCTGAAGAATAAACCTTTCGTTTGGGTAAGTGATGAAGATGGAGCATTTCAGACATTGAAGCAAAAATTATGTAGTGCGCCAATCTTATCATTACCCGACGGGAGTGAAGATTTTGTAGTGTATTGTGATGCATCTATTAGAGGTTATGGAGCTGTTTTGATGCAGAGAGAGAAAGTGATAGCTTATGCTTCTAGGCAATTAAGGAAGAGTGAGGAGAATTATGCTACTCATGATCTTGAGTTAGGAGCTGTAGTCTTTGCTCTTAGGTTGTGGAGACATTATCTGTATGGCACCAAGTGTACGGTATTCACCGATCACAAAAGCCTACAGTATATTCTCGACCAGAAGGAATTGAACATGAGGCAACGAAGATGGATGGAGTTTTTAAGTGATTATGATTGTGATATAAAATATCACCCAGGAAAAGCCAATGTTGTTGCTGATGCGTTGAGTAGGAAAGATAGAGAGCCTATCAGGGTGCGTTCTCTAGTCTTGACCGTGCACAATAATTTGCCTGAGCAAATTAGAAATGCGCAAATAGAAGCTTGTAAGAAGGAGAGTTTTGTTAATGAAGGGTTCCGAGGAGAAGGAGATCCTTTAGAGGTTAGAGCTGATGGAGTGAAATGCTTAAGAGGTCGTATGTGGATACCTAAGTTTGGAGGCTTAAGAGATTTGATTATGTTAGAATCCCATAAATCTAAGTATTCCATTCATCCGGGATCTGATAAGATGTACCATGATTTGAAGAAGTTGTACTGGTGGCCGAATATGAAAGCTGACATAGCTATGTATGTTCTTCAATGCTTGACTTGTGCTAGAGTTAAAGCCGAACATCAAAAGCCATCAGGACTACTTCAACAACCAAAGATTCCTGAATGGAAGTGGGAGCGAATTACGATGGACTTTATCACCAAGCTTCCTAGAACATCATCTGGAAACAATTCGATTTGGGTTATTGTCGATAGACTGACCAAATCAGCACACTTCATTCCGGTTAAGGAGCAGTTCTCACTGGAGAAGCTGACTCGAATATACCTTGATAATGTTGTATGCAAGCATGGAGTGCCTGTATCGATCATTTCAGATCAAGATCCTAGATTCGCATCGAATTTTTGGAAATCTCTCCAAAGATCTTTGGGAACGAATCTCGATATGAGCACTGCTTATCACCCCCAGACTGATGGGCAGAGTGAACGGACGATACAAACACTGGAAGATATGTTGAGAGCTTGTGTGTTAGACTTTGGTAAGAATTGGGATAAACATTTGTCGTTAGCAGAGTTTTCGTATAACAATAGTTACCATTCTAGTATTAAGGCTGCACCGTTTGAAGCTTTGTATGGTAGGAAGTGTAGATCTCCTGTATGTTGGAGTGAAGTTGGGGATACCCAGCTCACGGGACCAGAATTGATCCGGGAGACTACGGAGATGATAGTTCAGATTAAGAAGAGGTTGTTGACTGCCCGTAGTAGACAGAAAAGTTACGCGGATGCGCGGCGGAAGCCAATGGAGTTTGAAGTGGGTGACCGAGTAATGTTGAAGGTATCGCCATGGAAAGGCGTTATAAGATTTGGAAAGCGAGGAAAATTTAATCCCCGTTATATTGGACCCTTTAAGATTTTATCTAGAGTAGGTCCGGTGGCTTACAAACTAGAGTTACCCCCAGAACTTCATGGTGTTCACAACACATTCCATGTATCTAATCTGAAGAAATGTCTAGCAGTGAGTGATGAGAAAATTCCGTTAGGTAAGGTTCGAATAGATGGGAAGTTGCATTTTATCGAAGAGCCCGTAGAAGTTATGGACCGTGAGGTAAAGCAACTGAAACAAAGTCGGATACTTATTGTCAAGATCCGATGGAATTCAAAGCATGGACCGGAGTATACTTGGGAACGAGAGGATGAAATGTGGAAGAAATATCCGCACCTCTTCGATTTCAATAAGAAACGGACATCCAAATGAAATGGATCACGAGGTCGTTGATCCCTTTTAGGAGGAAAAGTTGTGACAATCTAACATTTTCAGGTAGTGAAAGATTTTCTCGTATAATATTTTGAAACTTATTTTTGTGTTGGTTGACGAACTCACAATTTACGGATTTAAATTTGGGCTTACGCGCATAATTTGGTGTCTTTTACGACTAAACCGGAAACCTTAGGATTACGTATTTACGTTTTTGAACTCTGTTTTTGATGAGACACTTTTTATTGGATTCGTTTTGTGACGGTGATTCATAATTTATAAAAACGTTTTTCGTAAAACGACCCTAGGGTACGCAAATCGAGAAAACTAGAATCGAGAAATACCCGTAAACTAGTGAGATGGGACAAAACACTTTGCCCCACCCCACTAGCAATATAGGACGGAAACATTGACACCACCACACATATGTGGCATCAAGTCTTAGCTAGCTTACAACATGTGTAAGCATATGCTTACACATTAAGCTAACTCTTTTACCACTAAACAAAAACTAGCAACTTGTTTCATTCCTCTCATTTTCTACATGCAAACCACTCTAAAAATCCTCTCTACTCCTCCCTTTGTGCCGTCCACTATAAGCTAACAAACACCATCATTGATCTTTTCTAGCCACAAACCACATGTTTACTAGTCCTATTAAGGTGTTCTCTTGAAGCCTTGATCATTTGGTGGCCATATTAACAACTTTGGATGTGATTTGCTTGTGTCCTAGGGCTGATTTTCCAACCTATGTTCTTGATATTTGATGGTCTTGGAGATACTTGTTGTGTTCATCAAGTTCTTGCCTTCCTAAAACAAGAAATCCACTTGGATTGGTAAAGAAGATCATCCTCTAGATTTTTCTCTTATTATTTTGTAAAGAACAAATGTATTTTCTTTCACTTTGTATATGTATATGATGTATATATGATGATAAAAATGTTGTGTGGGGATCAAGTGTTGATAAACATGCTTAAAAATGATGATAACCATAAGAAATGAAGCTAAAATCTTGACTAATTAGTTGGCTGTATAAAAACAGTAGATAACTAAAAGATGAACTGATAAAATTGCATGGTTTGATCCATTTACAGTAAGTAGATGATGTTATACACATGTGAGAGTTGGCCATGCAATGGAATCAAAATAATGAGTGAGATATGATCAAAACAAGTTAGGTGGTGTAATCTGAATAAGCAGTTTTGTAGGGACTGTTAAGACTAAGTTATATGTAGCACATATTATGAAGAATTTGTCATCCAAAAATGAGCTTCTAAGTCATTGTAGAACTCTAGATATGGTAAAAATGGTGAATATGAAGTTAAAAATCAGATTTTGGAAATAATGTTTATTATTATTATATAAGCACTGACAATATAATGTATAAAATGTAAAAATATAAACCCACTAACTTATAAAACTTAATTATATAAATGTATAAAAGGGTAATTAAATGAGTAAATTATATAAATGGTGGAAAAATAATATTTATAAGTAATAAAAACTATAAACTTGATTTTTACGACTTTTTCGGCTATCGCCGTAAAATTAACGTTTTTCGCCAAATAAAACTTAGACGACCAAACCCGTCTAATGTAAAGTTTATAAAAGTTATATACTGATGTATAGATAACTAAGACAAGTAAAAACCGATAAAACCCGAACTATAAGAATTACGGACATTTACGAGCTAACTAAACAAATTAGACTAATAATTGGACTTAATGAGATAAAAACTTGTAAAAAGAATTATTTGGGCTTAACCCATTTGGGCCCAACATGAAAGATATATATACTGATCATATAGGTATAAAATGGGTAAAAACAAGTTAAAGAACTTATAAAAGAATTAATGGACTTAAAATAGGTAAAATCGATAAAACTAGTGAACTAGTAAGACGTTACCAAAACGTAAACACTAAAATGAATAAACGAGGATTTATAAACCCACTTGATCATCATCATATGTACAAAATCATCATATGTATATTGTTATTTTGGTAAAAGTCATTGGACCGAGTCTAAGACCGATTATTATTTATATAGGTTTCCGTGACCGAAGCACGCCCGTAGCCGATAATCCGCCTTTCATTAACAACGTGAGTTCATAGCCTCGCACTCTTTTAAATGTTTTATTAAATGATTTGTAAACCCGCGAGGGAGATAACATGCTAGATTTTTATAAAAATAGAACACAAGTAGTCCCGATTGTATGCTTAATGATATGGACCCGAATGATGCTATGACCCTATATTCGAGACTAAAAGGATTATTAGTAGTTAGGTTATGTCACTTAAAGTCCCATTAGCATGAATTGTGAACTACCGGGTTTTGGTAGACGCTTATGCATTTGATAGTACTATTTGGGGACGATCACCCCAGTTCGCGCCTTGACGGTTGATCCCCGTCGTACCACATTGATTGGTAAGCGAATTTATGTATGAGAAGATTCCATAGCGTGATTTTTGTGACGACACGCTAACTTAGGTGGGCAAATTGTTTGTCGGGTTCGCGGCTCGCTGTTTTCATAGTAAGGTAACAATGTCATGCGGCTAATAATAATCCTAATCCAAATAAAAATGTATCCTATATATGATAACGACGCTATTAACGATGAATATATTACCTATCATGGTAATATAGAGACTGCGGTCTCATGGACGGTTTCAGATGTATGCTTGATTTATATATTGCCTGACTAGCAATATGTGGACTTACTTCCGATATTATACTTGTGTTCTGATTTTAAATGAATGTAAATGATTGTTTTATATAACGGTTTTCATTAAACTCTATGAATTCGCTCGGCATTCGCTGATATGATTTTTGCATGTTTTCTATCTCAGGTGCTTGAAGGTAATCCGGATGGAGATCGACTCTGATGGCCCACACTTAATATTAAAAATGTTCATTCGATCTGTGTTTTGTAAACTTAATGACCTGTATAATTTGGGACCTGTTGTACACTTTTAAACCTTTTTATCGAATGAATGTTTGTTAAACCTTGTACAACCATTTTTATGTGTTGTCTATGATTGGAGTTATTGTGCTATCCCGTAACACTCTGAAAGACCCTTCCGCTGTACCGATACGAAAAAAAATGAGAGTGTTACATAAACTGTGTGAAACTTTCTATGCATACATTTGGATACATGGGGGACCAAACCTGCCAAGACAATGAAACTAAAACCCACCTCTCAGCTCACGCCACCTGTCCCACTACCCTAATCAACCAATCAGCATTCACTTTCACTCTACGTCACCCCTGTTAATATATTAAACTTGTTTATTATTTTTAAACCAGTTTTAATATATTTAAAATAGGTGGGAAACACCTCCTGTTCACTAATCCTCTCTTAATCCAGGCCAAGAACCCTAATTGGGTAATCCTTAATTACCCAGTAATTAAGCTCAAAAAGGTGCAGTTTTACAATTGATGGTCACCTTAACCCAACCCACTAGTAAAACTCCTCTCCCCACTACCCAAATAGCCCCACCATGGTTCCCCTGTCTCCCCGAAAATAGCAAGAAAGGAATCCAAGCAGGCATCCAACGTCTACAAAGGATATCTTGGCCCCAAAGTACAGCTGTACCAAGTACTATCATCACATGGGCATATTGACCAGGGATTCAAATTCAGCATCTTGGCATATTTTGAAATCATTCAAGGGCATTTAGGGATTTTCAGTAGTTAGGGTTTTGTAGTTTGAGGGATTCTAGAACCCTCCTAGATGTAGTATAAAACCACAGCCGGTTTGTGGCTTGGTTTTTGTCCCAACATTTGTATTATTTTTTTAAAATTTATGAATATTTAAAGTTTAAATTTATAAAAATCTGCAAGTGTTGAGTTCCATTTTAGATTATTGTTTCTTTCCTGCAAGTTTAGTTTAATATCCATCAAAGATTTTCAGTTTTTCAAAAAAGCTTTCCAAGAGTCTGTTTTTTCTTTATATTCTGAAATCCCCAAACACACTGAAGTGAAAGTGGATTGGTGTTTGAGATTTCAGAATTTCCTTATTAGTTTTGTAAAAACTTTCAAGTGATTTCAAGGAGGACGTTTTCTAGAGTGGTTTTTCAAAAAGTGTGATTTCAAGTTGTGTTTCAAAAATCTTGGCTTAAAGATCTTGTTGTTAGCTCACTGTTTAAAAAGCTTCTCCCAAAAGCTTCTTGACAAACAGCTTTTGGTGAAGTATTTTTGGACTTGTTCTCTTTTCTTCTTAGCAGGTTCAATTGTGTGAAGATATATTGGGGTGTTCTAGGACTGCAGTAGTCCCCACCCATCATTCTCTCTACTTAGCAGCCTATTAAGCCAATAGCTCAAGTTCTCACTTGATTGGAAGATGGCATCAGCCATCCCCTTGGCCTGGATGTATGTCAAGGAAGGTAAAGGCTTGAACCCTTCCCATTTTTTGAAATTTGATTATTTGGTGATTTTGTGTGATTGTTGCTAATTGGTGTGTTTTTATTATTTATTATTGATTATTTGTTAATCTTATGCATGTTAGAATACTTGGTAATCAGATTTAAGTTGATTTAGCAAGTGTTGTTTTGTTAATTTTCATTTTCAGAAAGTTAAAGTGTGTTTGGATCTAGGTTTTAAATTTGGTTTGGGTGACACAAACCTAAGGAAACTAGGTTAAACACACTTAGATAGGCAAGATAGTTATTTATCAGAAGTTGGTTTGTAGTTTGGAAGGTTTTAAAAGCACCTTGTTTGTTAAAATTGGTAGTAAGAAGCTATAAAAACAGTATGGCTCAAATCTGTTTAGTTTTAGTATGATTTTCATTGAGATCCTGATAACTTGTTAGATCTAGGTGTCATATAAGATTGAGAATTGGTAATTTGTGGTCTAGTGCAAAATTGAACAAGATTTTAGCATTCAAAATCCGTTTTGTGCCATTTAGACCAGTCACTATTCACCAGACTCTTAGAACCATAACAGTAACTGCAATTGGTGCTTGTATGTGTGATTTTTGTGTTTGAGTACTTGTTTTTATAATTTTATTGACTCCCCACAACCCAACTGGTTGTGGGGGTGCCTTTGGATCCAAGTAAAACCAAGCAAAACACAAGCTACAAGTCAATTTGTCACCAGACCTTAATTTTTATTCAGTCAGTGGGAAACAAGTTCCCACTGCTAGTGCAAAAGTTCCACTGTTGGGGATAAAGACCAAACCACACCAAGTGTCACTGTCGGCTTTTAAATTTTTTGTCTTTAGTGAACCTTTTTAAGAATTTTAACTTGATTTTAATTTTGTTATTTTTCTTATTTTATTTTTGATTTTTCCATTTAGTTTATTTTTCTATTACTGTTCATTTACTATTTTTTAGATTAAATTGCATTTTAAATTAATTTTTAATTGACTGTTTTTGTCTTTTAGTGCAAAAATTTATTATTTTTCAATTTTAAAAATTTTCCTAGTTTAAGAAAAAGATATTAAGATTTTTACTTTAAAAATATTTTACTGTTCACCTTTTTAAGTAATTTTTAGATTTAATTTTAATTTAATTAGTTTTAAATTAAATCTGTTTTGTCTTTTAGTGTAAAAAGGTTTTGTTTTCAACTTTTATCAATTTTCTACTGTTTAGTAATATAATTTAGGATTTTTGAAATAGTCAAATTAATTTTAGCATTAATTTAATATTTTTAATCATTATTTTAGTTTAAAAATAGTTTTTTGAGTTTTAAAAATAGAAAAATAGTCTTTAAAATTTAGGAAAAATACTTTTTAGTCTTCAAATAATATAACTGAATTATTTGTTCAATAAAATAATATTTTGGGCTTTTTCTTAATTTTAGGGCTTTAATTAGCATTTAAAATTGAATATTTAATTAACAAAAGGTTTTAAAATATATTTATTGGATTTTTATTCTTATTTATATTATTTTAGACTTAGTTTAAATTTTTAATTAATTTTTAGGTTTAATTTTTAATTTGTCACGTTTTACGTATTTACCTTCGCGTTTTACGTTAATTCGTCGTAGTTTAATCGTAGTGGTAGCCCGTCTTTAATTTTTCTCTCTCAACCCAAAAATGACACTAATCCAAACTCTTGATTTTACATATTGGCACACTTAATTCACACACCTCCTTCGAGAACGAACCCACATTTATTCGGTTTTAGGTTTTTCCTAAAGCGTAAGACTTAATACTTGCCGCTCATACGCGTTTTTCCTAAAACGTGTACGATTTACCTACATCAGTAGCTTAAGAACCGGATAAAGTGTAAGAGATGTAGAAGGGACTTGTTTTACCCGTGTGAAAGAACACAACATCATAGCTTAGGTGTCGGTAAAGAGTGTAAGCTAAGTGTAAAGGTTTATCCACCGGTGTAAAGGAGATTGTTGATGAGTGAAGTCGAACTCTCGAGTAGGTGACTCGGGGAGTAGATGCAGGTGTCCTTGTATCCGAACAACTATAAATCAATGTGTCGGTTTGCATTTACTTTTCTTTGTTGCCTTATCCTTACTTGCATTGCTTGCGTGTGTTGTGATCAATCAATGTGCCACTTGATTCATATAGTCATTGAATATAAACAAGCGCATCTCATACTAAGTCCCCCTTAATGGACATTTGATACAAAAAGTATTAAAAACATATTCACCCCCCTTTACGTTTTCCACAATAGTTTTCTACAAATACATATAACTTTCCCCAACTTTGCAACCACTTCAATAAATGAACGTGTAGGAACAATGAATGCAAGAACAGACACACATTTTTTCACCAAAACCAACTAAGGGCCCCGTGTCCTACGCATGACCCATCGGGCTCTTATTACCTTTGCCAGGCCTAACACCTTCCCTTCCCTGCACAACCTAGTCACCAGCCCAACCAGCCACGCCTTTCATACTAAGGATAGGCCGCACATTCTCAACAAGCACACGGCGCATTTCTGGCTCAATAACCACAACCCGCTTATCCTTCTCAGCCACACACCAGACCTGGTTTACTCGGCCCAGCTCCAACCTCATATGGGACACATACAACTTCAGTTTCGAGTGCGTTTAGCACCATGACATTATAAGATCCCAATTGACATATGGACACATGTGCTTATGCTTAGTTAAACTCTAATACAAGTAATTTAGGTACTCTTTATAATAAACATTTATATCCATATAACTTTGTTGGTAATTGTAATTCCATTCCCATTACCAACACATGCAATATCATTATTATGTCCTCTCATCGCCCTCTACATCTTCACAACATTCTTGTAAACCCTAACCTCATTTAAAATCAAAATTTTGTCTCTTAATTTAATAGAGGTAACAATGTACTATCGAGTTTGACGCTTTTGGTTTTTATGTGAAGGATTCCTTGACTCGCTATATGATAAAGCTCAAATCCAACATGTTTTCATACGCGTTATATTTACTTTTAATATAGGATTTGTGGTAATAAACGGACTTTTATTGCTAACATTGTACAAAGTTCGGTTCTTGTTTTTATAGCTAGCAAGAAGAAGGAAACGCGAAAATAAGAAGAAAATATGAGATTTTGATGCGAAAGGATGCACGAGACACAAAAGTATATCTCTCGTATGATAAATAATAAAAGGAATAAGTGTTTTGGAAAGTTTGGGAGAAGAAATGAAAAAATAAACAAAGAATAAGGACTAAAGAAGAAGTAAGGAAAAGATGGTGAAGAAGATGGCAACAGGAAAAGGAGATGGCATCCAAGTCAAGTGGTTGCCAGCCAACCAGGAAAAAGGAGCCGCCAGCCAAGTCTAATGACGGTCGGCTACTTTATGTGCCGCTAGCAACTCCAAAAATGGATTTTGTTAATTAAACTTTAAACAAGCCATTACTACACACAATCAATGGGCATTTCCTCCATAACACCTTATCCAAGGCTATTTTATGTATAAATTAGACCCTAGGGATATGGTTCCAGGTGTGATTTCATTTGTAAGAATTCTAACCCTTGACAAAGGTTAGAACCTCATTACTACTTAACCTAAAAGATATTTTCTAAAACCCGCATAAAATACCAAGAATATTAGTGCATGAAAACCCGATTAAATTAAAACTTTACATTTAATAATATACGACACGTGTCATAAAAATATAATACAAGCATTACGTATATTATTAATACACGATAAATAATTACGTATAATATTTAAACAAGACAAGAAATAAAACACGACATTAAACCACAAACACGTACAATAAATAATATACACGAAAAATAAAATGGATTTGGCTGTTGGGCTTGTGTTAGCCGCAGGCAAAAAAGAGAAAGAAAAAAAGTGGGCCAAGCCCGGCCCATGATCATTTACTAATCACAAAACAATCACAGGAGAATCATTTTACAAGTCTTACCAAATCAAACAAAAATCCTAGCCTCCTTACACCATTTGGCCGTCGGTTTTCACACAAGGGAAAAGAGGGAGAAAAGCTTTGTTGATTTTGATTTGGTTACGGGTATATGTTCGGGTTCTAAATCCTTAGTCCATTCACACTTTGGTATCTCTAAATCCTTGTTCATTTAATTTAATTATCTTTAATTGTCAAGATCTTTGTAATCAATCATAAAAACATGTAATCTATTAGATGTAACAAGGGATTAAGGGTTTGTCTTGGTTTTGTTCGGGCTGCACGTGAACCGAGACCCATAAAGGTCTCGGTGGTGGTTTGGTTTCGAACAGCCGCAACCCACTTGGGGACAGTGGTGGTCTTCTGTGGCAGCCATAACACCTATCAGTCCCTCAGTGGGAACTGTTCGGAAAACAGTGGGAAACCGAGAGCTCTAAGGCTCTTGGTGGGTAACTTGTACACGGAAAGGGAACTGGCTCAAGCCAGTGGGAACCCTATGACTCACAGTGGCAACCGGCAGCAGCCTAGGCTGTTTGGCCGCCGGATGGGAACCACGGCCGCCGGCCGTGGTGAGGGCTGTGTGTTGTTTTGAGGTGTTTGGTTTGTTTGTTTAGTGCGACCGTGACGTATGTCTTGGTAGGTTCGGGCTCGGGAATGCATGAACACCTAATAGATTAGTACTTTAATTGGTTAGTTTAATTAGTTAAATACATGTTATAATTAAATTAACTAGTAACTTAGGTTATAATTATTTATATAATTATCATGAAATTAACCTATGTATTTATCATGACTTAATTAAATTAAAAACCATGCTTTAATTTAATTAAATGTATAAGGTAATGTAAAACCCGCATGTAAATGCCACGAACAGTACACTACGTAAACATACGAAGCAATTAAAACTTTCCTTTTATGTCATGAACACGTGTCACTAATATTAAATTCAGAAACTACGTACGTGTTAGCACACGATAATTATTAAGTACGTGGTAATACACGATAATTATTAAAGATAATAATTATAATCACGAGCATATGATCACGAACATTAAAATCATGAACACGTCAACTACGTATTATATATTGTTACACGATAAACAATTATTACGTATAATATATATATATATATATATATATATATATATATATATATATATATATATATATATATATATATATATATATATATATATATATATATATATATATATATCATGAATATTAAAACACGAGCCAACACGAACATTTAATCACAAGAACGAACACGTAAAATAGTTAAACATGAACAAAGGCCGGTTTGCCCTTTGGGTTTATGAATGCCGCGGACAAGGAAGCTAGAGGGGGGCCCAAGCCCATTTGTTTTTGGTTAACTAAAGAAAGGTAAAACACAGGATTGTTCATTCACAGAGTTTTAACAAAAAAACTAAAAACCCTAGCTTGCCTCCTCTCTCTTACCGCCGGCTACAAGACACCAAGGGGTGTTTGTTTGATTTTGGGTCTTTGAATTCGGGTGGATCGTGTTCGTGTTCATAGTCCTTTTCAAGTTACGTGTTCGGTATCATCAAAAACCTTCATCTTGTATTTTTATTTTCTTTAATTATGTTCATGTAACTAATATTAAAAACATAATTAAAAACATGTAAAACCAATCAAGAAAACATGAATGAAAGGGTTTTTGATGGGTTTTGTTTGGCTGGCACGCATAACCTAGAGGCCTAGGCTCTCGGCTTGGGTTCGATTCACACCAACAGCCAAGACCTCATGGTCTCGGTGTGGTTCGGTGGTTCGGCAGTAGGGAACAAGGGACCCCGACTCGCGTCGGGGTGCCGTGTGGTTTGTTTGTGGGTCTCGGCCGTCGCAGCAGCACCGTCGGCTTAAGCCGGTGGCTGTTTTGCTTTAATAGTGGGAACCGCAACTGAACAGGGGAAACCACCGGCATCAGTCGATGGTGATTATGGTCGAGCAGTGGCAACCGGCTAGGACGGGTAGCCACTGCCAAGGGGTTGTTTGGTTCAGCTTATAGAAAAACACGGGCACGGGATAATTTTTACAAGTTATATATTTTTACAAGTTATATTATTTTCAAGAAAAATTAAATTAATTAAAACATGACTAATAATTAATTTAATTTAATCATGGACTTAGGTTATATTTATTTTAATAAATGATACATGTTATAACCTAAGTATTTTACCATTAAATTTAGACTATAGTTACTAATTAATTATTAAAACATGAACTATAATTAATTAATAAATCATGACTTAGGTTATAATTAATAAATTATTAATACATGATTAACCTAAGTATTTTATATGTCTTAATTTAATTAAATCATGCCTTTATTTAATTAAATCATATAACCTATAGTTTATTAAATTACCACGACATTTAATTAATAAACTATTCCTTTATTACATGACTTATGATTTTTAACCAGTAAACTTAAGCTTATATTATTAGCTTATTAATCCAACTTATTTCTAAATATGGAAACTTTCTATTTCAGGAAACTTACTATTTTTGGAAACTGATCTATTTTTAGAAACTGATCTATTTTTAGAAACTGATCTATTTTTAGAAACTGATCTATTTTTGGAAACTTTCTATTTTTGGTAACTTTCTATTAAAGGAAACCTCTATTTTTAGAAAGTTACTTATTATTACACAACAAGTATAATAATACAAGAATACAAGATAATACTCGATCAGAATACATGAAATACAAGATTAATACGGTATACATTTAAAACAGTAAACAAGACAAGAACATATAAAACAAGCTAAGAACATACTATAATCAGTAAAGCACTCAGTAATCAAAAGACTTATACATGTCCCTTATTTATGTTGCATTAGTGAGGTCGGAGTAGGACTATTCATCCTTTCATCTTTCCTCGTTCACTGGACACAAGGTACGGATTTCCTGTCCTTCAGTATGGAATTTCTTGTCCTTGTTAGGATTCCCTGTTTGCAGCCAACTGTTTTCCCAAGTATATGTTTTATAGGTTTGATTACTTATGTTAGTTTAAATGGCTAAGCCATATACATGCATGACCAGTGTCACCTAGTTATGGAGGTATCATAACCATAACACTGGAGGCACCAGTGTTATGACTTCCCCACAGCGGAGTGATTGCTCATGGCGTCCCTTTTCAGTTTTGGCCTATACTTATTATCATGTGGGGCATATGGGTGCATCCTAGTTACATGTTTTACAGGATTTTTATGGTGAACGCGATGTGTGCCTTGCATCCTTGTCAAGGAGTTGATCCCTCCTACCCACAGAGGCAACCCCTTTAATTGCATGATGAGGTATCCCCTCCAAGTATTCATGCGCGGTGGAACCTCATGACCTATATGGGCTATTGGCTAAGTAATACAACTTTCATATAAAAACATAAGTCTTTTCAAACTATAAAACAAGTTTTATAACATGTTCCAGGTTTTCCAGGACTTATACATTTCCCTTGCTATTAAGTTTGTATTATGTTTCAGTTATTCATACTATGTCATATATCCGTTCATTGATCGTATTTTCTCATTCGTTACTTTCCTTTCAATGTCCCAAAACGGCAGGTACCCAAGGACAGACTTGAGCATATGGAGAACTTGCATAGGATGGGAGCTGCCTTAGACTTCTTCTCCTTTTTTCCTTCATATAATTATGCTTGTTTGGATACTTGTCTTGTTCTCTTAGTTCATTTACTTTATTTGTGTTTTGGGCTTATGTTGGGAACCGATGTTTGATTCCGGTTTTCCTTATGGTCATCTATGTTTTAGTACATTTTACCTTGCATGCTTTGATGACACGCCATAATATGCGTAACGATCCACTTATCAAAGTGGGGTGTTACAATTATGGTATCAGAGCCAAGGTTTTGACCTGTAGGCTCTAAAACTTGACATGTGACTAGTGGGTAGTCACCAGAAGCTTCCTAAGGCAACGCTTGTTATTCCACGTATTGATGTTTTCAACACCTAGTTGTTTTAACCATGATGTTTTCATCGGTATTGTTTTACTAATATGGATGAACAACCATCAACCATACTTAGTTATGTGTCATTGTTTCATGCATGATGTTCCTTGTGAACTGTGACTAATGTGGACTGAAGCCCAGTAGTTCAAAATTGATCACATAAAAAAAATTTTTGTTAAGTTTTCACAGCTGATTTTCACTCATTTATTCCATGTATTATTGTTGCAGGTAATTTGATTAAGTAATCGTTGGTACAGGACTGGCCATATTTAGTCGCATGTGCCTTTATTCGAACTATTTTGTCTTGGTGGACCGACCCATAGGCGTCCACCCTCGTTACGTTAATTTTGGTGAACCGACCCGTAGGTGTTCACTTTTGCCCATACAAAAACTTTTAATAGACCATGTTTTATAAACTATTTCATGAATCATTTTCTTATGTTCATTTTAGGTTCTAATCAGATTAATTATGACAAATTTATTTTGTGAACCGACCGATGGTCGTTCACACCAGCGATTTTTCAGATTTCATGTCATTACAGTCATAAAAAATCATGTCCCCTCATAAATTGTTATGTCTTCATGTCAATTATGTTTTATTACTATCATGGTTAACTTCGTTTTCATGCTGATTATGTGTTATGCTCCTTCATGTTAAGATTGTCCCATGTTTCTTCATGTTGATTTCGTCTTCATGCTGATTATGTCTTACGTCTCTTATGTTGTTTATACTTTCATGCAAGACATTGATGGATTTCATTTAATCCTGCTTTTATGATAGTCATGGTTGGTTTTCATTAATCTTGCTCTCAGGCAAAATCGTCGTTGAATTTCGTTTAACCATATTTTTAGCGTTTCTCTATGCAACTAGAATGATGTCTATGCTGGAATTGCCAGACTATCATGATGTTCATTCCGGTTCGGTTTTCTAACCGTTAAACCAATTAGTTTCCTTTAAAATCATGTCCGATGATCGACCCATAACGATCATTTTATGTGCATTTCATGTGTAGTCCATGCACCATATTCCTCGTGTACTCCATGTACCGTATTCTATGGGTATTACACGTACTGTAATCCATATGTATTTCACTTACAATACTCAACGAGTATTTGCTAGTCGATTCTAAATCATCTCAGGCGTATTCCACTTGCTGATATACTGCAAGATTACTGATGCCGCTCATAACTTGTAGATGTTACTAAAGGTTTATGCTGCTGATTTTTAGAGACGCTACGAGATGATGATGTTGTTCACAACTTGGAGATCTTACAAGACAAAGATAAAGGCGTTAGATCAAAGCAATCGGACGAGAAGATTCTTCAACACCAGACGATTTCCATCACAATCCATGTCCCTAATACTTAGTTACATGTAACACGTCATTCAGTTGTGTTTTCAGTCATATGAGTGAGAACCGTTACCAACCGGCCACTCAACTGAATGGTTACATGAATCACAGCCATGACAATGACCGTCATGGAACTGACAAACAAGACGATAGTAACCAATACTGTGACAACAACTATCCTAGAAATCGCAACAAAAGCTCTGGCCACGGACGTGATTAGAAATACAAGGGTCAGCAGTCCAACCGATCCGCCAATTCTGGCATGATAACCTAAGATTTGTAGTTTTATTTGTTTCACACCTCGAGACACATATCAAAACATCTAGCAAGACACATGTCTCACGTATATTTTCTGAAGACACATGTCAAGACACCAGTCAAGACACATGTCATACGTATATTTCCCAAGACACGAGTCAACACACATGACTCACGTCCATTTCTAGAACATCCCTAAGAAATTCAAGGTACCCTCAAAGGGGTATATCCATTTTGTGGTGCCATGTATTAATCAGGCCACAAGAATTTCGGTACTATCACTGGCGTATTATACGCGTTTAGATACGCAGGACTCGTTCTGCGTGGGACAGGAAAAACACATTCAGTAAGATCTGTCACGCTTACTTCATGACACTTTCATTTCTTGACTTCATATTTCATATATCCATGACCATAAAGGACGCCATTCGTATAACCCATTTATACGAAGGTTTTCCTTCAGTCTAATGATAAGATCCAATTTGCTAAAGTACTTCACTAGGACAGATGCGAGTTAAATATGATTTTAATTTTGGACTATGAAACAGCACACCATGCTACGATTGGTCGCCATTTATATCAGATTATGTACAGTGATGTTCAGGCTCCTGAATACATTCATCATGATTTTCCATCATGAGAATCTGTACAAATTATTTATGCTTTATAAGCATGTGTTTGTTATTCCATGGCTGTGAAGATTTTCAGCTATTATTGATGACACAAATTTTGAAGTTCCTTTTATTCATAACCAGTCGATTATTTTAGAATTTTTCGATATAAATTCTAGAAGAACCTTCAAGGAGGAGGACGGTAACATGAGATTATGTGTCGACTACTGTCGATCTAAACAAATCACCATTCATAACCGTTATCCTCATCCACATATTGACAACGTATCCAATCGAATTTAGGGTGTTAAGCACTTTTCCAAGATCAGATTATGATCATGCTGCCAACAGTGGCGAGTGAAAGAGCAGGACATTTCCATGACTGCTACTCGTACACGAGTTGGTCATGCTAAATTCATGATTTTGCTTTAGTCTCACGAGTGTACCAACATCATTTATGGATTAAAGTGACACGCTGAATCACATTGGATCTCACAGTTAATCTTACCATGACTCAGCTTATGCGTAAAGGTAAGAACCCTACACTACATTAGGTGTCCCAGAAAATCCTACGCTAAGAGAAGTCTAATTTTAGAGACTCATAGTTTTACAAACTCTTATGTATCTAGTTTTTATAAAGCAAGATATAGTTACGTTCATATCTAAGTACCTGACATACCAACAGGCTAAGATAGAACACCAACAGACTAGGAGTTATTTCCACCATCAGAAATTGTGAACAGAAATTCTCCATGGATTTTGGTTACCAGATTATCGCAAACTCAGAAGAAGCATGATGCTATCTGGGTTATTGTCAACAGTTTGACCAATTCTGCAGAATCCTTACATCCGCAAGGATTTCACAGTCAGCAGATTATCAGACATTTCCAGCCAAGGATCGGCCGATCACTTGGCACTCCTTCAGCTATCGGACCAGACAAATTGTCACGTTCATGTCCTTGTCCAATTTTACGACTTACTTTCGCACTCACATTCATGAAACTGTTCATGTTCATGATCGTATCCTGGCTTACGATTTACGTTTCATTTTCATTATGGAAAGTTTTTATAGAAGCTCGGGAGACCAGACTCAAGTCTAATAAACTTTTCCTCATCTCGTATCAGTGGTGTTACCTCTTCAGTTATCTCATGTTCACGATATGTTTCACATGTCATGTTCATTCCACGTCCCTCATATCACGTTCACAATAAGTTGCTCGTATCATTATCCACCACATGTTTCTTATTACACTCACCATATATCCACGTATCACGTTCACAATTGTTCACGTACTACGTTTCAGTATGTCTCGCGCATCATTGCTAAGATGCTATTAATGTCAGCTATGCCAGATTATCTTGCATCGTAACGTTGCATTTAACCTCGCACGTAACTTTCATCCACTCGATCAAATTCAGGAGGATCTATCTTACGTTGATAACCAGTAACTTTTACGTATTGTCAAGTCAAGGTCATGAAGACCAAGATTTATCATTTGTATCAAGATCTTGTGGACGAACCGTTCCGAGAGGGAAGCCACTTGGAAACGGAGGAGTTCATCCGGATTTTATCCTCTCATCCCTCCATAATTCAGTTATGTTCTTTTCAGGCACATCACGTTCCATGTCCTTGTTAGTCATGTCGCGTCCATGTTCTTTTCAGCCTTATCGTTATCTATAATTCGGGGACGAATTATTATTTTTAGGGGGGAAGAGTTGTAAAACCCGCATATAATTGCCATGAACAGTACACTACGTAAACATACGAACCAATAAAAATTTCCTTTTATGTCATGAACACGTGTCACGCATATTAAATTCAGAAACTACGTACGTGTTAGCACGCGATAATTATTAAGTACATGGTAATACACGATAATTATTAATGATAATAATTATAATGACGAGCATATGATCACGAACATCAAAATCATGAAAACGTGAACTACGTATTATATATTGTTACACGATAAACAAGTATTACGTATAATATATATATATAGATATATATATATATATATATATATATATATATATATATATATATATATATATATATATATATATATA
>JANFOE010000867.1:202500-208482 GCA_025667525.1 Glebionis coronaria | reverse complement strand
AATATTCTGCCATGTTCAATTTGTATGCCCAATCTTGATGGTCACTATGCAGGTACGAATCTACGACCCTGTTACCATAGACGTGGTTTCAAATGATGGCGAATTTAACAAATATTCTTATTACTGCTGGGTTCTCGCATCAGATTATTGCAAGTTCGGGTTAGTAGTTAACCTTCATCAACCATAGTTAACTATTAAATTTATTAAGGAAAAAGTGGATGCACTATTAAATGGTCATTTTCAAGGAAATAAACTGCTTGATTTAATGGTTTGGCTCGTGCTATGTCATTTTATTCTGTGTTCATGAAAATAATAATGGTATCATTATGTTTTTTTAACTCTATGTTGGACCTCTTCTTTTGTATTTCAAAAAAAGCTTGATTGGATGGCGGATTATTTGAAGCGACTGTAAATTTGTATATAGTGGTTTCAAAAGAGTTTAGAAGACGTTGCTGCAGAAAAGGAAAACTTGTGTAATATACTTTATTCATCAGCAAGAAACCAGTGTCAGAGAAGGTTGTATTTTTGAGTGAAGGCTAAAGTTAATAATGATCTGACAGATAAACATTAATTTGATTTTTAAAGCTAATTGTGATTGTTTATTGAAATGTTCCAGTGCTTGATTTGTTATTTCAGGCAACGAGTTTCCGCTAAGCGTGGACTAAAGAGTAAATTCAAACTATATGTAAGATTTATTTAACTATACTTTACCTCTATTCAAATTTCAAACCTTTTTTATTGGCACGCAGGTGTGGGTTCGAGCTTCACACTCAGGAGGACATTCACCAATGAAAAAGAGGGATCTTGTAATTTGCAGCATGACTAGGCAAGAGGCCGTATAGGATACGAGCTTTTGAGATGTAACTTTAGTGACACCGGCTGCTCTGGTTTTGGTATTTAGGATCACATTGATCTTGGTATCAAGTAAGTAACTTTTACGGTTCTCCTAACATCAGTAAGAGTTTCTGTTGCATTTAGTTACTTTGAATTTAATTGGCTTTTTTGTTCTTCAATGAAAGAACTATAGAAATTTGATTGAATATGTTTCATCAAGTATTGAACATAGGGTAAACCTACTTAAGAAATATTCAAAACTATATTTGGAGACTGTAATGTAATTAAACATGAAGTGAACATTGGTAATATGCCGGCATGATTGTTTAAAGTTAGCTAATACTTATCACCATCAATGTCATGATACAGGCGATATTCTGAACCTTATAAGCGGTAAATTGGTGTCCGGGCCTGTTTTTCAACAGGTGAAAATAGGTAGGGTTGACAAGAAGGTACTCATTTTCTAAATCTTAATCCCATTTGTAACAACGGGTGAATATAGGCATGTTTTTCAATGCACCGAGTTTAGAGTCAGACTATTATACTTGCTCCTTAATTAACTTTGTTCTTTGTTAGTTTGATAGATGAAAAGTTAAAAATGCCTTAATTTCTACTCAACGAAATTTTGTTATTTGGATGAGTATTATATGTTCATGTAAAGTATCTGATTGTTGTATACTTCACCTCCTGCTGACGTTTTCGTTCTTGGGTGAGCTTCTTTCATAAAAATTAAACCTTGATCCCATCATTCTAAATTTGACACATTTTAAACCGACCAGGTTCCAAGAAATTGTTCCATAATGCTAGAAATGTGCTCAGGACAGAAGATAATACCCGAGCAAAAACGTAGTTAGCACTAATTCGAAGAACGCTAAACAATCTAAGCTGGAACAAGTGATGACTCAGTTTTTGAACTGGATTCAGATTTTGAAGCATCAACAAAAAACAACTAATCTTTTATGAAACGACCCTGTTTTTAGTCACTAAGTCGCAACATGAGGATAAAAAATAACGACATTGGTATAAGACAACCAAGACTTTAGTGAAGATATAGTGACGGTCCTCGAATAAACTACAAAACACCACAACAAAGTATAGAAGCCCTTGAAGTCCTATGTAAGTTTTTTCCAGCAATGAAAAAACTTGAAATGTCTTTCCGTGTATGATTGTATCTAGCTTGATTTTGTTGAGGTGTAGGCTTCTGATTGGTGGCAGCAAGTCATAATCCTATATTAGGCGAAGATACCAGTTTCTATTATTAGGAGGTTTTCCCTAAATGTGTTAGCCTATAAATATAGGCTGCTGCAATTCTGTATTCGTGGGACACACCAGAATATAATAAAATACCCTAGTTGCTGCCCGTGGACGTAGGTTAATAGGAATATTAACTGAACCATGTAAATTTCTTGTGTTCTTCATTCTGCTTTTCAATTTTACTTTTGTGTATGTAACCTTTAAATCCTAACAAGTGGTATTAGAGCTTAGGCTCTTGATCCGTTACACCAATCACCATCGCCAAAAACAGCCAGCCATCACCAAAACAACCACTAGTTCTGTAGATCGCCAAAACAGCCGTTTGGGGTTCTTCATCGCTGACAGCAGTCAGATCTGTGTTAGATCAATCAGATCTGTAAGTCAGATCAGTTAGATCTGTTCTTCGTTAGTCAGATATGTTCTCTGTTCTCTGTTAGTCAGATCTGATTAGTTAGTCAGATCTGTTCTTGTTCACTGTTAGTCAGATCAGTCAGATCTATAAACAGATCGCCAACACCTTGGGGCATTTTCTGCCAGATCTGGGCAGATCCATCTTGGACAATTTGGTATAATGGTAGACGAAGGAAAGTTCAGAATTGAGAAGTTCGATGGGCAAGATTTTGGATGGTGGAAGATGCAGATCGAGGACTTGTTGTGTCAGAAAGACCTAGATCAAGCCTTAAACGAAAAGAAACCCGAGAAGTTGAAAGATGTAGAATGGGCTTCTCTTGATAGAAAAGCCCTAGTTTTTATCAGATTTCACTAGCCAAGAGTGTGGCGTTTAACATCGTGAAGGAGACTACTGCATATGGTTTGATGAAAGCTTTGTCAAACATGTACGAGAAACCTTCTGCTTCGAATAAGGTTTTTCTGATAAGAAAGCTAGTAAACACAAAGATGAAGGAAGGTGCGTCTATTACCTCTCACATTAATGACTTCAATAACATTATTTCCCGTTTGTTATCTGTTGATATCAAGTTTGATGATGAAGTCCAAGCTTTACTTTTATTATCCTCGTTACCGAAAACCTCTAAACTCACTTTTGAGGGCATTCGTGATTTCATCCTATGAGAGGATATAAGGAGACGGAGTTCTGGAGAATCATCGAGTGCTCTGCTTAGCACTGAGGGGAGAGGTAGAAAGACAGAAAGGGGTAATGGTAGAGGCAGATCAAAATCTAGAAAAAGAGGCCAGTCCAAACCTAGGAAGGATATCCAGTGCTGGAACTGCAAAGAAATGGGGCATTTTAGAAATCGATGCCCTAAACCATCAAATGATAAGAAAGAGGTGAATGCAACAACTGACTCAGAAGATGCTCTTATGTGTTGTGTTGAGAATCCAATAGAGTCATGAATTATGGATTCTGGTGCATCGTTTCATGCCACTTACAGCATGAAGATGATGAAGAATCTACAAACAGGTAACTTTGGTAAAGTTCGTTTAGCTAATAATCACACTCTTGACATCACAGGTATGGACGACATAGACTTGAAAACTTCATTGGGCTCCACATGGACATTAAAGAACGCTCGTGTTATTCCTGGCCTAAAGAAAATGTTGATTTCTATCGGGCAGTTGGAAAACGAGGGGTTTGATGTCAATTTTGGTAGGGGACAATGGAGAGTTGTCAGAGGTAATCTTGTAATCTTCAGGGGCAAAAAGCGAGGTACTCTATACATGGTTGAATTCCCTGAAAATGGGATAAATGCAGTGACAAGTGGGATAAAACCATCCAGGTTGTCGCATCAACGACTTGGTCACATGAGTGAAAAGGGTATGAAAATGCTCGTTGCTAAGGGAAAGCTTCCAGATTTGAAAAAGGTGGATTCCGAGTTCTGTGAACCATGTGTGCTTGGCAAGAAAAAGAATGTATCTTTTGTGAAGACAGGGCGGACACCGAAAGCTCAGAAACTAGAGCTTGTTCACACGGACGTCTATGGACCAACACCGGTCTCTTCTTTGGGAGGGTCAAACTACTACGTGACCTTCATCGATGATTCAACACACAAGGTATGGGTTTACTTTCTTAAAAATAAGTTTGAAGTTTTAATACTTTTAAGAAATGGAAAACTGTTGTTGATGGAAACCAACTTGAAGGTAAAATGCTTGAAGTCGGATAATGGTGGGGAATACATTAGCACAAAGTTCATTAACTATTGTGCTGAACATGGCATTCGGATGATAAAGACAGTTCCAGGCACTCCTCAACAGAACGGAGTGGCAAAAAGGATGAACAGAACCTTGAATGAAAGAGCCAGAAGTATGAGACTTAATGTTGGGCTTCCAAAGACATTATGGGCTGATGCAGTTAACACTGAAGCTTATCTTATCAACCGGGGGCTATCAGTACCATTAGGCTTCAAGATACCAGAAGAAGAGTGGAAAGAGGAAGCAATTAAGTATGAACATTTAAAGGTGTTCAGGTGCAGTGCTTATGATCTTATGAAAGATGGTGACAAGCTAGATGCAAAAGCCAAGAAATATACTTTCATTGGATATGGGGCAGATAGTATGGGCTACAGGCTTTGAGATTTTGAAAGTAGAAAGGTAGTCATAAGTAAACATGCAACTTTCAACGAGGCAGAGCTATATAAAGACTGGAGCACAGTAATCTCAAAGGGTCAGAAATAACACATCGAGTTGGAAAAGGACGTCATTAGAATCAGAGAGTCAGCAGATACTTAGGATAGTGGGAGTAATGAGGCTGATTTTCAACATGAATCATTAGAGGCTGACGAGTCTCAAAATGATCAAGAAGACATTTCCAGCAGTGAAAGCTCATAGGACGATGATGAAGAAGGATCACCTTCTCAGCCAGTTGCATCACATTGGGTTAGGAGATCTACTAGAGAGTCTAAACCACCTAAAAAAGTATAATCTATCAGTTAATTATCTTCTTTTGACTGAAAATGGTGAACCAGAAAGCTACTTTGAGGCAGTTAATCAGGAAGATTCGCTTCAGTGGGAGCATGCAATGAAAGAAGAAATGGGCTCTTTAAACTAGAACAAAACATGGGTCTTAACCAAACTTCCGCGAGATAAAAGAGCCTTACAGAATAAATGGGTATTTAGAATCAAGGAAGATCATGATGGATCTAAACGATAAAAGCTCGTTTAGTGGTCAAAGGTTTTCAACAGAAAAAGGGGATCGATTATATTGAGATATTTTCTCCAGTAGTGAAAATGACCACCATCAGATTGGTCTTATGTATTGTAGCTGCAGAGGGCTTACATCTAGAGCAACTAGATGTTAAGACAGCATTTCTACACGGTGATCTTGATGAAGATATCTACATAGCACAACTTGAGGGGTTTCAGGTTGCGGGTAAGGAAAATTGGATCTGCAAACTTAAAAGGAGCTTATATGGTCTAAAAAAAGCACCCAGACAGTGGTACCTGAAGTTTCATAACTTCATGGAGAGAAACGGGTATAGAAAATGTGAGATGGACCATTGTTGCTATGTGAAGAAATTCAAGGGCTCCTATATCATTCTACTTCTCTATGTAGATGATATGTTAATTGCAGAGGCATATGTGAAAGAGATTAGCAAGTTAAAGAAACAGATGTATGAAGAATTCGAGATGAAAGACTTGGGTCCAGCCAAACAGATTCTCGGAATGAGTATTGTCAGAAACAGGAAAGAAGGCTCTTTGACACTATCCAAGGAGAAATACATCGGGAAAGTGTTAGAGAGATTCAGGATGAATAATAAGAAGACTAAACCCAGAAACACACCATTAGGAAGTCATTTCAATCTTACCAAAGATCAGTCTCCTAGATCAGAAGAAGATAAATCATATATGGCTAAAGTTCCTTATGCGTCTGCCATTGGTAGTCTCATGTATGCTATGGTTAGCACGAGACCAGATATCGCTCATGCCGTCGGGGTTGTT
>JANFOE010000867.1:0-197500 GCA_025667525.1 Glebionis coronaria | reverse complement strand
TTTCGAAAAAAAATTTAACGAAATTTTTTTTTTCGAAATTTATTTTCAAAAAAATTCAATTTCTTTTGAAGTAAATGACATGATATGGCAATATGATGTGGAATAATGATTTGAAAAGATGACACATGTCACCTCCACAATTCACCTTATTTATTGTATTATAAGATTTCTTGTAGAATAACCTCACTCTCTCTCTATATATATATATATATATATATATATATATATATATATATATATATATATATATATATATATATATATATATATATATATATATATATATATATATATATATATATATATATATATATATATATATATATATATATATATATATATATATATAATTATATATATATATATATATATATATATATATATATATATATATATATATATATATATATATATATATATATATACATATATATATATATATATATATATATATATATATATATATATATATATATATATATATATATATATCTTTATTACATTATATAACAGGAGGGAAATGCCACATAAGCAGCCTGTTAATCCACGTCAGCACATTTTTGGGTTGGGTTACATAGTCATATTTTTGGGCCATGTTATCAGTTTTTTAAATTTCGGCAGAGATTTTATAAGAAATCTGGCGTCTTATTTAAAAATATTAGGTTGCAAAACCTTATTGATAACTTTCCCACTTGACATATTCATCAACCCAACCCGTACTTATACCCTAAAATTACTTACAATTCTCTCAATCCATTCCTTGATTATCTGTAGGAAATCACGGTTGATTTTATTTGTTTTCAAATTGTTATCCCTTATTATACCATGACGATTTCAAAACCAGATTATTTTGCTTGTGGTTAACATGACCAAGCTCAAGATTGTCTTCTTCCAATGAGGTTACGTCAGAAAATGTTTCATAGCGCTTTGGCGTGACGAGGAAGGAACATTATTGGGTTGGGGTAAGTTGAATCTAACTACTTAGTGTCGTTGTTGTTTCCATTTGATGTAAGTTATATTAACGGTGTTCGTATTGAATAGGCTAATTCCTATCGGAAGGCTACCGCTGCAACTGTTTTTGGTAAATTTAAGGATGATATCATTCCAGTCAAGACTAAGGTAAAAAAATCTTCATTGGTATTTATATTATGTTGCTTGCTTCGGGATTTAGTAAGCTTTTTTATTTCGACTTAAGTTTTTGTTGACTAACTATTTTAGTTACGCTTCGTGGTTTTTATTATTTGGTTTTATAAGAATAAGGTTTTGATTATTGGGGTTTATATGATTATTCTTATAGGGTTTGATTATTGGGGTTTATATGCTTATTCTTATAGGGTTCTGATTATTTGTGTTTAAATTCTTTTTCTTATAGTATCCATTCGTCAAAATTGAAGCTCCGCTGCTTTCTGATAATTGTTTGTCGTGGTATGCATTGTCACATGTTTATGGCCCTTGATTTGCCTTTATTCTTATAATTGGTTAGAACTGTGGAAAACAATGCAGCTTATAAAAACGTGATCAGAACACGTCTCGGTCATGTGTTTTGTTGCCGCTATTAATGTCGGGCGACGATAGTGACATGGCTTATCCATTACAGGCGACGAGTACTATTGAATGCCACTTGCCTTTATGGTAACAAGGATGCGTCTATTTCTTTCGTTGCCGCTATCCATTGCAGGAGACGATAGTACAGATGCGTCCTGATATAACTTCTACCATTTATTAACGGTTATTTGATGCTACTTAACTTTATTAACTGTGATAACGTATAATGAGAGAGGATGTATAACAAAGAGTTGATATACACATTGGATCCCAACAAATTGACTCTACGATTTTCATCTCCATCTATCATTGAAGGTGTAAGTTTTCTAAATCATCTAGGTTAGTTTTACTCTTTGAATTAATTTATTTTCATTTGTGGTGTTTGTTGGTCGATTTTAGGTTGATTCTGAGCCAGGTGAGGGTACTTTGTTTATTGACGTCTATAGCTTTTTCTTGATATGGATTTCTTGGTTCTTCTTTCTATTTTGCTGGTATCTTATGTCCCATTGGATTTTACTTATAGCGTTCCATGATTAGATATTATAGATATTAATGACTATATTTTTTATTCCTTTCCTAAAAATTTAGATGCAGGCCCCTCCTAAATTGTATTCTCAGTTTAGTTCAGAGTTAGATTCGCATAAGCCGTTCAGTTGGTTTTTTTCATGTCCCAATAAAGGTATTATTTTCATAACATACATATGAATAAGGATTGAACCTTATCCATTTTGGACTTGCTGAGAATGGTGGAAATAGTGTCGAAGTAGTTTATATCTTTGACTAAAGGCTAAAGTAAAGTCAATTTAATTTACAAGTTATGACTTCGTATTAACAATATTTTACATGTTCTTACAGAGGTTGCAATTAAGAAGAAAGAAGACAAGTTATGGTGTCACTTATGACATTATTTGGAAAGGCAGCAGATCAAGTATGGTGTCACTTAAGACATTCTTTACCAACCAAAATCATTGTATTCTCATCTTAAACTTTCAAACTAATATTAAATCGTTTCTTACCGAGAGGCGAGATTATGTTTTGTTCTGCACTAAAAGTCTTATTGTTTTCTTATCTGTGCGAGTTCATGTTCTTCTGTCAAATCATTATTTACAACATCAGCAACTGCTACAGTCAAACATCTACAAGGCGATCAAAATTATGCTATCAGTTATGCATTCCCTCATAATAGGTGTAATCAAGGTAATGGGATAAATTAAACTCCAACATGAGAGTCTAATCACCTGTGGGATAGCGAACACTAAATTTCTTAATATTTATCTAATAAAACTGCATTTTTGTTGTTAACAGCCCAGACTTAAAATGATTCTAAGAAGAAAACCACAGCAATGACCGTTTAATTTTAAAGAACTATGTTTTTACTTAGTTTGGTTTTAGGATATGGGTGAAGAATGCAGTGAAAATGTTAATTATAGTTCGATAGGCCTTAAATGGTGAAACTCGATCCAAATTTAAACAAAAAAAAAACTGCTGAAATCGATGCTTAACCATACTAAACAACAATGAATGTATGATGTCTTTGGGCTCGAGGGTCAATAACGTAACAACTTTTACAAAAACTGACATGGTAAAAAGTGACTATGAACATTTATTTTATTTTATTTTCTTCACGTATCGTGTTATCGGTTGTGTATGTATGGTATGATTGGAAGAACCAAGAGAGGTCGGTTTGTATTAATAGAGATGATCACCTAACTATAGAAGTAATGTCACTATTCATTATTTCCTTTGATCTAACCGAATATTCTGCCATGTTCAATTTGTATGCCCAATCTTGATGGTCACTATGCAGGTACGAATCTACGACCCTGTTACCATAGGCGTGGTTTCAAATGATGGCGAATTTAACAAATATTCTTATTACTGCTGGGTTCTCGCATCAGATTATTGCAAGTTCGGGTTAGTAGTTAACCTTCATCAACCATAGTTAACTATTAAATTTATTAAGGAAAAAGTGGATGCACTATTAAATGGTCATTTTCAAGGAAATAAACTGCTTGATTTAATGGTTTGGCTCGTGCTATGTCATTTTATTCTGTGTTCATGAAAATAATAATGGTATCATTATGTTTTTTTAACTCTATGTTGGACCGCTTCTTTTGTATTTCAAAAAAAGCTTGATTGGATGGCGGATTATTTGAAGCGACTGTAAATTTGTATATAGTGGTTTCAAAAGAGTTTAGAAGACGTTGCTGCAGAAAAGGAAAACTTGTGTAATATACTTTATTCATCAGCAAGAAACCAGTGTCAAAGAAGGTTGTATTTTTGAGTGAAGGCTAAAGTTAATAATGATCTGACAGATAAACTTTAATTTGATTTTTAAAGCTAATTGTGATTGTTTATTGAAATGTTCCAGTGCTTGATTTGTTATTTCAGGCAACGAGTTTCCGCTAAGCGTGGACTAAAGAGTAAATTCAAACTATATGTAAGATTTATTTAACTATACTTTACCTCTATTCAAATTTCAAACCTTTTTTATTGGCACGCAGGTGTGGGTTCGAGCTTCACACTCAGGAGACATTCACCAATGAAAAAGAGGGATCTTGTAATTTGCAGCATGACTAGGCAAGAGGCCGTATAGGATACGAGCTTTTGAGATGTAACTTTAGTGACACCGGCTGCTCTGGTTTTGGTATTTAGGATCACATTGATCTTGGTATCAAGTAAGTAACTTTTACGGTTCTCCTAACATCAGTAAGAGTTTCTGTTGCATTTAGTTACTTTGAATTTAATTGGCTTTTTTGTTCTTCAATGAAAGAACTATAGAAATTTGATTGAATATGTTTCATCAAGTATTGAACATAGGGTAAACCTACTTAAGAAATATTCAAAACTATATTTGGAGACTGTAATGTAATTAAACATGAAGTGAACATTGGTAATATGCCGGCATGATTGTTTAAAGTTAGCTAATACTTATCACCATCAATGTCATGATACAGGCGATATTCTGAACCTTATAAGCGGTAAATTGGTGTCCGGGCCTGTTTTTCAACAGGTGAAAATAGGTAGGGTTGACAAGAAGGTACTCATTTTCTAAATCTTAATCCCATTTGTAACAACGGGTGAATATAGGCATGTTTTTCAATGCACCGAGTTTAGAGTCAGACTATTATACTTGCTCCTTAATTAACTTTGTTCTTTGTTAGTTTGATAGATGAAAAGTTAAAAATGCCTTAATTTCAACTCAATGAAATTTTGTTATTTGGATGAGTATTATATGTTCATGTAAAGTATCTGATTGTTGTATACTTCACCTCCTGCTGACGTTTTCGTTCTTGGGTGAGCTTCTTTCATAAAAATTAAACCTTGATCCCATCATTCTAAATTTGACACATTTTAAACCGACCAGGTTCCAAGAAATTGTTCCATAATGCTAGAAATGTGCTCAGGACAGAAGATAATACCCGAGCAAAAACGTAGTTAGCACTAATTCGAAGAACGCTAAACAATCTAAGCTGGAACAAGTGATGACTCAGTTTTTGAACTGGATTCAGATTTTGAAGCATCAACAAAAAACAACTAATCTTTTATGAAACGACCCTGTTTTTAGTCACTAAGTCGCAACATGAGGATAAAAAATAACGACATTGGTATAAGACAACCAAGACTTTAGTGAAGATATAGTGACGGTCCTCGAATAAACTACAAAACACCACAACAAAGTATAGAAGCCCTTGAAGTCCTATGTAAGTTTTTTCCAGCAATGAAAAAACTTGAAATGTCTTTCCGTGTATGATTGTATCTAGCTTGATTTTGTTGAGGTGTAGGCTTCTGATTGGTGGCAGCAAGTCATAATCCTATATTAGGCGAAGATACCAGTTTCTATTATTAGGAGGTTTTCCCTAAATGTGTTAGCCTATAAATATAGGCTGCTGCAATTCTGTATTCGTGGGACACACCAGAATATAATAAAATACCCTAGTTGCTGCCCGTGGACGTAGGTTAATAGGAATATTAACTGAACCATGTAAATTTCTTGTGTTCTTCATTCTGCTTTTCAATTTTACTTTTGTGTATGTAACCTTTAAATCCTAACAAGTGGTATTAGAGCTTAGGCTCTTGATCCGTTACACCAATCACCATCGCCAAAAACAGCCAGCCATCACCAAAACAACCACCAGTTCTGTAGATCGCCAAAACAGCCGTTTGGGGTTCTTCATCGCTGACAGCAGTCAGATCTGTGTTAGATCAATCAGATCTGTAAGTCAGATCAGTTAGATCTGTTCTTCGTTAGTCAGATATGTTCTCTGTTCTCTGTTAGTCAGATCTGATTAGTTAGTCAGATCTGTTCTTGTTCACTGTTAGTCAGATCAGTCAGATCTATAAACAGATCGCCAACACCTTGGGGCATTTTCTGCCAGATCTGGGCAGATCCATCTTGGACAATTTGGTATAATGGTAGACGAAGGAAAGTTCAGAATTGAGAAGTTCGATGGGCAAGATTTTGGATGGTGGAAGATGCAGATCGAGGACTTGTTGTGTCAGAAAGACCTAGATCAAGCCTTAAACGAAAAGAAACCCGAGAAGTTGAAAGATGTAGAATGGGCTTCTCTTGATAGAAAAGCCCTAGTTTTTATCAGATTTCACTAGCCAAGAGTGTGGCGTTTAACATCGTGAAGGAGACTACTGCATATGGTTTGATGAAAGCTTTGTCAAACATGTACGAGAAACCTTCTGCTTCGAATAAGGTTTTTCTGATAAGAAAGCTAGTAAACACAAAGATGAAGGAAGGTGCGTCTATTACCTCTCACATTAATGACTTCAATAACATTATTTCCCGTTTGTTATCTGTTGATATCAAGTTTGATGATGAAGTCCAAGCTTTACTTTTATTATCCTCGTTACCGAAAACCTCTAAACTCACTTTTGAGGGCATTCGTGATTTCATCCTATGAGAGGATATAAGGAGACGGAGTTCTGTAGAATCATCGAGTGCTCTGCTTAGCACTGAGGGGAGAGGTCGAAAGACAGAAAGGGGTAATGGTAGAGGCAGATCAAAATCTAGAAAAAGAGGCCAGTCCAAACCTAGGAAGGATATCCAGTGCTGGAACTGCAAAGAAATGGGGCATTTTAGAAATCGATGCCCTAAACCATCAAATGATAAGAAAGAGGTGAATGCAACAACTGACTCAGAAGATGCTCTTATGTGTTGTGTTGAGAATCCAATAGAGTCATGAATTATGGATTCTGGTGCATCGTTTCATGCCACTTACAGCATGAAGATGATGAAGAATCTACAAACAGGTAACTTTGGTAAAGTTCGTTTAGCTAATAATCACACTCTTGACATCACAGGTATGGACGACATAGACTTGAAAACTTCATTGGGCTCCACATGGACATTAAAGAACGCTCGTGTTATTCCTGGCCTAAAGAAAATGTTGATTTCTATCGGGCAGTTGGAAAACGAGGGGTTTGATGTCAATTTTGGTAGGGGACAATGGAGAGTTGTCAGAGGTAATCTTGTAATCTTCAGGGGCAAAAAGCGAGGTACTCTATACATGGTTGAATTCCCTGAAAATGGGATAAATGCAGTGACAAGTGGGATAAAACCATCCAGGTTGTCGCATCAACGACTTGGTCACATGAGTGAAAAGGGTATGAAAATGCTCGTTGCTAAGGGAAAGCTTCCAGATTTGAAAAAGGTGGATTCCGAGTTCTGTGAACCATGTGTGCTTGGCAAGAAAAAGAATGTATCTTTTGTGAAGACATGGCAGACACCGAAAGCTCAGAAACTAGAGCTTGTTCACACGGACGTCTATGGACCAACACCGGTCTCTTCTTTGGGAGGGTCAAACTACTACGTGACCTTCATCGATGATTCAACACGCAAGGTATGGGTTTACTTTCTTAAAAATAAGTTTGAAGTTTTAATACTTTTAAGAAATGGAAAACTGTTGTTGATGGAAACCAACTTGAAGGTAAAATGCTTGAAGTCGGATAATGGTGGGGAATACATTAGCACAAAGTTCATTAACTATTGTGCTGAACATGGCATTCGGATGATAAAGACAGTTCCAGGCACTCCTCAACAGAACGGAGTGGCAAAAAGGATGAACAGAACCTTGAATGAAAGAGCCAGAAGTATGAGACTTAATGTTGGGCTTCCAAAGACATTATGGGCTGATGCAGTTAACACTGAAGCTTATCTTATCAACCGGGGGCTATCAGTACCATTAGGCTTCAAGATACCAGAAGAAGAGTGGAAAGAGGAAGCAATTAAGTATGAACATTTAAAGGTGTTCGGGTGCAGTGCTTATGATCTTATGAAAGATGGTGACAAGCTAGATGCAAAAGCCAAGAAATATACTTTCATTGGATATGGGGCAGATAGTATGGGCTACAGGCTTTGAGATTTTGAAAGTAGAAAGGTAGTCATAAGTAAACATGCAACTTTCAACGAGGCAGAGCTATATAAAGACTGGAGCACAGTAATCTCAAAGGGTCAGAAATAACACATCGAGTTGGAAAAGGACGTCATTAGAATCAGAGAGTCAGCAGATACTTAGGATAGTGGGAGTAATGAGGCTGATTTTCAACATGAATCATTAGAGGCTGACGAGTCTCAAAATGATCAAGAAGACATTTCCAGCAGTGAAAGCTCATAGGACGATGATGAAGAAGGATCACCTTCTCAGCCAGTTGCATCACATTGGGTTAGGAGATCTACTAGAGAGTCTAAACCACCTAAAAAAGTATAATCTATCAGTTAATTATCTTCTTTTGACTGAAAATGGTGAACCAGAAAGCTACTTTGAGGCAGTTAATCAGGAAGATTCGCTTCAGTGGGAGCATGCAATGAAAGAAGAAATGGGCTCTTTAAACTAGAACAAAACATGGGTCTTAACCAAACTTCCGCGAGATAAAAGAGCCTTACAGAATAAATGGGTATTTAGAATCAAGGAAGATCATGATGGATCTAAACGATAAAAGCTCGTTTAGTGGTCAAAGGTTTTCAACAGAAAAAGGGGATCGATTATATTGAGATATTTTCTCCAGTAGTGAAAATGACCACCATCAGATTGGTCTTATGTATTGTAGCTGCAGAGGGCTTACATCTAGAGCAACTAGATGTTAAGACAGCATTTCTACACGGTGATCTTGATGAAGATATCTACATAGCACAACTTGAGGGGTTTCAGGTTGCGGGTAAGGAAAATTGGATCTGCAAACTTAAAAGGAGCTTATATGGTCTAAAAAAAGCACCCAGACAGTGGTACCTGAAGTTTCATAACTTCATGGAGAGAAACGGGTATAGAAAATGTGAGATGGACCATTGTTGCTATGTGAAGAAATTCAAGGGCTCCTATATCATTCTACTTCTCTATGTAGATGATATGTTAATTGCAGAGGCATATGTGAAAGAGATTAGCAAGTTAAAGAAACAGATGTATGAAGAATTCGAGATGAAAGACTTGGGTCCAGCCAAACAGATTCTCGGAATGAGTATTGTCAGAAACAGGAAAGAAGGCTCTTTGACACTATCCAAGGAGAAATACATCGGGAAAGTGTTAGAGAGATTCAGGATGAATAATAAGAAGACTAAACCCAGAAACACACCATTAGGAAGTCATTTCAATCTTACCAAAGATCAGTCTCCTAGATCAGAAGAAGATAAATCATATATGGCTAAAGTTCCTTATGCGTCTGCCGTTGGTAGTCTCATGTATGCTATGGTTAGCACGAGACCAGATATCGCTCATGCCGTCGGGGTTGTTAGTCGCTTTATGTCACATCCGGGGAGAGAACATTTGGAATTTGTTAAATTGTTACTTAGATACTTGAAGGGTACTTCAAAGTTGGGATTATGTTTCATAGGTAAAGATGTAGTTCTCAGAGGATATAGTGATGCTGATTTGGGTGGATGTAAACAGACATTCAAAAGCACTACCGGGTATATTTTTACATTAGGAGGAACATCAGTTAGTTGGATGTCGAGACTTCTGAAATGTGTGGCTTTATCTACAACAGAAGCAGAATACATGGCAGTTGCTGAAGCCAGTAAAGAGCTAGTATGGTTGAAGACTTTTCTTGAAGAGCTAGACAAGAGACAAGTTGATTACTCGTTATACTGTGATAATGAGAGTGTTGTGAAACTTGCCAATAATCCAGTCTATCATGCCAAAACAAAGCACATAAGGATGAGGTATCATTTTGTCAGAGGGCTGATTAGTGATGGCACGATGAACTTAAAGAATATCTCAGGTGCGAAGAATCCAGCAGATATGTTCACTAAGTCTGTGACGCTGGACAAGCTGAAGTTGTGTGTAACTTCATCTGGCCTTCAGAAATAGTTGAGAAGGCAGGTGGTAACTAGGAAAGCTTAAGATTCGTTGATACTTACAGAATTACAACGGAGTGCAGTGAGGTGTAGGCTTCTGATTGTTGAGGTATAGGCTTCTGATTGGTGGCAACATGTCATAATCCTATATTAGGCTTCTGATTGGTGGCAGCATGTCATAATCCTATATTAGGCGAAGATACCAGTTTCTATAATTAGGAGGTTTTCCCTAATCGTATTAGCCTATAAATATAGGCTGCTGTAATTTCTTCTTATTCTTCTCATTTCAATTTTTCTTCTTACTGGATCCCTACTCTATATATATATATATATATATATATATATATATATATATATATATATATATATATATATATATATATATATATATATATATATATATATATATATATATATATATATATATATATATATATATATATATATATATATATATATATATATATATATATATATATATATATATATATATATATATATATATATATATATATATATATATATATATATATATGGGTACGCTATTTGCATAACCTCTTTTTAGGTATAGAACCTACAGAACCAGTTTAGACCAATAAGAATTTATTATTACTAAATTTTTTTATTTAAATGTAAAGGGTATATTGGTAAAATACAATTTCAATTTTTTTAGTTTTTTGTTAAAAACATTTTTTAAAGACCTTTATTTTTAGAATTCAAATTTGTTTTTCTAACATACATGTTTTCTTCATATGTGTTTTATTTAAATATTAGATTTGTACATACATGTTTAGGATTTTTTTTTCTTGTATACATGTTTTTAGAATAAGGTGCATGTATGTTTTTTTATTACAATTGCTTAGACATTTATTTTTTAAATTAGTAATTGTACATATGTTTCTATCAGAAACTCTTTAATTTTCGAGATTTATAATCAAAGAAGCAAGTACATACATGTAATTTCTAAATTTTTAAAGAATCGAGAACATAAATATTACATACAAATATTGATATCGAATAATATATATCTAAGAAACAAAATTATTAACAAATCCTTATAACAAAGAAATTTAATATCAATTAAAATACAATTCATATGCAAATGTATATTCTTATTTTAAATGTGCAAGAGACGTCTGCATTCTTCAAAGAACAAGCATACACATCTCGAGAACATATGAGCACGGCCTCAAGAACATACATGCACGGCTTCGAAACATACATGCACGGCTTCGAAAACATACATGCACGGCTTCGAAAACATACATGCACCTCATATCTTGATCATCCTCGTCACATCACGTCATTTCTATAAACGCAACCAACAACCTAATTATAAACCAAAATGCAAATGCTCAGTTAGTCAACCATTCAAAAACATAAGGAAACAAGTGAATATATTGATTTAAATGAAAACTACACAATGGTGTAATTTGTTTCAAGAGATTGACCATAAAAGTTAAATAAAAATTGCACAAATTTGTTTCGGTATCAGTAAATAATTTCCGCAAGTTTGGTTGTGACCCAAAACACTTTCCATCAAAGAAAAGAAGAAAAATGAATCTAGCATTGAAAAAGTACTTCAAAAGACTATTGACCAATTCAATATGTATCCTTTTTTTTTAATATAGATTTAAAAGTAGCAACAAAAAACAAAAAGGAATGTGTTACCTTTTTCATCATGCCTATTTTGTCTTTCACGGGATACAAAAGTGCAATTTAGTTTAGCTATACCATTTTATTTTATTTAGCATATTGTAGTCTCTGTACTGCAAAAAAAAATAAAAAAATTTGTTGTCTGTAAAAATCAAAATGAAATAATGTTAATATATATCAGATCTGTTACATCTACTTTAGCTATAACACAACCACCACCATAACATAACGGAAGATTTGATTACACATACGATTCGAGACATTTTAATTGCGCGCGTCAGATCTGGTGGTATCAGCAGAATACGGTGGTTTTTGTTCTTGTGGAATCGAAACTGGTAGGTTAGTTTATAGTAGATTCGCGACGGGCTATGGTTCATGTGGGTTTGGTTTTTATGGAATTGAATCTACGAAGATTGTTGGGAGATGGAGGTATTTTGGATAGCCGTCGGCCGGATGGTTACCGGCGGTATTGTTGTTTAAGGTGATTGGGTTTGTGAGGGTTTGGAGGAAAATGTGATTTCTTTTCTCAACAATAGATCTAGAAAGAATAAAAGGGCAGCGGTTTTGTTTTAGAGTGGTCTGCATTATTTTTGAGATAATATGCTTTAAATTGTGCTATTTTTTTGAAATACTTAAATACCAGATTTGTCCTTAATTTAATTTTTTTCTAATATGTGTTTTCAAAACTGCCATGTTGCATTAATGTGAGGTACATTATGCAATTATATTAGTAAAAAGTTGGTTCTGTAAGTTCTGTACCAAAAAAGAGGTTCTGCAAATAGCACTCCACTATATATATATATATATATATATATATATATATATATATATATATATATATAATATATATATATATATATATATATATATATATATATATATATATATATATATATATATATATATATATATATATATATATATATATATATATATATATATATATATATATATATATATATATATATATATATATATATATATATATATATATATATATATATATATATATATATATATATATATATATATATATATATATATATATATATATATATATATATATATATATATATATATATATATATATATATATATATATATATATATATATATATATATATATATATATATATATATATATATATATATATATATATATATATATATATATATATATATATATATATATATATATATATATATATATATATATATATATATCACAACATTATCACACATCACTTTTCCATATCATCTCCTTAATAAAAAAATTTCAAAAATAATTTTTTTTTCGAAAATATTTTTTTTCAAAAAATATTTTTTTTTTCAAAAAATTTTTTTTTTTTCAAAAAAAAAATTTTTTCGAAAATATTTTTTTTCAAAATTTTTTTTTTCGAAATTTAAAAAAAAAAAATTTTTTCATAATTTTTTTTACCAAAATTTTTTTTTCGAAATATTTTTTTTTTTTTTAAATTTTTTCGAAATTAAAATAAAAATTTCGAATTTTTTTTTCAAATTTTTTTTTTAAACTATTATGGAAAAAAAAATATAGAGAATCACGGTTACATAATTTAGTGCATCACGAATAAGACACTAATTTATTACATTTATGCACCATATTTATACTTTTGATGCACTGAAATTTGGAGTGTGATGCGCTACAACAATTCAATAAAAATTCAGCACATCACAGTTATACGTTTTAGAGCATCATGTTTATAAGTTAATGCATCACTGTTTTAAGTTATTACATCATAATTCCTTCACAAAACTTATAACTATGGTGTAATTCTCATATATATGATTCAACACATTTAAAACTACGATGTGTCAAATTATAACTATCATGCACAAAAAATACATGTGATTACTAATAATATAACATTGATTTTTTATATGCATAACTATGATGCAGTAAGTAAAAATCATTATATTTTTAAGTTTTGTGCATCAAGAATGATGGAGTAATTTATAACATTAATGCATCATAATTATAACAATTATACATTATAAGTAAATGCATTATAGTTATCCGTTAGAGAATACAAATATATCATTAGTACCACTTTTATTTTTGGTGCAATATAATAATTGTGTATCGCATTGTAATTATAAGTTTTGTGCATCACGAGTGATGTAGTAATTTATAACTTTAATGCATCATATTATGACATTGATACATTATAAGTAAATGCATTATATTTTTCCGTTGGAGAATAAAAGTTCTATCACTAGTCATCACTTGTATTATTAGTGCATTAATGTAATAGTTTACCGTATTATAGTTATAATTTTTGTGCATAATAGATAAAACATTGGTGAATGCACTATAATGTAGTAATTAAAATTGTAATGCATTAATTTATAATCATGATGCACTAAACATGTAACTGCAATGCAGTAAAAAAATATGAAAAAAACATTTCCGAAATTTTTGTTTTTCAAAAAAATTATTCGAAAAAAGTATTTTGAAAAAAAAAATTACGAATTTTTTTTTCAAATTTTAACTTTGATACAGTAAAACATGTAACTGTGATTCAGTAAAAAAATTTGAAAAAAATATCCGAAAAAATATTTCTGAAAAAAAAATTTTGAAAAAAAAAATTCGAAAAAAATTTTTCGAAATTTTTTTTTTTCGAAATTTTTTTTTAATTTCGAAAAAAAATTTAACGAAATTTTTTTTTTCGAAATTTATTTTCAAAAAAATTCAATTTCTTTTGAAGTAAATGACATGATATGGCAATATGATGTGGAATAATGATTTGAAAAGATGACACATGTCACCTCCACAATTCACCTTATTTATTGTATTATAAGATTTCTTGTAGAATAACCTCACTTTATATATATATATATATATATATATATATATATATATATATATATATATATATATATATATATATATATATATATATATATATATATATATATATATATATATATATATATATATATATATATATATATATATATATATATATATATATATATATATATATATATATATATATATATATATATATATATATATATATATATATATATATATATATATATATATATATATATATATATATATATATATATATATATATATATATATATATATATATATATATATATATATATATATATATATATATATATATATATATATATATATATATATATATATATATATATATATATATATATATATATATATATATCTTTATTACATTATATAACAGGAGGGAAATGCCACATAAGCAGCCTGTTAATCCACGTCAGCACATTTTTGGGTTGGGTTACATAGTCATATTTTTGGGCCATGTTATCAGTTTTTTAAATTTCGGCAGAGATTTTATAAGAAATCTGGCGTCTTATTTAAAAATATTAGGTTGCAAAACCTTATTGATAACTTTCCCACTTGACATATTCATCAACCCAACCCGTACTTATACCCTAAAATTACTTACAATTCTCTCAATCCATTCCATGATTATCTGTAGGAAATCACGGTTGATTTTATTTGTTTTCAAATTGTTATCCCTTATTATACAATGACGATTTCAAAACCAGATTATTTTGCTTGTGGTTAACATGACCAAGCTCAAGATTGTCTTCTTCCAATGAGGTTACGTCAGAAAATGTTTCATAGCGCTTTGGCGTGACGAGGAAGGAACATTATTGGGTTGGGGTAAGTTGAATCTAACTACTTAGTGTCGTTGTTGTTTCCATTGGATGTAGGTTATATTAACGGTGTTCGTATTGAATAGGCTAATTCCTATCGGAAGGCTACCGCTGCAACTGTTTTTGGTAAATTTAAGGATGATATCATTCCAGTCAAGACTAAGGTAAAAAAATCTTCATTGGTATTTATATTATGTTGCTTGCTTCGGGATTTAGTAAGCTTTTTTATTTCGACTTAAGTTTTTGTTGACTAACTATTTTAGTTACGCTTCGTGGTTTTTATTATTTGGTTTTATAAGAATAAGGTTTTGATTATTGGGGTTTATATGATTATTCTTATAGGGTTTGATTATTGGGGTTTATATGCTTATTCTTATAGGGTTCTGATTATTTGTGTTTAAATTCTTTTTCTTATAGTATCCATTCGTCAAAATTGAAGCTCCGCTGCTTTCTGATAATTGTTTGTCGTGGTATGCATTGTCACATGTTTATGGCCCTTGATTTGCCTTTATTCTTATAATTGGTTAGAACTGTGGAAAACAATGCAGCTTATAAAAACGTGATCAGAACACGTCTCGGTCATGTGTTTTGTTGTCGCTATTAATGTCGGGCGACGATAGTGACATGGCTTATCCATTACAGGCGACGAGTACTATTGAATGCCACTTGCCTTTATGGTAACAAGGATGCGTCTATTTCTTTCGTTGCCGCTATCCATTGCAGGAGACGATAGTACAGATGCGTCCTGATATAACTTCTACCAGTTATTAACGGTTATTTGATGCTACTTAACTTTATTAACTGTGATAACGTATAATGAGAGAGGATGTATAACAAAGAGTTGATATACACATTGGATCCCAACAAATTGACTCTACGATTTTCATCTCCATCTATCATTGAAGGTGTAAGTTTTCTAAATCATCTAGGTTAGTTTTACTCTTTGAATTAATTTATTTTCATTTGTGGTGTTTGTTGGTCGATTTTAGGTTGATTCTGAGCCAGGTGAGGGTACTTTGTTTATTGACGTCTATAGCTTTTTCTTGATATGGATTTCTTGGTTCTTCTTTCTATTTTTCTGGTATCTTATGTCCCATTGGCTTTTATTTATAGCGTTCCATGATTAGATATTATAGATATTAATGACTATATTTTTTATTCCTTTCCTAAAAATTTAGATGCAGGCCCCTCCTAAATTGTATTCTCAGTTTAGTTCAGAGTTAGATTCGCATAAGCCGTTCAGTTGGTTTTTTTCATGTCCCAATAAAGGTATTATTTTCATAACATACATATGAATAAGGATTGAACCTTATCCATTTTGGACTTGCTGAGAATGGTGGAAATAGTGTCGAAGTAGTTTATATCTTTGACTAAAGGCTAAAGTAAAGTCAATTTAATTTACAAGTTATGACTTCGTATTAACAATATTTTACATGTTCTTACAGAGGTTGCAATTAAGAAGAAAGAAGACAAGTTATGGTGTCACTTAAGACATTATTTGGAAAGGCAGCAGATCAAGTATGGTGTCACTTAAGACATTCTTTACCAACCAAAATCATTGTATTCTCATCTTAAACTTTCGAACTAATATTAAATCGTTTCTTACCGAGAGGCGAGATTATGTTTTGTTCTGCACTAAAAGTCTTATTGTTTTCTTATCTGTGCGAGTTCATGTTCTTCTGTCAAATCATTATTTACAACATCAGCAACTGCTACAGTCAAACATCTACAAGGCGATCAAAATTATGCTATCAGTTATGCATTCCCTCATAATAGGTGTAATCAAGGTAATGGGATAAATTAAACTCCAACATGAGAGTCTAATCACCTGTGGGATAGCGAACACTAAATTTCTTAATATTTATCTAATAAAACTGCATTTTTGTTGTTAACAGCTCAGACTTAAAATGATTCTAAGAAGAAAACCACAGCAATGACCGTTTAATTTTAAAGAACTATGTTTTTACTTAGTTTGGTTTTAGGATATGGGTGAAGAATGCAGTGAAAATGTTAATTATAGTTCGATAGGCCTTAAATGGTGAAACTCGATCCAAATTTAAACAAAAAAAAACTGCTGAAATCGATGCTTAACCATACTAAACAACAATGAATGTATGATGTCTTTGGGCTCGAGGGTCAATAACGTAACAACTTTTACAAAAACTGACATGGTAAAAAGTGACTATGAACATTTATTTTATTTTATTTTCTTCACGTATCGTGTTATCGGTTGTGTATGTATGGTATGATTGGAAGAACCAAGAGAGGTCGGTTTGTATTAATAGAGATGATCACCTAACTATAGAAGTAATGTCACTATTCATTATTTCCTTTGATCTAACCGAATATTCTGCCATGTTCAATTTGTATGCCCAATCTTGATGGTCACTATGCAGGTACGAATCTACGACCCTGTTACCATAGACGTGGTTTCAAATGATGGCGAATTTAACAAATATTCTTATTACTGCTGGGTTCTCGCATCAGATTATTGCAAGTTCGGGTTAGTAGTTAACCTTCATCAACCATAGTTAACTATTAAATTTATTAAGGAAAAAGTGGATGCACTATTAAATGGTCATTTTCAAGGAAATAAACTGCTTGATTTAATGGTTTGGCTCGTGCTATGTCATTTTATTCTGTGTTCATGAAAATAATAATGGTATCATTATGTTTTTTTAACTCTATGTTGGACCTCTTCTTTTGTATTTCAAAAAAAGCTTGATTGGATGGCGGATTATTTGAAGCGACTGTAAATTTGTATATAGTGGTTTCAAAAGAGTTTAGAAGACGTTGCTGCAGAAAAGGAAAACTTGTGTAATATACTTTATTCATCAGCAAGAAACCAGTGTCAGAGAAGGTTGTATTTTTGAGTGAAGGCTAAAGTTAATAATGATCTGACAGATAAACTTTAATTTGATTTTTAAAGCTAATTGTGATTGTTTATTGAAATGTTCCAGTGCTTGATTTGTTATTTCAGGCAACGAGTTTCCGCTAAGCGTGGACTAAAGAGTAAATTCAAACTATATGTAAGATTTATTTAACTATACTTTACCTCTATTCAAATTTCAAACCTTTTTTATTGGCACGCAGGTGTGGGTTCGAGCTTCACACTCAGGAGACATTCACCAATGAAAAAGAGGGATCTTGTAATTTGCAGCATGACTAGGCAAGAGGCCGTATAGGATACGAGCTTTTGAGATGTAACTTTAGTGACACCGGCTGCTCTGGTTTTGGTATTTAGGATCACATTGATCTTGGTATCAAGTAAGTAACTTTTACGGTTCTCCTAACATCAGTAAGAGTTTCTGTTGCATTTAGTTACTTTGAATTTAATTGGCTTTTTTGTTCTTGAATGAAAGAACTATAGAAATTTGATTGAATATGTTTCATCAAGTATTGAACATAGGGTAAACCTACTTAAGAAATATTCAAAACTATATTTGGAGACTGTAATGTAATTAAACATGAAGTGAACATTGGTAATATGCCGGCATGATTGTTTAAAGTTAGCTAATACTTATCACCATCAATGTCATGATACAGGCGATATTCTGAACCTTATAAGCGGTAAATTGGTGTCCGGGCCTGTTTTTCAACAGGTGAAAATAGGTAGGGTTGACAAGAAGGTACTCATTTTCTAAATCTTAATCCCATTTGTAACAACGGGTGAATATAGGCATGTTTTTCAATGCACCGAGTTTAGAGTCAGACTATTATACTTTCTCCTTAATTAACTTTGTTCTTTGTTAGTTTGATAGATGAAAAGTTAAAAATGCCTTAATTTCTACTCAATGAAATTTTGTTATTTGGATGAGTATTATATGTTCATGTAAAGTATCTGATTGTTGTATACTTCACCTCCTGCTGACGTTTTCGTTCTTGGGTGAGCTTCTTTCATAAAAATTAAACCTTGATCCTATCATTCTAAATTTGACACATTTTAAACCGACCAGGTTCCAAGAAATTGTTCCATAATGCTAGAAATGTGCTCAGGACAGAAGATAATACCCGAGCAAAAACGTAGTTAGCACTAATTCGAAGAACGCTAAACAATCTAAGCTGGAACAAGTGATGACTCAGTTTTTGAACTGGATTCAGATTTTGAAGCATCAACAAAAAACAACTAATCTTTTATGAAACGACCCTGTTTTTAGTCACTAAGTCGCAACATGAGGATAAAAAAATAACGACATTGGTATAAGACAACCAAGACTTTAGTGAAGATATAGTGACGGTCCTCGAATAAACTACAAAACACCACAACAAAGTATAGAAGCCCTTGAAGTCCTATGTAAGTTTTTTCCAGCAATGAAAAAACTTGAAATGTCTTTCCGTGTATGATTGTATCTAGCTTGATTTTGTTGAGGTGTAGGCTTCTGATTGGTGGCAGCAAGTCATAATCCTATATTAGGCGAAGATACCAGTTTCTATTATTAGGAGGTTTTCCCTAAATGTGTTAGCCTATAAATATAGGCTGCTGCAATTCTGTATTCATGGGACACACCAGAATATAATAAAATACCCTAGTTGCTGCCCTTAATAGGAATATTAACTGAACCATGTAAATTTCTTGTGTTCTTCATTCTGCTTTTCAATTTTACTTTTGTGTATGTAACCTTTAAATCCTAACAAGTGGTATTAGAGCTTAGGCTCTTGATCCGTTACACCAATCACCATCGCCAAAAACAGCCAGCCATCACCAAAACAACCACCAGTTCTGTGGATCGCCAAAACAGCCGTTTGGGGTTCTTCATCGCCGACAGCAGTCAGATCTGTGTTAGATCAATCAGATCTGTAAGTCAGATCAGTTAGATCTGTTCTTCGTTAGTCAGATATGTTCTCTGTTCTCTGTTAGTCAGATCTGATTAGTTAGTCAGATCTGTTCTTGTTCACTGTTAGTCAGATCAGTCAGATCTATAAACAGATCGCCAACACCTTGGGGCATTTTCTGCCAGATCTGGGCAGATCCATCTTGGACAATTTGGTATAATGGTAGACGAAGGAAAGTTCAGAATTGAGAAGTTCGATGGGCAAGATTTTGGATGGTGGAAGATGCAGATCGAGGACTTGTTGTGTCAGAAAGACCTAGATCAAGCCTTAAACAAAAAGAAACCCGAGAAGTTGAAAGATGTAGAATGGGCTTCTCTTGATAGAAAAGCCCTAGTTTTTATCAGATTTCACTAGCCAAGAGTGTGGCGTTTAACATCGTGAAGGAGACTACTGCATATGGTTTGATGAAAGCTTTGTCAAACATGTACGAGAAACCTTCTGCTTCGAATAAGGTTTTTCTGATAAGAAAGCTAGTAAACACAAAGATGAAGGAAGGTGCGTCTATTACCTCTCACATTAATGACTTCAATAACATTATTTCCCGTTTGTTATCTGTTGATATCAAGTTTGATGATGAAGTCCAAGCTTTACTTTTATTATCCTCGTTACCGAAAACCTCTAAACTCACTTTTGAGGGCATTCGTGATTTCATCCTATGAGAGGATATAAGGAGACGGAGTTCTGGAGAATCATCGAGTGCTCTGCTTAGCACTGAGGGGAGAGGTAGAAAGACAGAAAGGGGTAATGGTAGAGGCAGATCAAAATCTAGAAAAAGAGGCCAGTCCAAACCTAGGAAGGATATCCAGTGCTGGAACTGCAAAGAAATTGGGCATTTTAGAAATCGATGCCCTAAACCATCAAATGATAAGAAAGAGGTGAATGCAACAACTGACTCAGAAGATGCTCTTATGTGTTGTTTTGAGAATCCAATAGAGTCATGAATTATGGATTATGGTGCATCGTTTCATGCCACTTACAGCATGAAGATGATGAAGAATCTACAAACAGGTAACTTTGGTAAAGTTCGTTTAGCTAATAATCACACTCTTGACATCACAGGTATGGACGACATAGACTTGAAAACTTCATTGGGCTCCACATGGACATTAAAGAACGCTCGTGTTATTCCTGGCCTAAAGAAAATGTTGATTTCTATCGGGCAGTTGGAAAACGAGGGGTTTGATGTCAATTTTGGTAGGGGACAATGGAGAGTTGTCAGAGGTAATCTTGTAATCTTCAGGGGCAAAAAGCAAGGTACTCTATACATGGTTGAATTCCCTGAAAATGGGATAAATGCAGTGACAAGTGGGATAAAACCATCCAGGTTGTCGCATCAACGACTTGGTCACATGAGTGAAAAGGGTATGAAAATGCTCGTTGCTAAGGGAAAGCTTCCAGATTTGAAAAAGGTGGATTCCGAGTTCTGTGAACCATGTGTGCTTGGCAAGAAAAAGAATGTATCTTTTGTGAAGACAGGGCAGACACCGAAAGCTCAGAAACTAGAGCTTGTTCACACGGACGTCTATGGACCAACACCGGTCTCTTCTTTGGGAGGGTCAAACTACTACGTGACCTTCATCGATGATTCAACACGCAAGGTATGGGTTTACTTTCTTAAAAATAAGTTTGAAGTTTTAATACTTTTAAGAAATGGAAAACTGTTGTTGATGGAAACCAACTTTAAGGTAAAATGCTTGAAGTCGGATAATGGTGGGGAATACATTAGCACAAAGTTCATTAACTATTGTGCTGAACATGGCATTCGGATGATAAAGACAGTTCCAGGCACTCCTCAACAGAACGGAGTGGCAAAAAGGATGAACAGAACCTTGAATGAAAGAGCCAGAAGTATGAGACTTAATGTTGGGCTTCCAAAGACATTATGGGCTGATGCAGTTAACACTGAAGCTTATCTTATCAACCGGGGGCTATCAGTACCATTAGGCTTCAAGATACCAGAAGAAGAGTGGAAAGAGGAAGCAATTAAGTATGAACATTTAAAGGTGTTCGGGTGCAGTGCTTATGATCTTATGAAAGATGGTGACAAGCTAGATGCAAAAGCCAAGAAATATACTTTCATTGGATATGGGGCAGATAGTATGGGCTACAGGCTTTGAGATTTTGAAAGTAGAAAGGTAGTCATAAGTAAACATGCAACTTTCAACGAGGCAGAGCTATATAAAGACTGGAGCACAGTAATCTCAAAGGGTCAGAAATAACACATCGAGTTGGAAAAGGACGTCATTAGAATCAGAGAGTCAGCAGATACTTAGGATAGTGGGAGTAATGAGGCTGATTTTCAACATGAATCATTAGAGGCTGACGAGTCTCAAAATGATCAAGAAGACATTTCCAGCAGTGAAAGCTCATAGGACGATGATGAAGAAGGATCACCTTCTCAGCCAGTTGCATCACATTGGGTTAGGAGATCTACTAGAGAGTCTAAACCACCTAAAAAAGTATAATCTATCAGTTAATTATCTTCTTTTGACTGAAAATGGTGAACCAGAAAGCTACTTTGAGGCAGTTAATCAGGAAGATTCGCTTCAGTGGGAGCATGCAATGAAAGAAGAAATGGGCTCTTTAAACTAGAACAAAACATGGGTCTTAACCAAACTTCCGCGAGATAAAAGAGCCTTACAGAATAAATGGGTATTTAGAATCAAGGAAGATCATGATGGATCTAAACGATAAAAGCTCGTTTAGTGGTCAAAGGTTTTCAACAGAAAAAGGGGATCGATTATATTGAGATATTTTCTCCAGTAGTGAAAATGACCACCATCAGATTGGTCTTATGTATTGTAGCTGCAGAGGGCTTACATATAGAGCAACTAGATGTTAAGACAGCATTTCTACACGGTGATCTTGATGAAGATATCTACATAGCACAACTTGAGGGGTTTCAGGTTGCGGGTAAGGAAAATTGGATCTGCAAACTTAAAAGGAGCTTATATGGTCTAAAAAAAGCACCCAGACAGTGGTACCTGAAGTTTCATAACTTCATGGAGAGAAACGGGTATAGAAAATGTGAGATGGACCATTGTTGCTATGTGAAGAAATTCAAGGGCTCCTATATCATTCTACTTCTCTATGTAGATGATATGTTAATTGCAGAGGCATATGTGAAAGAGATTAGCAAGTTAAAGAAACAGATGTATAAAGAATTCGAGATGAAAGACTTGGGTCCAGCCAAACAGATTCTCGGAATGAGTATTGTCAGAAACAGGAAAGAAGGCTCTTTGACACTATCCAAGGAGAAATACATCGGGAAAGTGTTAGAGAGATTCAGGATGAATAATAAGAAGACTAAACCTAGAAACACACCATTAGGAAGTCATTTCAATCTTACCAAAGATCAGTCTCCTAGATCAGAAGAAGATAAATCATATATGGCTAAAGTTCCTTATGCGTCTGCCGTTGGTAGTCTCATGTATGCTATGGTTAGCACGAGACCAGATATCGCTCATGCCGTCGGGGTTGTTAGTCGCTTTATGTCACATCCGGGGAGAGAACATTTGGAATTTGTTAAATTGTTACTTAGATACTTGAAGGGTACTTCAAAGTTGGGATTATGTTTCATAGGTAAAGATGTAGTTCTCAGAGGATATAGTGATGCTGATTTGGGTGGATGTAAACAGACATTCAAAAGCACTACCGGGTATATTTTTACATTAGGAGGAACATCAGTTAGTTGGATGTCGAGACTTCTGAAATGTGTGGCTTTATCTACAACAGAAGCAGAATACATGGCAGTTGCTGAAGCCAGTAAAGAGCTAGTATGGTTGAAGACTTTTCTTGAAGAGCTAGACAAGAGACAAGTTGATTACTCGTTATACTGTGATAATGAGAGTGTTGTGAAACTTGCCAATAATCCAGTCTATCATGCCAAAACAAAGCACATAAGGATGAGGTATCATTTTGTCAGAGGGCTGATTAGTGATGGCACGATGAACTTAAAGAATATCTCAGGTGCGAAGAATCCAGCAGATATGTTCACTAAGTCTGTGACGCTGGACAAGCTGAAGTTGTGTGTAACTTCATCTGGCCTTCAGAAATAGTTGAGAAGGCAGGTGGTAACTAGGAAAGCTTAAGATTCGTTGATACTTACAGAATTACAACGGAGTGCAGTGAGGTGTAGGCTTCTGATTGTTGAGGTATAGGCTTCTGATTGGTGGCAACATGTCATAATCCTATATTAGGCTTCTGATTGGTGGCAGCATGTCATAATCCTATATTAGGCGAAGATACCAGTTTCTATAATTAGGAGGTTTTCCCTAATCGTATTAGCCTATAAATATAGGCTGCTGTAATTTTGATTTCGTGGGACACACACACCAAAATATAATAAAATACCCTAGTTGCCCGTGGACGTAAGTTAATAGCAATATTAACTGAACCACGTAAATCTGTTGTGTTCTTCATTATTTTCAGTTTTATTTTTGTGTGTGTAACCTTTAAATCCTAACAGATTTCACCCAAGTTGCTTAATCAAATTATCACCTCTTCTCCAAACGCAATATTGAGTAAATGATGTGTTAGATATTATTATTATTAGTATATATGTTTTTTAGCATAGGTTCCGACTTGACATTGTAAGCCGACTAATTCCAGGTTGACCATCCTTTTCTGTCTGTCGAAGATGGTTTATTTGAATGACGCTAATGAGGTTGTAATGTACTTATCTAGGAGATCACCTCACGAGTCTGATTGAGGAAGAGGACGCTTCATGTCATCACCTGGTAGCGGATCAAGGTCCCCATTGCGGTCTAGGTCTAGATCTGTTGATATATCACCACCCTCGGAATTAAAACTAACCAGAGCTGAAGAAGACTCATCATGTTAATGTGGATATGGTGAATAAGAGTTGAGCTCAACCTTACAGGCTATGAAGAAAAATTAGCAACTATATGTGAACGACATGTTCTTTTTTACAGGTAATGAATAGTTCCAAAGTGCTATATGATACTTTTAAGGTTTACTACTATCAATTTTTACTATCACAGTTGCAACTCGATCATTATACGGAGTAGTTTTTAGTACAACAATAACAACAACAACATCATTTTCAGACTTTAAAGCTGTAAGGATTGCTTTCTTCTTGCTCACCATGCACAAATTCACCAACTTTTTCTATAATAGATGGGTGATATAGTAGCAGTTCCCCGCATGATGAATGCAACCTTAGTAATTCCTGAACTTGATAAATGCTCAGCTCCCTAAGAACTTGATAAATGCTCAGATATATGCGTCATCAAGAACCAACCCAAACCTGCCCAACCCTGAACTAGACTCAGCAGCAAATTAGATTCTGTCAACTTACTAAACACGCCCATCCCATCATAGTGATGACCTAATCCTCCAACACGTTTCATAGCGACCTCCTTAAGTGGATACCTTTTCTACACAACCTTCACCCCCATCCCGTTTAAATGGATCAGATGATAACCATACGATCCATACCATGTACAGAAAAAAGAAAGGAGAAACTCGTGATAGCATGCTATGAAAGGCTATTTAGAGGTTAAAAGGATTAATATCAACTATTAATATTACTTGAAATTAAGGTCCTTTGCAGACCCGCGCTAAGCAATCTGGGCGCGTAAGTTCATTTGATGTTGAGACTCAAGATGAGTAATGATTCATTCTTAGTACATCGTATTGTCAGTTTCGTTTATGTTTAAGCAATTAATAGTTGCATTACTTGCATACAATCGCAAACAATAAGCAATTAATTTATAACATTACTAAAAACATCCAAATTTAATTGTTTTAGTTTCGTTACTACAGGCAAATCCAAATGCCGTTTCTTGAGTTGCATGTAGTTACATTTGATTATCTACTACTACAGCTCTAACAGTCCACACTGAAAGATGTAGAACTTGCGCACATTCTTAGACACCTAAAAGAAAATGCCGATGAATATTATGGTTATGAAGTCCTTTTTGTCCAAAACTTCAAGAAATGTGTTCAACTTAGTCCAAGATAGCAAGGTCATTTGTTTTCATATTATCGGAGAACTGAACTGATGAATGAATTGAATTGCTTCAGTTGCGAACCCAACACACTTGAGGGAAAAGACATAATCTCACTGATTAGCAAGGCATAAACCAGCCATTAACATCTGAATTTAACTTGAAACAAAGAAGGAAAAAATCAACAAATAGTGCACAAAACCATTTGTCATCAGATAATGTCAGAAGCAACTAACATTAGAAACATTCAACAACAAATAAGCACATCATTAATAGCAACCCCCAAATATGTTGCTTATGGTTCATGCACAGGCAAAGTCTAACATGTTTCATCTCGACCATTGTATTTATTGACTATAAAAATTTTATTTTGTTTATAGTATTTTTTTAAAGTTACCATTGTACACCTAAATAGTTTCATACCTACACTTAGTTGGGCTGAATACATAAGGTGTTAAAGTCAGTTGGTTCGAAGATTTTTGCCATTTTTATAAACAAACTCTCTTGTCGTTGGCTTTCTCTATGATAAATTGTACCTGCTTCTGCTACTTCCGCATTTTTAACCGTAATCAAAACATTCACAACGATGAAAAGACATCCAAGTGTTTGTACCTGTAATTAAATATGTAGGAACTTAATAGAAATAGTTAATTTCTTTATTTTTTGAATTTTATTAAAATTATCAGACAAGTAATAGCGGATAGTTAACGATATATTAATTAATTTGGCGATTGAACAAGTAATCCGGTGACTCGACTACGTTGACCCGGAAGAAGTAGAACCGTCCTCAGTAACTTGCTCGGGTTGACCGATGGTTGAGCCCTTGACCCGGTGACTCGATTAGGTTGACCTCGTGGTTGAACCCTTTCGGTGACTCAACCGGATTGACACGATGGTTGAACTCGTGATTTGGTGGTCGTACGCGTGACCCGATAACTTGACTGAGTTGAGTTGACCCAATAATTTAACCCGTGATCTGACGACTCGACCGGATTGATTCGATGATCAAACTCATGACCTGATGACTTAAAAAAGATCTTACTATTCAACATTTCAAATTTCTAACACTTCAGAAAGTACTAATATTAATTTTTCAACGTTATTATTGATTCACATTTTTAAGCAAGAGATAAGCCATACCCCTAATTTTTGTCTTACTTTGATAAACTAATTAGTTTAAACATATCTATAATTGTGTTCTTGATAAACTAAAGGTTTTCTAAGCTCTTTTGTTATATGTGGCGTAGAAAGAGGGGTAGTTGCAAATGTTAACGATGAAGATGTGATGAACCGGTTCCAAAGTATGACGGATCGTAAAGGACATTTTTAAAAAGTTTCTTTGCTCAATGTAACTATGTAAGGATATTTTTTGTTGTTATTTTTCTCAAACAAGGTCACATGTTCTTATAAATATATTATGGTTTTTTTTGCACATTTAAACACGGTTTTGGTACATTTTTGGAATGTTAAAAGTTGCTATACTGCTACTGAAAAGCTTTTGATTTGCTGCTGAATTTGTTGCTGAAAAGCTTTTGATTTGCTGCTGAATTTGTTGCTGAAAAGCTGTTGATTTGCTGCTGACTATGCTGCTGGAAAGCTTTTGTTTGGGTGCTGAAATACTGCGGTTTGGGTGCTGCAATAAGGGTGTTTGAATGTTGTAATTAGTTTGTTTGGATGCTGCATTTTGGGTGTTTAGATCTTGCTGTGAGGCTGTTTCGATGGTGATGTTAGGCTTTGTCGTAAGACCGTTGTTTTCACGCTACATAAGGTGTGTTTTATTGTTATTTTAGCGGTATATATAAGATCTTTTAGGCAATATTAAATCGGTTTAGCTCATTTTTATTCTTTGTTAAAAAAATTATGACAATAATTTTTTGCCCCCCACGTATCAAAATCCTGGCTCGGACACTGACTCACCCAATAATAAACTGACCACAAACTGTAATATTCCCCTTTTTGGTTCCCAATTCAGTAAGCTCATCATCAAACACCACAACAACATTACCATTTACACTTACTTCAGTTGGGATAAAAGCTTATTGTCTATTATCCGTCACTACTTTCCTGCAATAAAGTGTTTTTGGTCATTTACAAAGGGTTCTAAGTTCTAACTTCTTCGCCACATTATATACAAGAAACACGATCCTCAACTAGCATCAGTGACAGTATTAGGGGAATCCCGTAGTGTCAAGGACCCGATCAAAATTTAATTTGTAGTGCTAATATTTGTAAAAGAAAATACATAATTTTCATGAATGCACCCTGTTAAAAGACAGTACAAGCATTAAAGTTACATATCTAGATGAATAGTGATAGAAGTTGCAAAACATACATAACTATAGTTAAACTCAATCATTTCAATTGAAATCGCACTTTTATTCCTGGTTCTAGAACTGACAAACATCATTTCCAGTTTATTGAAAGTGCAAGCATAAAGTTAAATGTTTCTAGGGTGAATGGATGATGGAAGTTGCAAATTCGATCTAAAATCGAGCAGTTGGTATTACTAACAAAGGATACTTTCTACGAACAATATGACCATCAGAATTAGTCATGTCTAATTGCTCCAATCTCAGTCCATTTGGAAGTTTGAAGTCAAATTTGTATACCAAATTTGCTAAAGCAATCTTATTAATAGACATAGCAAACTGAATCCCTGGGCACCCTCTTCTGCCTGCGCCAAACGGAATAAGTTCGAAGTTTAGACCTTTGTAGTCGATATTAGTGTCTAGGAATCTCTCTGGCTTAAACTCATCGGCATCTTCCCATATCGTTGGATCTCTTGATATCATCCAAGCATTGATAAGCACTCGTGTACCTGCTGTGATGTCATAGCCCATTACTTTGACATCTTGTGTTGCTACTCGAGGAAGTAGTGGAACGGGAATATGAAATCGCATACTCTCTTTTAGTATGGCATTTAAGTATGGGTGTGGCGAGTTCTCTAAATCTTCTTCTGAGATTCTCTGTCTTCCATGGGCTATTTCATCTAGTTCTTGCTGGAGTTTCTTCATTACTCTTGGATGCTTTATTACCTCTGATATTGCCCACTCTATAGATGCAGATGTAGTATCACTCCCGGCGACAAAAATTTCCTTCATGAAAATAAGTCAAAACTTTGATTACGTAGGATTTGCTAGCATACCATATCAGCTCATATGGGGTTTAATGAAAACAAATTGGCAGAATTAAATGCTAAGCTTATACACTATATCTTAGATATTCATATAATTCAAATTGGCGAATTCCTAACATATCATTTCTTATACACTACTTAAGTTTCTTTGACGTCATTGTGCAAACCACGATTTGGGACTTATGGAGTTTTAGAAATAAAGTGACATTTTCTATCATAAGGCCAAGCAAATACCTCCTTTTAGTCTTTCAATTGGATTATGAGTCGATGTAACAAACCTTGTTTAAACTGAATAGAGTGGTATAATCACCCTCGCGCGTAATGATTTCTCCAAAAAAAACAAAAAAAAAAAAACATTGTGGGATTGGTTCCACCTAATACTATATAAATGACTACAAAGCATGGGTCGAGTTATAAAGCAACGGGTTATGCATGCTCACATCACACAAAGAAGTGCAGTGTAAACACATTAAACGATATCTCATCTCTAAGGAATCGGTAAATGTATTAATATAAGAATAGAGTTTATAAAAGATTTTTCTTACTTGCATTAGAGCTTTAACCGTATCTCTATCGAATGGGGTGCCTGCGCTTGCTTGTACTCTTTGAGTTTCAAGTAATATGTCAACCACGTCCTGATTTCTCGTACTTTCATTGCTCTTAGTCTCATGTTGTTTGACTAAGCCCTCCAAAAATGCATCAAGTTGTTTCGCAGCTTTGTATGCTCTTCCTTCCATGCCACTCAGTCGGTCTACCCATAAAAGTGATGGAATGTAATCTCCAATACTAAAGACACCTAACATGTCTATTACCTCATTCATGACATCCTTGAAGCAATCCTCATAATATTTCCGCCCATAAGTTATCCGGCACACTACATCATTTGTGAGTGACAAGATCATATTGCTCAAGTCAATTTCGGTACCGCAACTATTGGCAATTACATCAAGCATTAGATGTGTCTCATCTTCTCTTACGTGTCGAAATGACTGAACTTTTTTTATACTTAGGAGGTTGTGTAGATATAGACTCTTTGATTGTCTCCAATATTCACCGTAAGGTGAAAATGATACAACTTTACCATCAAAAGTAACTTTGCTTGGAATATTCATTTTAGGCCGATTTGAAAATACTAGATCATGGGTTTTCATGATTTCTTGAGCTGCTTCGGCAGAAGATGCAACAATCACGGGTACACTGCCTAGATGAATCAACATGAGAGAGCCATATTTATGAGCTAATGTTTTAAGGGTTTGATGAGGTGCCGAGCCTAGTTGGTGGAGATTTCCAATAATCGGAAGCCTAAATGGAGATGGAGGTAAGTTTTTCGCCATCTTCGAACACGATGAAATCCGTTTGGTACGGATAAAAATCATCATAACGAAGAGAGACACAAAACAGAGAATCAAAGTCTCGAAGGAGGAAAACATTTTTGCAACTTGTTTACTGGCTAGCTAGTTACAAAGTCTTGCTGATTGTCATTCTTGGTTCTAGACTTATGTTCCTTTATATTGACTCGATTACTTGATTTTGTAATTATTTAATCATTTATGACTATTAAATTTTTCATTAAAAGCTACATACATTAATGTTAACTTCTTAACTCATTCATTTTGGATTTTTCTAAAAGCACAAGTGTAGTCGGCTTGAACCGTGAAAATAACATCATAATTTGTACATGATTAATTAGTTCAAATGATCTCACAACACAAAAACTTCTATAACATCAAAAATTGAGGCTCTTTGGTCGGCTTGAGCCATTGAAAAAAAGTTAGGCCCATATTCCAAATTTAAAAAAAAATTATATTACGCAAAAACGCGAGAACCGGTACGGTTATCGCGTCGTGTTTTCGCGCGAAAACGCGAGAACCGTACAGTTATCACGTCGCGTTTTCGCGCGAAAACACACGTGGTCCCTTAGGCGCGAGACCTAAAAACGCGAGTTGTGGTATGGTTGGTGCGTTTTTGTGTCACGTTTTTCCCTCGGCGCGAAAAAAAATTCCCCCATACCATGTGCTCTAAAATAAAAAATCAATTAAAAATCTTTACTACTTTATAAAAAGTTTAAGTCATTTTCTATAATTATAAGTCTTAATTCTTTTGAGCCTCTAACATTTCTATAATAAGAAACTAATAAGCCATTAGTCAAAGTTGTTCATCATATTCGTTTTTAATAGAATCCATTTCAATGCATACGTTTTTTAGAATATGAGTCAATATGAGTCATTTAAAAGAGTTTATGACATATAGTAAATGTATACGTTTCAATGTTTAGTCAATAACAACTTTTAAAAATTATTACTACATTAAAGAAACTTAATACATTTAATTGTGCTTGTAGCTTTAACTTTTTATAGAACTCATTTATTATGAATGTGTCTAACAACTCATTATAAAAACTAACATCTCATAAAGTAGAATTCATAACCAGTAGTACTATGGTTTAGATGATGAAAGCTTTTTATATTTTGGTGGTTCGGATTTTTTTACATCATATGTCATTTTTATATCAGGTTAACTATGATATTTTTTTGTCATGTCCTATGTGTTTTTATAATAACAAAAGTTGATTATTATCTGACACTTATTTGTGAGATACTAGGCATGTTTAAGCTCGAACTATATGAATCGTGACATGCTGGTGAGGCTGTTTTCTGAAGTTTGAGTCTCGGTAGTGTGTTTCGTTGGGTATGATGATAAAAAATTAAAATTACGTTGTATCAAGCGAGCAATAAGCAATGATATTTGATTATGCAACTGTGTCTGTTACAGTGTAACCGAATAACTTTTACTTGCCACAAAATATAGTCAAAAGGTACACGTCGTCGCATTGCGTGAATACCCTGCTAGTAGTAAATTAATTATTTAAATATTATCAACTAAAGATAGTAAAATAATTATTTAAACATTGTATTTTTTATCCATTTCATTGAAAGCTACATATATGATATATCAATCTTAACTTCTTAACTCTAATTTTGGCTTTTTGCTAAATACATCAAAAAGTCAACTAAAAATAATAAAGTAATTATTTAATTATTATGTTTTCTATTTTTTCATTAAAAATTAAATAAATTAATATCGACTTTTCAACTCACTTATTTTTTTAAGAGATAATCATTGTTTATAACGAAGATAAAAAAACTCGCTTTTCGTTGCGAGGTGTAGGGCCAAGCTCAAAAACGAGCTAACTATATGAAAGATCGATAATCCCAAAAACTTTTATTATAAAAAATTTTTTTACTTAATCCTAAGAATAGATTAACATGCGTTAATTAATGACCGCTAAGTAACAGCGGTTCACTAACAACGAGCACACATTAAATAGCATTAAATGGAGCATTAAAAGTCTCGTCCATGCTATATGAATATGTATAAAACTAGCTTAAAGACCTGTTTAACGTCGGATTTAACTTAATGAGTGATTTTTGTAAGAAATAACAAAAAAATGTTAATATTAAAACAAATAAATGGATTCTTGTAATAGATGAAAAAATCCTAAAAAACATTTAACTTTGTAACAATGACAATAAGAGAGTTTCATGCATTTTAATCTTCAAGGTTGACATACGTGAGAGAGAACAAAGTCAACGTCAAATGCATGTGTCGTGAACATCAAATAGTTGAACGTAAAAGTAATAATAGGTAATTGTGAACAATAATGTAGATGTAATTATAATATACAAAAATTGGAAAAAGCATTTGAAAATATATATTCCACATACCATTAGAAACTTGTTTATTGATCGTGTAACACTTATTTATAGATTACATTTGTATTCGTTTTATATATGTTCTCTTCGGGATCACAAACCACAATCTTCAGACCTTTCTTACTTTTCACTTTTGAAACAGATACATATAATTGTCTATGAGTAAAACGTGACATGGGAGGTACAAACCTATTTTTGAAAGTGATTGTCCCTGGCTTAAGCGTCAAAACACGTTTGTGAGCATTAACCAAGACACTTGCTAATGTCCATTTTGTAAATAAAAGTATATTGTGATCAATAACTAATTAGACTTTTCTAGTAAAAACATGTGATGTATAAATAGTACTAGGATTAATGCCCGCGCTCCACCGTGGGTGGATACAGAATGTGTTTACATAAAAAGAGCTTGTAGAACTGCCACCAAACATGAAACCAGCACCACGTGGACTCAATCCCCAACTATCTACAGTATCCTCTGGGTATGACTAAGAGGTCACACATGGGACCTTTTCGTGGGCTACTTCTTGCTTCCGATTAATTGCCTGAATCTAGCAATCCAATCATGAAACATATAATCAAGGTGAGAATAATCAAAACAAAATGACAAAAGAAGAAATAGGTTGATTTGTCAAACCTGGTCTATTGTGGAGCATCTTCAAACGTTGACTGAACCATACTTCCTTAGGCACTCGTCATAGAATCCATATACCTGGTACAGGGAATAATTTTTAAGTGTTCACAGAAATTCATGATAGGAACCTACAAATGCCGAATGACATATTATATACCTGTGTAGATTGTCAGATTTTATGGTTGCCCCTAATCAGTGTATGTTATCCTGTCGGGATACCTCACCTGATTACAACTATGCTTTAGCTAAAGAGAGGGCTCATGGTAGTAGAGCAATAGCTACAACCATGACATCAAAAACACCCTTCTCTATAACTTAAGTGACGTAGAATTAGTTTTTCTACATAAAGTAAATGTGTTGCATCCAGAACTCCAGGTTAGTTATATCTACATCTTCTGTTTGAGCATCGTTAATCTGAACCTGATATAGAATCTTGTGGCAGTTAGTAGTTATCATATACAGTACCTTGTATAAGAGAGTTTCCGAGTGAAGCATAATTAAGTCTATATTTAGACTGTCGATGTCCAAAAACGAAATTAGGACCATAAGTCAGTAGATAAGAGGCTACTCACTCATGGTGAAAGAAATATGAGACGCAACAATTATCTCGTCAACCCCCATCCTGATCATCGTCAGCTATTAGTCATAAAGTTTCAAGCATAGAAATTTCGTCCCAAAAGAAACTCTTAGTCCCTGAATTACATGTGCGTGACTAAAAATGGTCGGATTACCTCATGTTCTTGGACCATGGAGCCAAAATAAAAATTAAAGACAAATATCAAATGCGAGCAGATTATCTTTTTCATAGTGCTTGTGAGATACCGACATGGCGACATTATGATCTTGATCCACCAGATATCCTATAAGAAAAGATAAATGATTTAGGAACCATTCAATCCAACGCCATTATCAAAGTCAAGAAACAATACATATACTTCTTGCATATTAGTTACGATGAATAAAGATATCTTTCAAAATCAATCTTATACTAAATAAAATACAGCGGTGTACACACACATCATTTCCTTGTACCACAACTACTGCGTAATTATGACTGGAATCGGAATCCAACTCAGTTTCAATCAAAAGTTTAGCTAAATTGGTACTAAGCTAATTTAAGCTAATAATCTCTAGATTTGACTGAGGTTCAGGTGTCGAATAAGAGGGCATTAGAACCATTAGTTACACATGAAGGTGATGTAAAACTAATAGATGATGATGTTTCAAAATAATTAGACATTTTTATCACTACAAAGTTAACGATCATCAATGACTTGTACCTAATGCATAAAGACTATTATTTTGTGAATATTCCTAAATATCCCAGTAGACTATTATTTTGATGATAAGTCTAGTGACAAAACGCGCATATGAAAAAATGATGTAGGAGTCACCATATATTCAAGGGTTAAACGATACGCCATGAAGCAGTTTTTAAAGAGTTAGCGACATCAATAACAAATCGATAACGAACACCAGCTTTGTCAAGATGTTCCATTGCTGTATCGATATAGTCAATGTTGATCATTTATTGTGTCTCCTTTATCCCTCCGATCAAACTTCCTCCCACCAGCTTCCTACCTGATATCACAAAACTTTGTTAGTACGCGCCATGTTGTAAAAATCTATACAAATATGATGTAGTTTTAACGGTGCACACACATGGCTCATATAATATAAAAATGAGTACAAAGGACATTGATCAAATCCAATGTTTTTTCTATTCAACCATTAAGCAGAATGACAAGTTTAACTACAACTCAGTTTACTCCATCAATAAAGCTAACCAAACAAACCTCAACTTAGAAAATCAGTTAACAATTACGGTGTAGTTATGTTACTTAAAAAAAACAGATGTGACAGTATGGCTCTTTACTTCCCAGTTTAGCAATTACATACCCGTAACCTGGTTACTAAATCCATACGTTAATTAACTTATGCATAGACACGCGAGTTTAGCAATTACATAGCGACTGTTGGTGAAACTATATTTTGTTCACCAAATTCTTCGCAAGGTGTCTTGTTATTGCAGATTAAAGTTTTCGTGTTTCCAGTATTAAGCTCAGGTATCATGCCCCCATGACCAGTGTTGTGTGACAAGAATTTTCACATTGTCTTTAGGGCTTGCTAAACTTAAAACACAGTTTCCACCTCCTCCCAAAAGTTTATGTCTTTCAACTGAGTTGTTACTGGCCCTAGAAGAGGCATCCTTGATCCAAGCCTTTACCACTGAGTTGACCTTACTGTTAGCATAGGCACGGCGGCAAGATCTTGTATTAGGTTTTTTGCTTAGCATACAACTATCACTCTCCACCTCTTCTATCTGTGCATTTGAATTTGCAGTAACATAAGATACTGATTCCAACTGAATACAATCCTTAAGCCCTCTCGATACTGTGGCACTCGAACCAGGGAGACAAATATGACTATCATTGCCTAGAACATTACTATTGTTTCCAATCTCTTTCATCCTAGAAACCGTACACATTTCCTATTCGCCTTCAAGTCTACCTATGTTTGATCAATAATTTAGCCGTCCAACATCAAACGTGAATTGTGTGGGCAGCCTAACAGTCATTTCCTCTAATTTAACTAAATATTTATCATAAAAAATGCACAAAACTACGTCTATTTTAGAGCTTAAAATGTGAGGGAAGCCTAACTGCCATTTTAGCTGACCCATCGTCATCAGAAACTATATATATACCCATGGTCAGTTTTAACAATAATCCAGTAACCAAACACATAAAACAATCAAAACTAACAAAGCCACACTACCAATATGTCATTAAACCATTCTATCGAACGCGTGATATGCAACATGAACGACTTAAAGAGTTTGTTGCATTAAAACAATATTAGAAATTAAAAAAGGAAAATAAATAATTGTACTTTTTGGAAGATCAATATCAGCATCATCCTCAGCATGAATCACATCTTAAAGTATCTAAAATCAGATTCAAACATTAAAAATTAAATACAACCAAAAAGATTTATTATAAAACAACATCATATAAATCATAAAATAATGTGCATAACAAACAAAAGGCTATAAAAAATTCTCAAATATTCAATTTTTTATTGTAAACTGATCTTATAATAAATTATATGGTTCGTTGATTTTTTTTATAAATCATCAAGAAAACATTTTAATTTAGAATACATACCTGTTTTTTATCAGCATTTTTCTTGACATGAATGAACCTTTAATCATATAAAGAAATACCAAAAATAGACCACGATTAAAACCGAAAGATAAATGGGTAGATCTACAAATAAAACCCCAAACTAACTTACCTTAAATACCTTTTGAGAATCTTCATTATTGGATCATTTAAATTTGATATGTGTATGTGAGTTTGAGATAAGGTGTAATATATGATATGTGTGTTTTGATATTCGACGGCTGAAAAGGATGAGAAAAGTATCAATGGCTACAAAAGGGTTTTGGAAAAGAACCCATACCGGTGAACAGTTTCCCAAACCAACAAACGGTTCAGATGTAGATTGGGTTGACAAACCCATACCAGTGAACAGGGAAGGGAGGAAAATGAATGGCTGATAAGAGAGGAAGAGTTTTTCCTCTCACACACTTATAATATTTTTTATCTGGGTATTTTCCAATTACCCTTATTGTATAAAGGGAGTAATGTACCTAGTGCACATGTCATAACATGTGGTGTGTGGTTTGCACTTATCCTAGCCTAATGCCTCAAATAAAAATCTCACAATCACTTTAATACTTGTATATCTATACTTTTTATAAAGCAAATTGTTATCTTTCTCTTTAATAAATACCAAAATTCTAAGTAGTACAACAAATAAAGCATAATGTACAACTTATTAATGCAAATAACAAACTAAGAATTGAGTAATACAACATATTGTACAAAACAACAAATGTCACTACATCTTATTTTTTCAAAATCAGTTAATAACAATAAACATATAATTAATACAACCCATTACTTAAATATATAATTTTATATTCACCTTACAAAACAATTTAAAACATATATATTTACAATTTTCAATCAAACCAGATTAACTGGTTCAACCGAGAACCAGAGCCACCATCAATTCGGTTAGACAATTAGATAAAGCTACATAATACATAAATTTTCTCTTTTTGAAATGTTGTTGTTAAAAAAACGTAAAGTTAAAATATTATTCACCGAAATTATGTTACAGGTACCCGCAGCCGCATCGCTCGAGAACCCTGCTAGTAGAACAAAAAAAACTGTAATCAGTATCAGTTACATCTTTTTTCTTCCATATAGACCAAACCAACATTTCTTTAAAGACATTGCTATTAACTTGTCATGTTTTCAAAAGGTTGTTCAAGGTTGTCATACATATTCTTACGTAGCATCTATAAGTATTTCGTCGGGTACATGTATCGAAACCTCTCTGGCGTTTTTTTATGGTCCAATAAAATAATGTAATTAAATAATCATGTTCATAATGTGTACATATATATACAAGGTAGGCACACTCGCGCTTCGCTGCGGGGCAGTTGTGTTTTTGCTAAGCCGGGCAAGCTGCTTGAATGAGGGTCTGGCAGCACGTTTCGCGACTCTGCAATATACGTCTGTGCACTTGTAACAATTCCTGTTAAAAAATAGAATGCAAAATGTCTTCCAATTGCGGACGATTTTCGCTTGGGTTAAAAAAACATTTCAAACATAGACTAAAAGGCTCAGATAAGTAATCATTCGGACATAAAGGTATGGTCACCGTGGCTGCAAACGATGAAAGTTTGACGTGCCAGGCAACACATATTCCGCAACCCAATCAATCCCACATAAGAACGATAAACTACTATCATCACAGCCATTCGAGACCCCTATTATTTACTTTACAGCCCAGAAAATAATAAAAAAACTGGGAAAACAACAAACAAATCAAGTACTGTTCATAAGCTGTTCATAAACTATAATAGGTTATAATAATAGTCTGCGTGAGTACGTTTAATACTATTATGTAGGGTCAGAGAAGGCATATTCAAAGGGAAACCGGGCAAACCCGCCATGACTACAGCCGTTACAGGCTGCCCTGCCAAGATATGGGTGGCCTCAACCTTGGGCATAAGGTACAATATCAGGCTGAATTGCCAACATTGGAAGTATACCATATGAATCAACATGACCCTAACCTGGTCGTCGCCAACCCAACAAAGATCAGGGGTGACGACTGTAGTGAAAACAGACAAAAACATATTCATTTTGTGGGCTCAGATTAGGCATAGTCAAGGAGAGGGTGGGCACATCCTCCATGGCTGCATCCGTAGGAGGTTGCCCAACCAAGATACGGACGGCCTCGACCTTGTTCAGGTTAGCCATTGTTCATCATAGCCTAAGAAAAAAAGAGGCAGCAACCACATAACACCTAGGTCGAATATTACCAAACCATTCAAAGAAGGGGGCAATAATGTTGGTGTCTGATAGTCCACCAAGGTACAATTTTTCATTGTTTTTGCCACTCTGTTTTATTACTAGCTCCTATACGTGGCCGCCAACGGATAAGTAAATAACTGAATAGGCGACAAAGTCGCACTAAACCGATTAAACCCATTTGCATCCTATATTCTTGCAGCAATAAAATTCAACCAACAACAGAAGCAAAATAACTCAAGAGAGGCAACTAGGGGCAACAATTAAAACATATTATAGTTTATGAATAACTCATGAATATGACAATGTAGTTTATGAATAGCTCATGAACACTACTTGTTTTTTTAGTGTTCGGAACACCACTCACCAATCATCACCATATCCCAACCGTCACTGATACACAACAAATTGGGGGCAACGATGGTGGTAAAACCAAATCGTGATAACCCATCGTCACCAACCCGTGAATCAAAGGGGGCAACAACAGGAGCACTATGTAGCCTGTAGAATCCAAGAACGCTACATTGAAAACACATATAATTAAACACAACTAAACCACCATAAGTCACATTCAAATACACAGATTTAAACTTAACCCCCAAAAAAATCAATGTTGTCATAAAATTAATCAAAGAATTAAATAAAACGTGGCATCTAACAAACCTTCAAAAACAACATGAGTAGAAATCCTATGGTTGGGATTACGAACAACAATCATCATCATTCCAAAAATCCTAAAACAAATCACTCAAGATTCAATTTAGAATCAATTAAAAAACATCAGTAATCCACAAAAAATTGGGGGAAACGATGGTGGTAAAATCAAATCATGATAACCCATCATCACCAACCCATAAATCATAGGGGGCAACGACCACTGCCAAAAGGAGCGACCATCGCACAACCCTAATCGAATATTAAAGGCAATACTAATCATCATAAGCATTCCCCATCGCAAACTCTAATAGAAGATTATAGGTAACACAGAGAGGTGATGGTTTCTAAGAAACAAAATAGAGAGAGAGAAAGTTTGAGAGGTGATGGTTTGTCAGAAACAAAAGAGAGAGAGAAAGTTTATAGGTAAAACAGATAAACAAAACACGTACACCCTCAAATCCTCTAGTGATGCCACGTATAGGGAAAAAATAATAAAAAAACTGAGAAAACAATAAACAATTAAAGTACTCTTCATAAGTTGTTCATAAACTATAATACGTTATAATAAGTTAGATATTTAGCCTAATTAGTGGTTTTGCCACTATGTCCTAAAACCTATATTAACATTTTATCAATGTTTTGAAACCCGGGTTTTAAATCGACCTGGTCGAGTCACCGGGTCCGGGTCAACCCGGGTCGACCCAGGTTAACCCGGTTTTCTAAAAAAAAAATTTATATTTTTAATAATTAATAAAAGTTATATATAAAAACTTCCAAATATTAAGAATATAAATTGTTTACCAACCAATATAATATGTAAAAATAAAATTCCATCGCAAATACGTAAAATTTAAATACTTTTTTCAAAAAAACCCGAAAAAATTAAAACTCGGCCGGGTCTCAAGAACCGGGTTGACCCAGGTCACCCCAAACCCGCCGGGTCAAACAGGGTTTCGAAGATGAAACCCGAGTTAAAATGACCATTTTTTCGACCGGAACCAGGTCAACCCAGATTTCAAAACATTGCATTTTATAACTTATAAGTACTCATTGATTATAAAAATAATCCTAATATTATAATTCTAAACCCCTAAAGCAAAATATTTAGAGTTACCCTACCATTTTGACATGTAACAAAATTACATATAACAGCCCGTTTTACAAAACCACCTGATTGTTTACATAACATCGCCAATATAAACTGATTACAAAAAAATTACCCATATCGGCCCGCTACAAAAAATCGCCCATATCAACCCCATTATACAGAATGATTCTAACGATGAAACCTAATGGGTTTTTTCATTAACATTATTTTAGAAAACTCTAATGATAGAAAAAATGTAACACATAATGAAAACACGAACAATAGCAACTTTTCTTTTACGTAATCTTTTATATAATAAAAGAATTAGATTTTTTGAGATTTTTAGTGAAAAGTGGAGGTTGTAAAAAAAATAATTACACCAATCAAATTACTTGATTTTGACACATAAGCAAAATCAAGCATTATGATTGGTCTAAAAAAGTCAAAATTGAATTCATTTTATTCAAAATTAAAAATTTTGGTGGTGAAATTTGATGAAAACACATAAAAATATATGTGTCAAATTTGTGAAAATAAAAACTTTAAAAAAAGGAGGGGATTAATAAAACTTTAGTTGTTGAATTCTAAATAAATTAGATGAAATTAAATAAAAATTTAGATTTTTTCATATTTTTAGTAACTTTGAAAATAAACAAAATACCCCCTATATTTTATAACCTCTAAACTTAGTATTTCAAAAATGTAACATATATGTAATATTAAAAAATCAACAAATCACATAATTTCTAAATATTCAAATAAAAACACAAATTATTGTCAATATTTATTTTGACACTTAACAAAGTCAAACAATGCAATCTACGTAAATTATAATTAACACGAATATAATATCAAAATGAATGCATGACCTCAAAAATCGGTGTGAAAGGAAAACAAATAAACGAGATTCTACATATTACAACAACATATGTTTTTTCAAGGTCGTTATGTGTTACTAAACACACATTGTCTATACCTAACATTTCAGTTAAACAAAGTCAAATCTTTTATGCAACAAATATTTATACAAAATATCAATTAATATTATCACATAATGAAAAGTCATGCAAAACTCGTGTATCCATGAGTACCATAACTATTTAAATATTAAAAATTTAATATTAAACAACACGAAATCATGAATTTATAAATAATATACGTATAAGGTTGATGTAAATAGTTTATTCATTAATAATTAAGATATCACTATTTAGAATAAAATATCGAAAGTAAAAAGAATATGAAATTTAAAAATAAAAATTAAGGTGAGTTTATATTAATTTACACGGCACACAATAAAACAACAAGATAATCAAACATATAAACATTAGATGTTCTTAAAAAACATATATAATACACATAATATTGCAATAACGAAAAAATTTAATGTATCATTTATGTTCAAGTCCCGTGCATGTACGAGCATTAAAACTAGTAAAAATGTAATACAAATAAACTATTAGCCGACCAATGAATCATTACTATTAAAACACACTTAAAAAGTACACATTCATTCTAAATAGTAGTAGGAGTTTTGAATTTGCCTATCAGATTGTATTTGTTCAATTTTACAAACTAATTATTCGTAATAATAAGATGACAATCCTACTAACTGTTTTTTTCAATTTCCCAATGTTTAATATAACCTTTATTGTTGTTAATTTCGAACGTGCCGTCATGATTACCAACAACATATTCAACAATCGTTGGCCACTCTACAACATTTGTAGAAATTGCTACCTTTTTCCCTAGTTCAACAAAGTTAGAGTAGTAAGAGAATTTTATTGAAAATGAGAAAATAAGAAAAGCAATAAAAATCAAGCACAAAAATTGTTATCTTTAAATATGATTCTGAGCTTCTGTTTAACATATTTTTACATTCACCCAAATACCCAATCACTGCATAAAATGAGCTCGGGAATGTCATGAGTGCTTGAACCTTAAAATTAAATAAATGAACCAATTAATATTATCAGGTTGTATAACATCGTTTACTAATACTCAAATATGAGTATTACAAAATAAAATTCTTAGTAAAAAAATTTGAACTCACGTTAATAACTTAACACGAAATATTAAACTCTTCCTTCACACATTATATTATTGTGAATGCTACAACTATGAACTTATGTCTCAAATATTTTTTTGGCCTATGGTTAACTCTTAGTTGTAAAATTAGCTCAAATAAAACAAAATCAGTCCAACAATTGAAATAATTGGTGAATCGCATATTTACATGAACCTACGTATATAATGTTATAACAAACTTGAATACAAACAAAGCATAAGAACCCGTTCTCTAAAGCAAACCGAAATACCACTAGCAAGCCATAGTCAAATTATGCTGAAAATGAAGGTTTTGAAGTTAAAAAATCGGGATAAAGTAAAACAAAATCAGGCGTGGTAAAGCACAAGTACATTACTTGTAACGAAGGAGGAAAACCAACAAGTGTTGATTTTGACACATTGGATCCAAAAAAATAAAGGTAAACAAATCAGAAACACAACGCACCACGTGACCGGTTGCAAAGCTCAGATAAAGTTACAGTCGAATATTATTTCCGTAAAATACAAGTTGGTACAATTTATAGCAAAACACAACCACACTCTTCTACCAGAGGTGTACCAACACTATACAAAGAAACAACGAAAAATGCCTCAAGCCGAAAAAATGTTTGTTGTAAAAGCTGCAGCAAATAAACTTGGTGCAACACGTGCTCACAACTTCTTAAGTAGCATCAAAGGTGGTTATGAATATGTTCATGGGACGACCAATAATTTTAAGAATGCTCAGAGGGATGTTACTGAATTTATTGGAGAAAATGATGCACAAATGCTAATAAACAAAATGAAAAATAGAAAGTTGTTTGTGCCAAACTTTACATTTGAATATTGGGTAAAAAATGATGAATTGGTCGCAATGTTTTGGGCGGATGAAGTTGCAAAGTGCTATTACAAAGAGTTTGGAGACATAGTATCTTTTGATGCAACCTTCAATAGCAACAGGTAAGTGAATTGTTTCTAATTCTGTATATTTATACTTTTTTATTAGTTAATAACAAGTAATGATGTATGAATTACATGTAATTATGCTATAATTATATGTAATTCTACATTGAATTACATGTAATTATACCATAATTACATGTAATTCAATGTAGAATTATAGGTAATTCATAAATGTTGATTTTAATGCATTGATATGTTTTATAGGTACAACATGAAGTTTGTACCATTCACTGGCATCGACAACCACAGAAAGTGTGTCACACTTGGTTCGGGGATGATTTTACATGAAGATACCGAATCATACACGTGGTTGCTAACAGCATTTTTGTCCGCCGTTGGAAAAGAGCCTACAATGATTGTAACCGATCAGGATGGAGCCATGAAGAGAGTTATTGAAGCCGTTTTTAAAACAACAAAACACAGGCTTTGCATGTGGCACATTTCCCAAAAGATCCCATCTAATGTATTTTCATTTAAGATACAAACTGCTTTACATGAATCACATTGTTTTGTGTTGAAGATTGTAAAGCTAATAGTGTTGAATGGAAATTACATGTAATTCTGTGTGAATTACATGTGATTTTTGTAACAAAATGGTTTGTTAGTGTTGAATGGAAATTACATGTAATTCTGTGTGAATTACATGTAATTTTTGTAATAAAAATACTTTATTAATGAATGAATGGAAATCACATGTAATTCTGTGTGAATTACATGTGATTTTTGGAATAAAAATGCTTTGTTAGTGCTAATTACTTTATATATTCAAAACAGATTTGTGAAGAAATATACAAAAAGGGAGCTTTCAAAGAACGATTTGATAGGCTCATTTGGAATATGTTCATAGAACCAAAGAAGTTCGAAGAGAGATGGGGATTATTTATAGATGAATTTGGTTTGAATGATCAAGTGGATGACAAAAATGTATGATCTTAGAAAATGTGGATTCCCGCTTATTTTATCGACTCTCCTTTGTTCGGCTTGATGAGGACGACTTCAAGGTCTGAAAGTGAAAATTCTTTCTTTAAAAGTTTCACAAGCCAAGGGTCAACACTTGTTGGTTTCATGATGTCATACGAATCAGCAATGGAAAGGCAAAGACACAGGCAAGAAACTTTGGACTTCCAAACGCTTGATGCGGCTCCAACATATAAAACAATGTTGGATATTGAACGTCATGCTGCAAGAATATATACAAATACAATATTTTCATATGTTCAACTTGAAATAGAAGCTGCTTGCTGGAATTGTACGATACAAGGTTTACAAAATAGTGAAGGATGTGAAACTTTCATCATTAGAGACAAAGCGGCAAATTCTTACAGAACGATATACACCAAAAGTAGAAAAGAACAAGACAAGGAGATCGCAACAGAGAAAGAAACAGAAATAGACTACAAGGTAATTATTAATTTCATTACAATAATAATTTACATGAATTACATGAGGTTTTATAAAGAAATAAATAGGCTTCTTAAAGAAATTACATGTAATTCATTCAGAATTACATGTAATTCATACAGAATTATATGTAATTCACACAGAATTACATGTAAAAGTTATCAGAACACATGTAAATTACATGTAAATCTTTAATAATTACATGTAATTCTTTAATAATTACATGTGATTCTAAATAAAATCAGATGTAATTTTGATTAGAATTACACATAATTATTAAAGAATTACATGTAATTATTAAAGAATTACATGTAATTCTTTAATAATTACATGTAATTCTAAACAAAATCAGATGTAATTATTTAATAAATAATGAATTTACATGTGATCCTAATGTAAATTCCTTGTGTTTTAGAAAAAGGTACTAAGAGTTATAGAAGACGGGTCAGTGGTTTGTTCTTGTAGACATTTTCTACGATATGGTTTTCTATGTCGACACATATTTTGCGTGTTCAAGAACCGTGATGTCAATGTTATTCCCAAGCAATACTACTTGAGGAGATGGACAAGAGACATTATACCACCTGATCTTCGAAGGCAAATAAACAGATATGGGGAAAAGAATGTAACAGTTGAAAGGCTTTCAAACGAGGTGAATTTTGTCGTGGATGATTGTTTATTCTTATTGAGCAAAGATGAAGAAAGGTTGGCAGCTTATCTTGAAAAGTTGAAAGTGATATATGAAGAAATAAAAGCTGATATGCCTAATCCTCCTTCAAGAAAAACGGCAGATGTTATTGGTGAATTGTTTGCAATTTCAGAGCCTGATCATCTAGATGTGAACAATCCAACGAAGGCTAGAAACAAAGGAGACCATCCAAATGATGGAAAAAAACTAAAAAAAGGAGAACGGTTGAAAAGTGGAAGAGAAAAGGCGCTTAAAGTTCGAAATAAACCATTGAAGGTTTGTGGATATTGTAATGTGAAGACGCGTGAGCATACAAAAAGAACTTGCCAAAGAACCCAAAGGCAAAGAAAAAGAAGGCGTCATCAATTATTGATGTTTAAACACTAATAAGATTTCATTTTCTTCATTTAAGTTTCCAGAATCTATGTTATATTGCATTGGGAAAATACTTGTGATTTATCTTTTAGGTGAACATAAATAAGAATTACATGTAATTTTATGTCAATTACATGTGATTTCATTTACTTCAAATTCTTCATTTCATTTTCTTTCATTTAAGTTTCCAGAATCTTTTTTATGATGCATTGGAAAAATATTTATGTTTTAGCTGAACTACTTGTAATTACATGTAATTGAAGTGAATTTTGTCTTGGGAAACATAAAAATGAATTACATGTAATTGAAGTGTTCAATTACATGTAATTAATGAATTACATGTAACTCTGTGTGAATTTCATGTAATTCTGTGTGAATTACATGTAATTGAAGTGTTCAATTACATGTAATTGAAGTGTTCAATGATGCATAACACAAAGACACTGAAATATAACATACAGGTAATCTGATCTAACTTCATTAAACAACTTGGAACAACTGTCTGAAACAACTTAACATAGCCATGACACACCAAGTTATGTTCGATTAAGCATGTCACAAAACACATAACCTAAAAATATGCAGACAAGTTAGGACCCATACATCTTTATCCAGACAAAGCCAGGACCCATACATTTTTTGGGAAAAACTGTCAAATCCAAAGCTTAACAAAATCATCATCCAACGGTCTCTCTTCTAAAGAAAATAAAGAATGTACGTTCAACGGAACACCTAACATTTCATGGAATTTTTCTTCGTTTATTTTAATTGAGTCACCCGTTTCTAAATTAAAAGTAGAGGTTTCTGTAGGGTCCACTAGATGTGGATCTTGCAGCCTGTTAGGAACGGTGAACGACTTCTGTTATCACAAGTCTATTCACAAAGAGACTCTATATAAATCACACAGTATAAGTGCGGAATACAAATACTAAGAACAAGAAGAACAGAATAACTATAACGACTTGATCCTTTACTAAGGATTTCTAATATTAATATGAACTAGAATTATGTTTGATGAAGGTGTGTAGAACCCTTCTGCCTAAGGTTCCTTTTATACTACAAGGAAACCCTAATACATCATTAACCAAAACGTGTAAAACTGATATGCATATCCTTTCCTAACATATCTCATGCATATCCTAACAGAATAATATTTAAATAATAATGTTTGACTTTCTATAAGACCAGGAGCACGACTTGCTCCTACTACTACGATGACCATGAGGAACTACATACCTCCTAGTCTACCTATTACAAATAACTATTCCAATGGTCCTAACAATCCTCCCCTAAACTTGAACTTGACCTGTTGAGTTCAAGTTTCCTGGTAAATTGTGCAACATAGCTTGAGGATTGGAACAGCAAAAGAAACAGCAGCATCATAACCATCAGCATTAAGAACATAATGACCGCTGCAACAATGAACACCGAGAAGCTTCTTGAAAGCCTAAAACAAATCTGCATCTTGTTGAATCTTCACAGCAACATGAGCAGATTTTATGAGCCTTTACCAAGTAGCTGCTCGCTCTTGGGCTAGCCAGTCTTTATGGTGGAATAAGCATCACCCTCGGAGACCAGAACCCAACCCAACTCTTAGAACGTGAATCAATGGTGAGTGGGGGTACCCTGATGATTTTAGGCAAACCATCACAGTCGTCAACGGATTTGATATGTCTTTACCAGAAGCCGTACCCTTCTGGACTCGCCAACTCTTAGCAATGAAGCATCGGTGAGTTGAAAACCCTATAGCTTTGAGCAAGCTATAATAGCTATCAACGGATTTGATAAAATCTTTACCAAGAGCCGTACCCCCTTGGATTAGCCACTTTTCAGTCTAGGACCATGGCAAGTGAAAACCATCCAGTTTTGGGTAACCTGGCAACCATCAACGGATTTGACTATCACACCAGAGCCGTACCCTCATGGTGAATCAACTCTTTCTTGTCTATGAGACATGGTGAGTTGAGCATCATTTGTTGTGTGGACCAGGTCCAACACCAGATGAAACTCCAAACCAGCACAAGTGTGAAACAGTCAAATGAACCCCAATGTATGATGGAAAAGTATAAGTAGATATTATATTATGTACAAGTGTGAAATCCATCATTTTTTTAAAGTATAAGCAGATATTATATAAAAAGTATATTTTTTTTAACTATAATGTAAATCACCAATCACTGTACAGATTGGTGAAATTAATGTCAGTATAAACACAAAAAGATAAAAACATACCCATCACATACCAGATGCCGCCACCTTGTCAGCCTGCAACCGAGCTTGTATCATGTTGATCCCATTCAATCCATAACACAAGATTTAGAAGAGATATTTAGAGAGAGAAAGAGAAGAAAGTAGAGAGAGAAAAGAGAGAGAATTAGAAGGTTTACACTAAAACTATGTGTTTTATGAAATGAACCAACACCCTCTTCCACATGTGGAAGAGGGTTATATATGCCACGGCTCTAAGGCCTTTGTGGGCTTCATCTTGGGCCGGGCTTGGCTTTCACTTGGGCATATAGCCCCTAACAAAGACAATATTAGCTTAATGTCCAAGCCCGCTTTTCCCGACTAACCTATTACTATACAAGACCAATAACGACTAAGATGACCTATTACATTCTTGTTTGACTATATAAAATATACGGCTAACAATCTCCCCCAATGTATCGGTCATCTTAAAAAGCTTAAAAAGCATAAGATGATTGAGTGAATACATTCTTGTAGAGGAGATCTTCCTGCTTTGGTCTTGTATCTTGGTCTTGATCTTGTTTGTAACATCTTTGTTCCTTCATGCTTTCGTGATCTTTATCTTGAGCCTTTGTCATTTGACTTTGAGTGCTTGAGATCTTCATATGTGCTCCTTGTGACTAAGATGACCTATTACATTCTTACATTCTTAAATATCTTGATTATCGCCATCTTGTGCTCTTGTGACTTCTGAATCGACATTGGTTACATAGCTACGCCACCTTCTTGATATGCAGCAACATATATAGACACGGATGAAATGGCTTTGAACATTTCACCCTAACTCGGTAGCGTTTTACCTCCGGTCGGTGAAGACCGTTAAACGGTATTAAATATCGTACCTGTGATCAGGTATATTCGATTAAGAACCTCCTTGACAGGGTTTCCCGGCGGTAGTAGCCAGTTCTCTTTACTCGACTGTCTCAAAGCAGACTGCGAACATAAAGAGTGAATCAAAAAGGATACGGTTATCCGTTTGATTATAGTCGTCAATTCAGAATTCCTGGAACAAGTTTGATTCTATAAGAATCGCACCATTGTTGCTTTCCAGTTTGCCACAAGTTCGATTCATAAGAATCTTGCATGTTACCTACCGCAGTGTTGTTTGATGTTGACACTGGAAGGATTTCCATTCGTCACTGTGAACACTAAAGAGTGTCACTCTGAATGTTCTGGCAAGATCACACGGATTTTGCGAAGAAACCTGGAATCAAGTTTGAATCAATTAAGAATTCAAACTTAGTTGCTTTCCAGTTATCACAAGTTTGATTTGTGTAGAATCGCACAAGTTACCTACCATGAGCTTGTTTGATGCTGGCTCAAGCAGGATTTCCATCTTCATTGTGAATCGTATCACTCAGATGTTCTGGCAATATCACAAGGATAATGCGTAGGACTCGATTGTGTCCTAAAGAGATGATAGATAGATCTCGTTTGGCTCTAGACTCAATAAGTGCATTTTGGTAATCGGAGGCTGGAGCAGACTGCCACCTTTTCAATATTAACTGACTCGGAGTGAGAAAGTCAATAGATACGTGTTGATCTCCGTGACAATGAGACAAGTTTCTTTTTAGAGAAACTCGAATGGTTGGGGAAGGGTTGTGCATCGCATCACTGGGTCCATGACACTTGTCTTCAAAAGATGTGTTAACCCGGTTTCTACCTAAGTTGCATAGAATATTCAACTCCTTCAATGCTTACCAATACGTCATCATTAGCACCTTGTTGTGATTGTTCTAGTTCTAACTTAAGTAATTGGTCCGCATTCAGCTTCATTCCACTCCATCTTTCCTAAGGACAACTATTTCTAGCTATGGAATGTCCTTGGTTAGATCCCTCCGGTTCTGGTTGGATCATAGGACTTAGTTTCCTATCCTAAACCACCTTTTGACTCCATCGTTCCGTCGTGGATAGTAGGTTGTTTTGGGTAAAGATCGTAACCATAAAACCATTGAAAACCATTCAAAGTGCTTGATAAAAATCAAAACTTTTAACACTTTGAAAGTTTTATCTTTTCGAAAAGCTCCCCCTACACACATGCATCGATATACGAAATAGTTTGGCATGTGAAGGAAAGAGTTGCACTTGAGTCTTTAAGATCACTTGTTGCGATATATAACATTTTAATCACATTTTCTCCCCTATCTCTAATATAAAAATATAATATTAGAGATACCAATAGATTAAAATATGACAATTTCCACAAAATCGACGGGAGAGAAACATGTGTGCACGCATGAATCATGGAACATTTTTAGTCGGGTCGCTCCCCCTCAACCATATATGTGCGTCTTGAGACAAAATTTGACAAAATTTTAGAAAAACGACACCACAAAATATGTTGAGGTACGGAGTTGAGATGCCTTTACCGATAATATATGACAGATTTAATATCATTTTCGGAATGTGTTGGATACATAAAATATGACAATTTTAGAGATGTACCCAACAACATTAAAGGCTTGATTTTAAAACGCTCCCCCTCAAAAATTGATCAAAATAACATATGACATTTTGAGATAAAAACCTATTATGAGGAAGGGAGTGTTGAACACTCAATTTTGAAAGATTTAGAAAAACCTTTTGAGAAAGTCTTGAAAAATTGTGTTCAACGATTTTAAAATAATCAGGATAGAAGACTTCTCTTCTATTGCTTAGGGAAAGCGCACTGAAACGTACACTCCCCTTTAGGGTCCGTTTTTCATGAGCTCAAAACTTGGATTGTTTTGTGACTAGCTCATGACCGAGAAAAATAAATTTCTCGTTGTGAAGGATAAGTTATCATCCGTGATAAACTTTCCTTAAGTTGAAGATCGAGTTCTAAGCTGACATTTACTTAGGAATTTTTTTTCATGAACTTAAAAACTTTGAATGTTTTTATGAGAAGCTCATGACCGAGAAATATGAATTTCTCGTTTAGAAGGATAAGTTATCGTCCGAGATAAACTTTCCTTAGTTGAGGTCCGAGTCCTAAGCTGTGATGCGCCTAGAAGTCATTATGAGAGAAAAATCAAGCAGCTTCATTTGCCAAAACCTCCAAGTCTTCGGGAGTCATATACTTCATACCAAGACGGCCAACGAGATACGCAAACCTATCTTTCGATAGAGCTTTTGTAAACAAGTCTGCCAGCTGGTACTCAGTTCTGACAAAGTATAATTTCACGATGCCGCGTTCCACTTGTTCCTTGATGAAGTGATATCTGACATCGATGTGCTTGGTGCGGGAGTGCTGAACCGGATTGCAAGATATGGCTATGGCCGACTTTGAGTCACAATACATAGGTATTTTATCAAAGTGGAAGCCATAATCCGTGAGTTGAGTTCTCATCCAAAGGACTTGAGCACAACAAGCAGATAGAGCCACATATTCTGCTTCAGCTAATGATAGCGAAGTGCAATCCTGCTTCTTTGACGACCAGCTGACAAGCTTGTCTTCTCCTAGAAATTGTATGCTACCAGAAGTGCTTTTTCGACTATCAAGACAACCTGCGTGATCAGAATCTGAAAAAGCCGTTAGATGAAAACCGGTTTCCCTCGGATACCAGAGTCCCATGTGAATGGTATTCTTAAGGTACCGAAAGATCCGTTTAACCTCTTTGAGGTGCTTTTGAGTAGGTCTGGCTTGATATCGTGCACAATAGCATGTGGCATGATGAATATCAGGCCTGCTGGCTGTAAGGTACATAAGTGACCCGATCATACTGCGATATCGCGTTTGATCTACGGGATATGAGTACAAGTCAGCATCTAGGGATGTGGTCGACAATGGTGTACCAACGCGAGCACATGAGGTCATACCATGCTTTTTAAGTATCTCTTGAGCATACTTAGCTTGGTTAATGAAGATACCACGTGGGGATTGATGAATCTGGAGGCCTAAAAAGAATTTTAGCTCCCCCATCATTGACATTTCAAATCTGCTGTGCACTAATTTTTCAAAACGTTTTGAAAGTTTTGGGTTCGTAGAACCAAAAATAATGTCATCAACATAAAGTTGCACCAGCATTATGTCATCCCCATATTTATTAGTAAATAGAGTAGGATCAATAGAACCTTTGGAGAATCCTTTGGACACTAGGAAGTTTGAAAGTTCTTCGTACCATGCCCTTGGAGCTTGTTTAAGTCCATATACAGCCTTCTTGAGATGATAGACTTTGTCAGGATGATGATGATCGATGAATCCTTCCGGCTGATTCACATACACTTGTTCCTTCAAATGACCGTTGAGAAAAGCAGTTTTAACGTCCATCTAAAAAACCGTGAAGCCCTTATGTGCAGCATAAGCAAGGAATATCCTGACTGCTTCCAAACGAGCGACTGGAGCGAATGATTCATCGTAGTCTATGCCTTCTTGTTGACGGTATCCCTTAACCACAAGACGAGATTTGTTTTTGATGATGGTTTGTTCTTCATCCAGTTTGTTTTTCCAGATCCATTTGAAATCTAAAATTGACATTCCATAGGGTCGGTCAACAAGTTCCCAAACATTTAGGCGTTCAAACTGATGAATTTCGTCTTGCATTGATTCAATCCACGCATGATCAGTCATGGCTTGTTTGATGTTTGTAGGTACAGTTGAACTCACGATGAGTGCATACATACACACATCGCCATCGGTTTCGAGTTGTTTGCGTGTTCGAACCGGCTGTGAAGGATTTCCAATGACTTGCTCCAATGGATGATCACGTGTCCAATGGTGAGTGGATGGATATGGTTGGTAGAATGTATGCATGTTGAACGGATCAACATGTTGAGTAGAAGACTCTCCGACTTCGTGTACCGGTGTACCGAACGGATTGATAAATTCTTCTTCGTCTGGTTGTGCATCGACTGCTTGATTGTTGTTTCCTCCTTCAGCATTGACGGTTGGTGATGTTGGTTGTATGACAGTTTCTTGAGTTTGTTGAGTATCCACTGGAATTGTCTCTTGAGCAACGGTTGCTGAAGTAGATGCAGTTGTGTCTTGTTGAGTTTGTGCGGGTGCATCAGCAGTATTGACAGCTGAAGGCTTTGACACAACTTGATTGTTTCCGTAGTAATATTCATCAAACATCGGATCATATAAATCAACCAACTCATTCATTTGTGTCGTATCCGTCGAGTCTGCTGTAGGAGTACTTTGTTGACATTCTTGCACGGGACGTACACTATTTTGTGTAGGTGACATTGTTGGACATTGAGGTGCGGGACTTGAGCTGTTGTGATCAAGTACCATTATTGGCAATTCATCAAAGTTCACATGAATTGTTTAAACAATAATCTTTGTTCTCTTGTTATAGACCCGATATCCTTTCGACAATGTCGCATACCCCACAAAAATACATGCATCACCTTTTTCTTTCATCTTGTCGAGATTCTCACCGTCTTTAAGAATGTAGCATAAAGATCCAAATACGTGAAAGAATTTGAAAGTAGGTTTCCTGCCATTGATGATGTGGTAAGGTGTCTTTTCATGTCTAGAGATAACGAGAGAACGATTCTGAGTATAACAGGCAGTTGCAATTGCTTCAGCCCAGAAGAATAGTGGTAATTTTGAAGCAGAAAGCATTGTTCGAGCAGCCTCAACCAAAGTACGGTTCCGCCTTTCGACAACGCCGTTTTGTTCAGGAGTTCGAGCAATAGACGTTTGATGTTCGATGCCTTCTTCTTGAAAGTAAGATTGCAAGTTCTTGTTCAAAAATTCAGTACCCCTATCCGTTCTTACGGTTAAGACTTGAGCTTGAAGATTGCGTTGTATCATCTTGAGAAAGTTTTTGAGAACCTCTGGTGTTTCATCTTTGGACCTTAAGAAGAAAGTCCATGTGTATCTAGAGTAATCATCAACAATCACGAGAATATACTTTTTCCCGTTAATACTCTCTACACGCATGGGACCACATAAATCCATGTGTAGAAGTTCCAATCGTCCTTTTGAGCTTGGGGTAGTCTTTGTTTTGAAAGACTTCCGTTTTGCTTTCCCCAACTCACAAGAAGAACAAAGATGGTCTTTGACGAATTTCAACTTAGGAAGACCGGTCACAATATCATTCTTCGAAAGCAAGTTGATGGTGTCAAATTTGAGATGTGACAATCGTTGATGCCATAACCATGCTTGAGATGATGATGCTTTAGCCATTAAGCAAATTGGATTTGTTGAAGATGTGTCTTGAAGAGTTACTGTGTAGAGATCAGAACCACGAGAACCTGTAAGAAGGTCATTCCCATCGTAGTTTCTAACATAGCACGTAGATTTCCGAAAAGCCACTTCCAAATCCGTATCACAAAATTGACCAATCGAGAATAAATTGTGATTCAGTCCCTCGACGTAATAAACCCGTTTTATAGTGATATTCCCTTGAACCAAGTCTCCATATCTGAGTATCGGTGCAAATTGATCATTTCCAAACCGTACCGTACCAAGAAACTTCTCCACGAAGTTAATGAGAAGCTTGAGATTTCCCGTCATGTGCTTTGTGCACCCGGAGTCCATTATGAATAGGATGATTTCGACGAGCTGCAGAAGAATTAGAAGACAATGTAGCATTTGACAAATGGGAGCCCTTGATAGAAACGGGTTCCAAAATAGTAGTGGGGCTAGATGCAAAGTCTACAGGCAAGCTGATATTCCTAGACCCAATCACTAAAGTGGTTAACTTAGGTACCCATTTGTATCCGGGTGGTGTAAATCTCGAATACCCCCGTGTACATGTCCTAATCATGTTCTCATATAGCTTCTTTAATCTGTTTTGTTTACGCAGAGTAGTGGAGTCTAACGCACTTAGTTTCTTAAGTGGTTGATCAGTGGATTGGTTCAAAGTTCTTGTGGGTTCTCTAGTACTAGTGGGCACAGGAATAGACTTCCTAGTTCTAGTATTCACGCCATTATGATTAAGAGCACAAGCATCATGATTGAAAGTACGAACACATTTTCCACATTCAACACAAACAACTTCAACATTCGAGGTCTTAGCATTTAAATTGTCATTACAAGCAGTTACAGACGTTTTATTCTTAGAAAACTTAAAATTCCTACGGTGATCTTCTACTTCCTTCTTCTTCCCTTGACTATTGTTAGGCATGACTCTATCTTCAATTCTAGAGCTCTTAAGCTGTGGTCCGCTAACACTAGTAGTGGGATTTACTCCTGTAGAAGAAGACACACGTTGATTAGTTTTCCTAGTATTCTGAGGTAACTGCGTTGTTCCAGTTTGAGTGGACCTAGTGTTCATCTTATACATTAGTGTTCATCTTATACATTGATTAGTCAAACATATCCCTTCCACCAAAGTAGTAGCCATGGAGGTTTCATTGCCTGAAGGGGCATTGGAGATCTGCAAATGACACTCTAGCATGGCCTCCATAGTAGCAATAGTCAACGGATAGTCCATATCCGTAAGCATGAACACTATGGCACTAGACTCCAACTCCAAGATATGAACCCCACAGCTAGCATACAGCTTCCATCTCTTGATTACCTAGAGTGGCTGGTCTTTCCAGACACCAGAATGTGGAGCATGTGGAGGAGAGTCAAGCATCATCTTCAAGTCAGCCCACATTGTCAGACCAGGCCAGTTGGCCACCTCACTAAGATGTGTAGGCATACTAGCATCCACAAACCCATACAACAACATAAGATCCCTACGATCCGCCCAAGTCAAAACACCTTGCAAACCCGAGACATACCGAATATAACCATCACTGATGGAAATCCTATGGGTGAATGTAGCAGCAACACTTCTGGATGGCTTAACCGTCCAAGCAGTAATAAACCCCGTACCCATTGGCAACTCAGTGTCACTGTCCGAAGCTGCATCAATAAGGTTCTCAGGCGCACGCTTCTCATATGGAACAGACTTACCACGTCTAGCCATCTTCTTGCGAATGGAATGACGAGGTGTTGGAATACCAGACGAGGTTTCAAACTTAACCTTTACAGCAGCAATAGGATCAGCAGGAGTAGAATCAAGACCTTGACCAACCAAAGGATCAAAGGTGGCTGCACCAGGAGAAGGGCTAGGTTGAGGTTCAGTCACGGGTGGTGAGGATTGTTCCATAACAGGAGTAGCAGGGTTGGTAGTAGTAGCATTGGTGGTGGTGGTAGGACCCGAAGATGAAACAGGATGAGCAACCGAAGGTGTGGGTGTGGAACCAGCAGTAGAAGTATCAACAACAGATGGTATACCAATAGAAACAGGAGGAACACCAGATGAAGAACCAGGAGCAACAGCAGGGTGAGAAGTGGAAATCACTCGTAGAGGAGGACGATAGATGAAGCGCTCAGGAACTGGTGTGTTTTGACGCTTTATCATCCTTTGGTATAGATCCTTAAGCTCGTCAAAAGACAATCCCCTAACCCGATCCCATGTCCAACCAACAGTAAAGTGAGCACCCGACTGATATTTGACATACCGCTGCATTAACTTCATCTCCTCGGTTCATGTCAAAGGTCTGTTCTGACGCTTTTCACGCAGTTGAGCAGCAAGAGACAATTGTTGTTTGCGCATTAATGTCATTGCCCGGGGGATACAATTTTGTTCATTCACATCAGCACCCAAAAGATCAGTAAACTATGAGTAATCAGATGTAAGAATAGTAAGCACCCGCATCCAATCATTATCATCCCATTGCATAGCATCATGCTGCAACTGTTCACGTCTTTGCTTCTGAAGAGCTTCTTCCTCAGCGCTAGTAGCTTGATCAATCTCCGCCTGCATTCGCTGTGCAGCCTCCTCCCCCAACCTGTCTTCCTCAAGTTGTCTGCGAGTACGCTTTCTAGGGGGTGAGGGTGCATCAGTCATAGGTGCCTTCCCCTTATGATCATGTGACGGCCCAGCAGTTGGACCAGCAGTAGTACCAGCAGAAGAACTAGCAATATCCTCCGTTGGTCTAGAGGTAGCAGCAGTAGGAGGGATGCTTGATGGACTAGGAGGAATAGGCAAATCAACATACGGCTTATCAGCAAATGCAGCCTTCGCCAGCAAAGTCAAACCATCCTCCACAAGATCCTCAACATCCTCATCAGAATCAGAATGAACAACATGCTTCTTCCTCCTCCTCTGCTGTGTCTCCAAAGCTTTAATCCGGTCCGCCATTGGAAGAACAAATTCCATGGTAAGCTTACGATGGTGATTCAAATCTGCCTCCAAAGAAATAATCCTTTCATGGTACTTGTGCATGATATCAAGCAAAGAAGTCAGTGTAGCAGGTTCCTCCGCTTCCCTACCAAGAGGACTTGGATCAGGGAAAGCTTCATTGGAACCAGAAGCAATAAAGGGATCAGCAGTATGAGCACGAGAACCAGACGGCTTCTCAGCAGAATATGGTGCAGGACTAGAAGGGGGAGTATCCACAAATGGAGACTTATGTGGCATAGAAGAGGGGGTAGCCTTGGAAGTGGATGGAATTTCAACCACCACTTCCTTAGCTGGCTCTTCCACCACCACATGAGGCTCACCACCAGCAGGATGCTCCTCCTCCATAGGATCATCTCCTAATGGAAGTTCCTCCTCGGCTTCAGCAACCGGAGGAATAACATTAGGAGGACCTTGGGCAAGGCCCAGCATAGCATCAGTAAGGGGCCTCCAAGCCCCCTTAAACCCAAGAGCCATATTGGAGTAAACTTTAGAACTAAGCTTGGGAGTCTCATACTCCTCCCTATCACGAGGTATACACATAAGTATCTGCTGTAAGAACCTAGGATACATTAAAAATTTCTTTCTAGATCCAGTACTACTTAGATTGCAAACCATCCCATCAAATAAGTAGCGAGAAAAATTAAACACTCGACCCTGTGCTATGCAGATCAGACCAGTAGCCAAAGGAATGGGAAATGCATCCCAACTCCCAGACTTTCGGCTTAAGCAGTGAATCAAGAAGTGCACTAGAAGCTTCCACTGGGGGGTAAACCTATTCTTTTGGAAGTTAAACTTCCCCCCATGGTTATAACCAATATCAGTCATCCCCTCCAAAACCTCAGAATTGGGGATGGAAACAACACCACCTTCATCTTGAAGATGAAGTGAACTCCTAATAGAAGCTTCAGAAACCACATATGAACGTCCATCAATGGTAGCATGGAGTTCAAGTGGGCGTCCCAAAACATCCACAAGATGGGCAATGGCCCAAAACTGGCGAATGACACTATCATAGACAATCGGGCAAACAGTAAAAGCATACCTGAGGTTAGAAGCCTCAATAAACTCGAGGATGTCTGTGAACTCGTCACGTTTAGGACCATCTCCCAGATACGCCACCTTATTGTGATCGGGTTTGTAGAACAGAGCAGCCATTGATGATGATTAGAAGTGATGGAAAGTGGTTGATTAGTGATTGAGAGAGTAGGAGCGTGTGTGTGTTATGGTTGTGATGAATGAGTCAAGGGGGGTAATTGACCATAACTAATGGTGTTGTAACTATTCATTGACCCCTAATAATGTGGGTTTCCCTTTCAAATTAGGCAGTTAATGCAAAAATAACCACTTGCCCCTTTTACCTTTATTTGCAAATCCCAGCTACCAAAGTTACATAATAAGATATATACCAGAAGTAACTTGCATTGACTAAAAGTCAAAACGCGTAAGGGTCAACACTAGAAGCACAATGTGGTCAACAGAAGTCAACGTAGTGAACAGTGACCCAAACCAAGACTAGAAGCCAACCATTAATGACAAGTAAGGATTTGTATCCACTAGAAGTTGAAGACTACGACCAGAAGTGACCAAAATCCTCCACTAGAAGTAGCACACACCGCAAATACCCATACAATCTGTTGTCAAAAAATACCAATATGTTAATCTGTGCAAGTAAATATGTACACTAAGCCTCCCCTTAGGCTTAGCCTCCCCTCAATCCTAGGTCTCAAGGATTGACCATTCCAATGTGAACCACCAAGTGGTTGAACCGAGGACCATCAAAGGCTTTAGTCAATAGATAATCAACATTATCATCCGTATGAACCTTAAGAATCTGTATCAACTTCTTCTCATTGGCATCCCTGATAAAGTGGTGCCTAATTTCAATATGTTTTTTACGTTGATGAAAAACATGATTCTTCACAATGCAGATAGTGCTTTGATTGTCAATGAAGATTTTGGTGTTCATAAAGTTGAACCCATAATCAAGCATCTGATTTTGTATCCACAAAACTTGTCCACAACAACTAGCAGCAGCTACGTATCAACTTTTGTTGAAGAAGTAGCTACTATCGTCTGTTTCTTACATTGCCATGAGATAAGTCTTTGACCCAAAAACTGACAACCACCAGTAGTAGATTTTCTGTCATTATTAGCACCTGCATAGTCACTATCACTATATGCGTCAAGAACAAAAGGTGATTCTCTAGGATACCACAAGCCTAACGTTGGTTGAGCCTTGATGTACTTCAAAATCTTCTTGACTGCATTCAAGTTAGAAACCGTGGGAGCCACCTGATGTCTAGAACAAGCACTTACTGCAAACATAATATCCGGACGTGATGCAGTCAAATACATGAGTGAGCCAATCATGGACCTGTACATGTGAACATTTACCGGAGGATCCAGCTCATTCTTGAGTTTGACTTTAGCTACTTCATAAGGTGTTTCTGTTGGTCTAAGAGGATCTATATCAAACTTCTGAAGGATCTCATGAACATATTTATCTTGACTTATGAAGATTTCATCCGACTGTTGCTTGACTTGAAGACCAAGGAAAAATGTAAGCTCTCCCAAAGCACTCATCTAAAATTCGCCCTTCATCAGTTGTTCAAACTCTTCACACCATTCCTTCTTAGTAGACCCAAAGATAATGTCGTCCACATATACCTGAACAAGGATAATGTCCTTGGTATTGCTCTTAAGAAATAGTGTTTTGTCAATTGTGCCTCTTCTATAGCCATGTTTCAGCAAGAAGGTGGAAAGACGCTCATACCAAGCTCTAGGAGCCTGATGAAGTCCATAGAGAGCTTTGACCACCTTGTAAACTTTCTTGAGATGAAGTGGATCTACAAATCCCTTAGGTTGAGTGACATAAACTTCCTCATCAATCTTGCCATAGAGAAATGCACTCTTGACATCCATCTGAAAAACCGTAAAGCCTACATAAGAAGCAAAATCCAAAAACAGACGAATGGCCTCAATCCTAGCAACAGGAGCAAAAACTTCAGTGTAGTCAATGCCTTCAAGTTGTGTATGACCTTGTGCAACCAACCTTGCCTTATTTCTCACCACAATACCCCTTGCATCTTTCTTGTTTTTGAGAATCCATTTGGTACCAATTGTTGTCTTTCCATCAGGCAAGTCAACTAGGATCCAAACATTCTGAAACAAGAACTGCTGCATCTCCTCCTGCATAGCCTCGACCCAACTTTGATCCTCAAGAGCATGAGAGACTGATCTAGGTTCCACCTGTGAAAGAAAACAAGCAAACAAACAGTGTTGAAAGTCCGTATGATTATTACACTTTTGGTCCTCAATATAGCTCATAAGAGCATGATGATCAGACGTTGCTTTCTTATGCATTCTGCGAGTCTTGACAGTAGAACCAGGATCTCCAATGATTTGAGTAGTAGGATGGTCTTTGTGTGACTGCAAAACTGGATTGGAAGCTACTTCTACTTCTGGTGCCAAGTTATTAAGATCCCCAACAAAGTCATCATCATATGAAGCAGAGTCGAAAATGCCATCTATTGGTTGCTTATGAATATCATCCAGCTTGGTAGAAGACTTCTTTTGATAGTTTCCCAGGTCAGAAGGACTAGAGAATCTAGTAGAGGAAGTGGAATCACTAGCCGGACTACCAATAGGTGTTAAACTAGCACTAGGAGTAACAGTTGGAGTACTAGGAGTAGCTTTGTCAGCAGAAGTATTCAAAGGAAACTCAAAGCCACCTTGAACAGCTGCTGTAGTAGCATCTAGTTGTTTCTTGAGCAATGTGTCAAGAGCTCCTTGTGAATCCACAATGTCTGATGGAGTAGTATCACTAGGAGTAGTAGGAGAGACTGTGGTGGAATAGGATGGAACAACAAAAATATCATCATCTTCATCTGAGTCTGAAAGACTAGAATGAGCACCTGCACTAGAAGTTGCAAACACTTGTGGACCTGCATCATGGTTAGTTTTGAAACGAAAATATCCCAATGAATCACTAAGATAATCAAGATCAAAATACCATTCGGGACCCTTTCCTTGTATGTTTGACTTCTCCTCAAAATACCTGAGATTAATAGGTTCAACTACCCGCTTGGCTTGGAGATTGTAGACACGATAAGCCCGAGAGTGAGCTGAATATCCCACAATGTATCCTACATCTTCCTTGCCATCAAATTTCCCCAAATAGTCACTAGTATTCAGAATGGTGACAGGACACCCAAATGGCTTCAAATGAGCAATGTTTGGTACTTTAGCTGTGAGTAGCTCATAGGGAGTCTTCTTGTGAGGATTAGTAATAGAAACTCTATTCAAAACATAACTCGCCGTATTAACAACTTCTGTCCAGAACATGGTTGGAAGCTTGGAATCGGCAAGCATTATTCTCGCAGCTTCTATTAGAGTCCTGTTCTTTCTTTCTGCCACGCCATTCTGTTGAGGAGTTCTTGCTGCACTATAATCTCTTTTGATACCTTTAGAATTACAAAGTGCTATGAGGTCTGCATTTTTGAATTTTGTTCCATTATCACATCGGATACCTTTAACCTTCTTGGACAACTGATTCTCAATAAGTGTAATAAAGTCTTTGAGAATTGAGTAGGTCTCACTCTTGGCAGCCATGAAGAAAACCCACGTGAACCTGCTATACCCATCAGTTACCACAAGGCAGAATTGTTTGTGGTCAATGCTCCTAATAGAGGTAGGACCAAATAAATCCATGTGTAGTAGCTGCAATCGTTCAGTTATAAGGCTGAGAGCAGTAATGGCCTTGAAGGATGCTTTATGTTGTTTGCCTTTGCCGCATGCAATGCAATTGATATCATTTCTGAAAGTTTTGGGAGGTAAACCAGAGACCAAGTTCAGATTTGCTAATTTGTGAATGGTCTTGAAGTTCACATGTCCCATCCTTCTGTGCCATTTAGTGGCTTCATCTTCTGAGGCTTAAGCAACCAAACATGCTAGTTGACCAGTAGGATTGACTTCATTCAGCTTGATACTATAGAGGTTGTGTCTTCTAGGGATTCTGAGCAGAACCTATGAGTCATTCGGGAGTTTAAAGTCTTTGGATAACACTAGTGCATCAGTATCCTAAAGAGGACAAACTGCTTCTTGTCACAAATCTGAGAGACAGATATCAAATTGAAGTGTTGAAGTGCTTCCACATAGTAGACCTACTCAAAGTTAAGATTAGGCGTCTGAATCGTTCCTTTGCCAGTGATCCTTCCTTCACCTCCTCCAAAATAGACCTTTCCGCCTTGAAATGGTACAAAGTTAGATAGAAGACTTTTATTTCCTGTCATGCTCCTAGAGCATCCACTATCAACAATTCCTAGAGTAGGATCTTGGTATGGAGTAACCTACAACAACAAGAAAAGATATATGCAAAAGTTAGTTTCTTAAGGGGAACCAAACCTTTTCAGGTTTGAGCCTGCTTTGTGGATCTTTAGTAGATAGCCAAGAAGATTGATGAGATCCACCGTTGTTCTTAGGTTGCCTATTCATCATACGGGTGTTATTGTTTGACCAAGAACAACCTGCTGAGGGCTTAACAGTAGTACCCAGATTTCCCAACCCAAAATACATGTGGTCTAAATTAAATGCATAATTTGGATTAAAGGACTGAAAATAGTTGCTGGTTGGTCTATTTGGTAGTAAGCCAGTGTTTCTCCAATGATCAGAAGCTAATGGAGAGGTCCTTCTAGAAGAAGAAAAAGATTGGGCACAAGGATTTAGTCTTCTAGAATAATATGGAACAACTCCTGGTGGACCAGGAGGAGGAAATGCTTGATAAACAGAAGAATGTTTGTCATAAAAATCACAATCTTTAATCAAATGAAATTCACTCCCACAAACAAAACATGTTTTAAACGACCTTTTATTAGAATGACATTGTTTCATACTGCTAACTTTATTTCACAAATTCTAGGAGAAACATTATTCCTAGGACTCAATAAACCAGAACTAGACACAGTTGAAGTAGAAGCAACTCTCTCTTCACTCTTCCTAGCACTAGTAGCAGCATGGTCATTTGACTTAGAGTTTGCAGGTCTCGACTCTTCACTTGAACCACATGATGCAGAGTCACTGGCTTTGTCACTGAAAGTACACGAGACAAAGTCATTAGAATTAGTAGAACTTTTTGGAGACTCATGCATCTGTGATCCATCCAAGTCATTATGGCTAGTAATGGGAATGAAAGTTCCTGTAAGAGGTGGAGGGACAGCATGCATTGCTGCTGCTGGTTTAAACCTATTGTAGCTAGGTGTTCCCTCTTCCTCCTTGTCAGGATCAAAGACACTTGAAAAAGATAAATCAAACACATCTTCTGAATCAATGTATTTATCAAATCCTTACCCTCTTTTAGTCCTACCAGACATACTACTATCTATTAATTTTGAAAGATTCTTAGGTGCCTTTTTCCATTTTTCAAATCTTAAAAGTGTAGCATCTAATTTTTCTTTCATGTCTTGTTTATCTTTGATACTGTCATCTTTTACCTTTTCAGTGTATTTAAGCATATTTGTTGTGTTTTCTAAATCAATGTTCAGAATTCTAATTTTATCCTCATACTCTCGTTGAGTATCTTGAAGCCACCTCTTCTGTTGTTCCAATGTTTTTAAAGAAGTCTTATATGCTTGAACCTCTAAAAAATACTTATCATTCTGATCATTTAAGTCATTATACTGAGACAACAATTCTGAATATTTATCATGACAACCAAGAGGACAATGTTGTACCTGAGGTGAGATGCCCATAAGAGCAAACTCTTCTTCTTCCTCGGTATCAGACATATTCCCAGCAATCATTGCAAACACGTCGGTAGAAGGTTCAGCTGTTTCCAGGGCAGCATTCTGATGATCATTCCAGTTGACCATAGAGTCAACCGACACCAAAACCTTCTTGTCATCCTTCACCTCCTGAATCTTGAAAGCTGAATACCTGCTCTTTTCCTGGTCATGCTTGTTAGAGCATTCCCTTGTAAAGTGACCTTGTTGCTGGCAGCTATAGCATCTAACCTTGCTTCTATCAAACCTTGCTAGCTCTCTTGGGTTGTAATTAAATTTTCGACCGGCTTTCTTCTCAAACTTGTGAACCCTAGAGTGAGCATGGCCATCTGCCATTTGAGATCCATTTCATCCAGGTCAAGTTTATCAACCTGTTTGAAGGCATCAAAAGCAAGTTGCTGTTGAGCATCAACGTCAGCAACAAAAGAGTGAAGAACAGCTTCTACCATGCTACTAGACTTGGCTTTTGGTTCAGGAGTAGAAGTATGCTGAAAAGTATGCTGAGAAGACACGGTATTGCTTGGGCTACTAGCATAAGACATGGGACTAGATCCCATGGAACTCACAAAGGCAGAGTTAGCAGGAGTAAGAAAAGAATCACTTGAGTATCCCCTCACATGAGGCTCAAAGGTTTTGAGCTTATGAAACAAATCATCAAAATTAAGATAGTCAAGCCCACCTTTTGCTTTGAGAGAGATTACCACCTGATTCCATGAGTAGGGTAAGGCTCTAAGAAACCTTGCATTGATATCACCATTGTCAGGTTTTGACCGAAGTTGATTCAACTGGCTCAATATCTTTTGGAACCAATCATACCCTTGATGAATACCTTTAGTTTATGAGATTTTGAAGTCTGTGAATTCGTCTCTCAGCATGGATCTGCGCATTTTCTTTGACTCCTCATTCCCACCAAACCTAGCTTTTATCCCTTTCCAGATCTCTCTAGCATCATCCAGGTGATAAAAATTACCCATGTGATCATCAGGAAGAGACTGAAGCAAAATAGTTTTTGCTTTGATCTCCTTCTGAACAGCTGTGATTTCTTCATGAGTTTTAGGGTCAAGAAGAATAACACTTCCATTCTTGTCTCTTCCAGTCAACTTCTTGCTGTTTCCATTCAGAATAATCTTCCAAAGATCTTGATCAGTGTTGGTGATCCAGCATTCCATCTTCATTGCCCAGCTATCATATTCATCCTTTTTCAGAAGAGGAAACTTACCATTTGTGTTGGAAACCGTAGCAATGATCTGCTGAGGTTGTTGAGTTTTAGGGGTGCTGTCTTCTCCTGTTTGAGTAGAACTTGAAGCAGACATAATTAAACAGAATGTTAGTAATAAGAAAATTTGATTCTTCTTCTACAGAGACTCTCCCTGGCTCTGATACCACTTGTAGAGTCCACTAGATGTGGATCTTGCAGCCTGTTAGGAATGGTGAACGACTTCTGTAATCACAAGTCTATTCATCGAGAGACTCTATATAAATCACACAGTATAAGTGCGGAATACAAATACTATGAACAAGAAGAACAGAATAACTATAACGACTTGATCCTTTACTAAGGATTTCTAATATTAATATGAACTAGAATTATGTTTGATGAAGGTGTGTAGAACCCTTCTGCCTAAGGTTCCTTTTATACTACAAGGAAACCCTAATACATCATTAACCAAAACGTGTAAAACTGATATGCATATCCTTTCCTAACATATCTCATGCATATCCTAACAGAATAATATTTAAATAATAAAGTTTGATTTTCTATAAGACCAGGAGCACTACTTGCTCCTACTACTACGATGACCAAGAGGAACTACATACCTCCTAGTCTACCTATTACAAATAACTATTCCAATGGTCCTAACAGTTTCCGCATCAAAGCGTTGAATACAATACCTTCCCATCCTTCCTGGTAACTTATCAATCTGAACACCATAAAGTGAGATAAAACCCATATGTGATAAAAAAACGCTTCATATTAACTCCATGGCATCCATGAATTGCAGAAAAAAGTGAAGAAGCAGCCGCCTTTGGACGAATCGACGGATAAGAGTCAAGATACATTTTGTGAGCAGCTTCTTCCGGCAACATATGTTTTTCCTTTTTTATTTTATTATCGACACCACTACTCCCTTATCCTACATCTTCGGGCTTAACCAACTTCCACAATTTCAATAAAGAAGGGATATTCTTTGGATCCACCTGATCTTCCTCATCTAGCTCAACTTCCCTTTTCCGTTTCGCAACATGAAGCTTAACATTAGCTTTTCGCTTACCAAGCCTAACATCTTCTATGGGAACAACAGAGTCAACATCACGTTTGCGCTTAACCGGAGCCTTGGAAGCAGCCTTGGAAGCCGGCTTGGAAGAAGGATTTGGAGCGGGCTTGGAGGCCTTCTTGCCAACAACCTTGGAAGGCGACTCAACAACAACCTTTGAAGCCTTAGAAGCCGGCTTAGAGGCATTCTTGCCAACAACCTTGGAAGGCGGCTCAACAGCAACCTTTGAATCCTTATAAATCGGCTTTTTAGCAGCCTTGGGAGGCGGCTCAGTAGATACCTTGGAAGCTTCAAAAGCCGGTTTGTTAGCAGACTTGGAGGCAGACCTTAGAACAGGACTAGATTTTCTATTCCCAACTAGCAAACTCGTCTTGGAAGCGACCTTAGGATCACTCCGTAGAACTGGCATCTCTATGTGAACTTTAATCCCCTCATCGATACTAATATCAGCAACCACATTATCTATAACATTCTTGGTATTCAATGAAACTTCTGCAGCGTCCTTAAATATATCAGCACCCGATATATTCTCCATATTTACATCGAGTCAATTCGAATCAGCAACAACCGACACACCCCCCACTGTATTCAAACTCAAACACCCTTATTTACAAATTCTGGAACAAACCCACCAGCAACCACATTCAATACACCCGACACATTATCTTTCATATTACCCGTATTCTCATCAACCAAATTTTTATTAGTCAAATCATCATTCCCTACAGCATCTGACAGAGCAGCTAACTTATCAAGACACCCAACACCAGCATCATCAAATAAATTTTTCGGACTCGAACCCCTACCCCTCGAATAAAAAATAGCAGAAGAACCACTATCGTTACTTCTACCTCCACGATTACCTCGAGAACCTCTACCCCTGGGAGAACCTCGAACCCTGGGAGAACCTCTAACTCTACTACTTGTAGTTATACCTTCTCTCTTAGTACCAACGTCATTACCTGAAATAAAAAAACATAAAAATAGCATCAGTAAACTTATCAAAAACAACATTTAATACAAATTACATGTGATTTAGGTTGAATTACATGTAATTTCATGAATCACATCAGTAAACTTATCAGACACAACATTTAATATAAATTACATGTGATTCATGGAATTACATGTGATTTAAGTGAATTACATGTAATTCACTGAATTACATGTAATTCCATGAATCACATGTAATTCACTTAAATCACATGTAATTCCATGTGATTAAACCTAAGTAATAATCATTTTACTTTAGTGGTGCAACTTTTAAAAACTGAAATCAGCATCTACACCAATGTTTACGCAACACTAGTTTTATCATTGAAAACATGATATCGGCATATAAATTCTAAACATGATATCGGCATCTATACCAACATTAACATTTTATCAGGTTAAAGCCTAAACCCGATATCAAAATCTATACAATTTCTAAAAACACAAAAGCATTCAAAATAGCAAATCATTTAGGGCAAAACAGTGGGAGTGTTTGGGGCGTAACAACAACACAAAACAACAAAAACCCAAAACCTTATCAGAAAACCCCTAACACACAAAAACCCCTAAACCTTATCTATATTCAACTGATAAATGGAGAAATAACAAAAACCCCTAAAAACCTTATCAGAATCAAAAATAGAAGGAAAAAAACAGATCCATATGCAATAATCATAGATAAATAACAAGAGAAACCCAAAAGAACATAAAAAAACTTACCAGATCCTGAAGTAGGGAACAAAGAAGAATCCGGCAATGGATCCACTCTAGAAGCGTTTATTTCATCCCGTATATCCATAACTGGTCAATGGATATAACGGTTTTGATAAATCAATTTTAGATCTAGGGTTTATACGGTGGTATTAATAGATGTGTGTGAAAAAGTGTGTGAAATGAAATGAGGGAGACGGTTTTCTTTTTTTAGTATGGAGACGGTTTTCTTTTTTAGTTAAGATACAAACCGGATTTTGGGGCGGGGTGAAAGTACTATACTACCCTTAATGATTTAATCTGGGCCCCCCCCCCCCCCCCCCATTTATTTGAGGATAGACGGTGGGGATGGAGGGAAATATACTTTTTTAGGTATTTGTTCCCTACCGATCTTTTTTCAAAAGTTTGATTAATTTTTTTTATTTATGATTTATATTTAATTGTTTAAATTTACTAATTTTTTTAATTTGTAGATTTTGGTTGTGGATAATTACATAAACTTTTGTAGTGTAATTGTATGTTAGATACAGTATGTTATTGTAGCTTCAAAATCAAAATATCGCATGTTACGAACATAAGAACATAACATCGATCCGGGTCTGATCTTTGCTCCATGCTCAACCTTAAGACGAGTACAACTATATTCACGAATGGTTCATTTGATAACTAAATAGTTATTGTAAATCACATGTGATTCGTACAAAATCTCTTGTTGTAACACCCCCAAATTTATACAACTTAGTACAGCGGAAGACTAGTTGGGGTTATGGGATAGCACATTACTCACATCATAGACAACGCATAAAAATCGCGTCGTTTAATAATAAAATCATTTCCATTCATAAATATCAAAGTTACATCGGTCCCAAGTCATTACATTTCATACAAAGTTTTACAAAATATTTGAATGGAAAATATTGTTTAAGTGCGGGCCATGAATTCTTGTTGTCTTCCCGAGAATTACCTTCAAGTACCTGAGATAAAACATGTTAAAAGAAAAGGTCAGCGATAACGCCGAGTGAATTCATAGAGTTTAATAAAATCCATCAATATAATATCAGTATAAAATTATTACTGAAAATCATCTTGTACAAATCATTTTAATAGGCCATAGAATAGCCAAAGTCATTTTATACAAATCTTTATCGAAAATCAGAATATAGGCATTTGCCTTAAAAATCGTTATACGAATCATTGTCGTTAAAAACACCATACAATACGTTTTTGCAACGTTGTATAGATTAAATAAAACCATTATATGAATATGGTTATAAAAAGCCTTAAAAATCATTATACGAGCCAATGTCGTAAAAGCGTCATACAATACGTCTTACGACGTTGTATGAAAATGAAAACCGTTATATGAGTATGGTTATGAAAACCGAAATACAAACATAATATCAATAGTATGACCCAGTATTGCTAGTCAGGCAATACCTCGTAATTTGGAGCGTCTAGTAGTATTTCGTTAATTTTTGGATTATTATAAGCCGCATGACATTGTTACCTTACTCAACCAAAATGGGTAGCTAACCCGATACCAATTTTGCCCATCTAAAGAAGCGTGTCGTCACAAAGGTCACGCTATGGAAATCTTCTCATACATAAATTCGCTCACCAATCAATGTGGCACGACGGGGATCAACCGTCAAGGCGCGAACTGGGGTGATCGTCCCCAAATAGTACTATTAAATGCATAAGCGTCTACCAACTCCCGGTAGTTCACAATTCATGCTAATGGGACTTTTAGTGACATAACCTAACTTTAATAATCCATTTTATTTCATCTATCGGGTCCTTTAATCATTTATCGGGTCATACAATCGGGTCATTCAAACATTCGGGTCCAAATCAATAAACAAACAATCGGGACAAATGGTGTCCTATTTAATAAAACTAACATGTTATCTCCCTCGCGGGTTTATAAAATATTTATAAAAACATTTAAAAGAGTGCGAGGCTATGAACTCACGTTGATGTGGGAAGGCGGGATATCGGCATCGGATGTACGGTACGTGCTTCAATCACGGAAACCTATATAAATAATAATCGGTCTTAGACGTTTGTCCAATGACTTTATAAAAATAACAATTATGTATACATATGATGATTATATATATGATGATCAAGTGGGTTTACATATTCTCGTTTACTCATTTTAGTGTTACATGTCGATAACTTTTATACTAGTTTACTAGTTTTACCCATTTACGTGTTTTAAGTCCATTAAACTTATTATAAGTTCCTTAACTTGTTTAATCCTTGTTATACTTATTTTATCAGTACCTATACTTTCCATGTTCGGCCCAAATGGGTTAAGCCCAATAAGTTCTTTTTACAAGTTTATATCTTATTTAGTCCAATTATTAGTCCAAGTATTAGTCCAATATGTTTACTTAGCTCGTTAATGTCCGTATGCCCTAAAGTTCGGGTTTTATCTGTTTTTACTTGTTATACATGTCTATATATCAGTATATAAGTTTTATAAAGTTTTCATTAGACGGGTCCAACCATCTAAGTTTTATTTAACAAAAACGTTAATTTTTACGGTATTAGCCGAAAAAGTCGTAAAAATAATGTTTATAGTTTTATAACTTATAAGTATTATTTCACTACCATTTATATAAGTTATTCATTCATTTATCCTTTTACATATTTATATAAATAAGTTTTATAAGTTAGTGGATTTTAATTTATATTTTATACTATTAAATTTTGAGTGCTTATATAATAGTATTATTCTTTAATTTCCAAAAATCTGATTTTTATCTTCACTTTCACCAAAACTGCCATATCTTGAGTTCTATATGGAGATAGAAGCTCAAATTTTTATCACATAAACTACATGATATGTGCTACATTTAAATCTTCTATAGCTACTGTTGAATCATCTTCTAAATATTTTCTAAAAATCGTCCAAAACAGTAACCTCAGATTTATACCCTAAACTTGTTTTGATCATATCTCACTCATTACAATGATTCCATTGCATGGCCAACTCTCACATGTGTACAAGACCCATATCTTACTGTAAATCCATTCCACTTCATCATTTTATCAGTTTACCATATGGTTCTTTACTGTTTTATACAGCCATCAAATTTAACCAAGATTTTAACTTTGTTTCTTATGGTTTTTCACCTTTTTAATCATGTTTATCAACAACAAATCCCCACATAACATTTTTATCATCATATAATCATCATATACATATACAATAGGAAATAAAATACATGTTTACATAATCAAAATAACAAGAAGATGAGGAGGACAATCTTTATACCACCAAGTTGATGTTGGTTGTGATCAAAACATGGATTTTGATGGAGAAACTTGTGATGCACCAAGACCATCTTCAAGACCATCATTCTTCATGAGAACCTTGTGGAAAATCAGCCTCAAGACATCATAAAAACTCCACCATGGATGTTATAATCACCATCATTCAAGAGAGCTTCAAGAGGGCTTCAACATATGTAGAAATAACATGAGGTTTATGGCTAAATTTGATCAAAATGGAGTGTAGAGTGATGATGGTGGACGGCACAATTGAGAGAAGATGAGAGAGTTTGTGGTTTTGCATGGAGTAAAAATGAGTTAGTTGTTTAGTGGAGTGGTTTTGTTGTAACTAGTGGTAGTATTGCTTAACTTGTAAGCTTAGGTGACATGTGTAACTACAAGGCTTAAAACTTGACACCAAAGTGGTATGGTATTGATGTGTAGCCGGTTTTGAGTGGGGGTGGGACAAGTGTCCCACTTGTCTCATCCCCATTTATTTACGGGTACTCCTCGATTCTAGTTTCCTCGATTTGCGTGCCCTCGGGTCGTTTTACGAAAAACGTTTTTATAAATTATGAATCAACGTCACAAAACGAATCCAATAAAAATTGTCTCATCAAAAACGGAGTTCGAAAACGTAAATACGTAATCCTAGGGTTTCCAGTTTAGTCGTAAAGGACGTTAAAATAAAATCGTAAGTCCTAATCTCTTCTCGTAAATTTGTGAGTTTATGAACTAACACAAATTTAAAACTCCAAAATAATATTTATGGATAAATTTATTTTCTGAAATGTAGGACTATCACCAAAGACGGTGTATGTAAACGTAAGCACGTAACGTAGAATCCTCCGGTTTAGACGTAGTCGATGCTACTTCAAGACGTAAATCCAAATTTCTTCCCAAAAATATGTGAGTTCATATTGTAACATTAAAATAATGTTTTTAAATAATAATCAAGAATAAAATATCAACCATAAATTGACGGATTGTCACAGCATTTACCCCTAAACAGGATCTTTGTCCTCAAAGATCATCTTACCTTACTACTCGCTTCTTATAGAGTTAAAGCCATGTGGGTATTTTCTCCACATTCGGTCTTTTCTCACAAGTGCAATTCATTACAATACGCGAGTTCTATCAAACGTAACTATGGGAATAAGATCAGGCTTAATGTTGACTTACTTTCTCTATCCATGATGTTCACGGGTTTTTGATGAATGCAACTTTTCGCCGATCTAAGCTCTATTAAGAATAATCAGAATTTCACTTGATAGATATTCCATCAAGTGCGATTTACGAAACATAATTCACGCGGTTCTTGAAGTCCTAGGGTAGATCCAGCTTATATGCCTTTCAATCCCAACTTTTACATCATTTCAATGGTCCCATTCAACGGGGACTTATATCCCATGATTTGTCAGATCATGAATTCATTTTTTTTTCCAAGGTTAAAAATTTTGGCATAACTTCACTACCCATTTGGCACTTCAAGACCTACATTTCACATTCACATAACCTCCTGCCCACTATCGGCAGTTAATAATCAAATCCTAATTTCAACAATCATTTCAGATCTCGCGGGTCGGGTATTTTGCAAGAATAGGTTCGCCATCATAGGAAACCTTAAACCTAAAAGACATGTCCAACTCATAATGGGTGTATGTCGGGTGTCTTTATCTCAACTCCTGCTTACAGATGCTCTAAGATTTAGATCTTAACAAGATTCGATCTTAATTCTAACACGATGATTATCAATGATAATCTCTCCAAAGGAAAACGATTATACGGTCTATTACCAAAGGTCAATCATTCAAACATAAAACAGCACTTATATTACTTTGTATCGTTACTTTACCTCGTCCCTTCGATTTGGGGTGGTACATAGTACTCTCATCAAGATTCGTTCTTAATGACTTCTGAGCAAATCTCTAGAAATTCAATGCGAAGCGAGGATCATGATAAAGATGTTCGATACAGGCACGCTATGTTTACATAACTCTTTTGCATTTATCATTAACGGGAATGATATTAGCAGGTTTGGTCAGTCTGTCGACGATGACTCAAATCGAATCAAATTCAGATGATGACCTTTGCAATAGCTAGACGTTTACCAATGTATGAGGCGATGTCTGCCTTCATAATTGTCATCAGTACAACTTCTTCAAACAAAGATACTTTTAGTCAAAAATGACATACATACAATACTTATACTTACAAATTCCAATCATAACTATATCTCACAATCCTCCATATTTTAGGCAACCACTAGTGGCCTTTTATACATTTAACGCTATCGGCTTCTCAATTCTAATGGTTCACATTAGCCGCGAACCACTTTTTATTATCTGTATTATCCTTTTTACAAACATTGTTTATTTTTATATTGTTCGGCAATTTATTTTGCACCTTCATTATTAAGAAATATATCCTAATTGGTCCTTTATCCTTTTTATATAATATGTCAGTATCTATATTCACTTCTCATTATGAAGTAATTATCATGTCCACAATTCACTCAGATATTCTTTCTATATTATGCGTCAGAAATTACGTTCACTTTCCTCATGAAATAAATATCACAACCGTATTTATTCAAAATTCTTTCTTCATATCTTCTATATTTTAGTTTCGTCTTATCTATCATTTTTATCAGTTTTTCTCAATCAGACGTCTAAAGCGTCGATAATTATCATAATTAATTAAATAATTATTAGTTAATTTTTATGAAACGAAAAAGTTTTAAATTTCTTAGTTCGACCAATTATATAAAATGTTCAAAAGAAATTTGAATTTAATTAACAAGATTTTTGTTGATTTATCGAAAATATTTAATAAGATTCGTAAATGTTCGAAAAGTCTTTGTTTATACTTTGGTCAAAGTTTTCTTAGTTGACGAGTAAAGATTATCGTTTTAGATTTCAAGTCATGGTTTAAATGGTTTTACTCAATCCTCTTTAAGTTATCTGGAGGTATACACAAACATTTACCCCTAAACAGAAGTTTAGTTAAATGGTTTGTGTATAAGGGAATAATCCCTTTAAAAATCCTTTGTTTAAAACATTTGTCAAAACATATTTCCATTTCTTTTTGGTAAAATCCAAAATCTTAAAAGGGCTCTTAATTTTTGAAGAGTCAATTTATATTCCATTATCTATTAATCACACGGTTAAATCATGTAAAGGATTAAGTCTTAAGTTATATGTTAAATATTTAAGGTACAGGTTTTTATTGTTCGGCCAATTCAGGGAAATCTATAAATAATTATTAACTCATTCTTATTCTTATAAACAAACAAATAGTCCTTAATGATCACGAGCATGAATTTATCAAATTACAGCCTACACACGTGATTCATCATAATTATGAATACTACATGTGCATTGTCAATCCAAACGACATCACGTGAAACTCATAACGTTCATTACAAGCACCGGATGTAGTGATTGGAATAGATAATCTCTTTCGCAGATGCGAAGTTGATGATAACCATGCTATGGATCAAATTTGCTAGAACCTTGTAAATGATCGTACAATTCTTCCATTTCGAGTTATGGATATCGTTTTCGATTGTCAATTTACTCAGTCATAGTAATCTATAAATATAAGGAATGATAACACCATAGCTCTTCAGGATGATAGGCTTGGTATAATAAAATCTTTCTCTGACAACTATCTCAGTTGTACGGTAATTCCTTTAATTTAGATGGTGCTGACGTACAATGCACAAGCCATAGGTGCAGCACCGAGAATATAATCAAATACCAAATTCTACTTGCCTTAACGGCGAAAGTCTAGGTAATTCACCAGTAAATACCTCCTAAAGTTTCAGATATCATAAACATCTTTTAATAAATACATATTAGGTTCCTTCTAGATTATAATATCTATAATTAGTTCACAACCATTCATGGTAATATTTTTCAAGTCTAAAAGCAGGATATGGTCATCCATCAAGAATTATTTAGATCACTTTTGATAATCAACATCTTATCATTTAGGGGCATTCTACTCGAGTCCCCATCAATTAAGACAATGTCGTCATGTCATAATCAATCAATCCATTCTACTGGAATTATCAACTTTCCAGTTTCATTGTTGTCGATAAGATGTGAGCTTCTCAAAAGACTAATAATAATTCATAATCTTTCACAAATTCAAGGATATATGGAGACACAACTACCATTAAAAGAGTAAGGTCAACGCATAATCTACGCGAGAGAATTTCAAATCAGGTACAGACGAAAACATTTAACGAATATGAATTTATTCCATGTTTTCATAATTTGAGTACGCATTCGAAAGCTCCTCGGATCGTTACCTAGGTCATTCAAATGAAATCAAATCATAAGGAATGATAAGAACGTCAATACATCTAGTCGGGTATCAACACTCGATAATCAGATACTTTTCCTAAGAATCTCACCACGGGAGAATTGGACAAGAACGGAATTGTCAATTGTCAAATAAGACAATTTCCACAGATGAGTAAATTCGACTCAGAAGAATAGATGCTACAGGCACATATGTAGGTGTCCCTAACACTATGTCCCTATTTTTCACCTCTTGTAGATCTCATAAAATTTAATCTTTCACAATCTTCAAAGAAACTGTAGTGTTTATTCATTAGTTTTATGGTGACTACTAGTCAGCCTTGCATGGTCCATTCCAAATTGTATGTAGGCGCGCAACTGTATACATTTTCAAGATCAACGATGCAATACTCAGTTCGTCGAAATGTTATCATCATGTTTATAATAAAAAAAACATTTTCATTCTTAATTCTTAAATAAGAATCAAGAATAAATTTACAAAGATTTTCTTTGTTATGAAAATAATTAAGTTTCCAAAGCGTCTCATAAACAACTTCATTTTGATATCAATCACTTATAAATCTCACTTTGAATAATCCTTTTTGTGATGAAAATTAAATTTTCTCAAAGGATACCGTTTTAACTTTATAAAAACAATGTGTGATCTGCAAAGGAGTGATGAAGAGTGGTTCACCAAGAACTATCTACGATATGCTAGGAAATGAGCTTTGGCCAAATAATCATGAGGTTCATGACCTCGATGGCGCTCAAAAAGAATAATTCACAACGTAACTCAAATCAAGATGAGTACTTGTTCAACGGTTGCATCACTAATGCAAACATTAGGATGAAGCAATAAAAGATAGATAACATCGATACATGTAGGATTTAGCAATCAAAGGTAGTCTTTTCTTTAATCACAAACAAGTCAAATTGTACCGTAACACATTGCGTGTCACTATGTCATACAATTTCATAAACTCATCCTACCAACTGATATCTCAGTTAAGTTAGGGATTTTTAAAAGATACCACCATGAATACTAATCTACAAGAGTCATTAGGTGTTCCACATGTCCCAGAAGATCCATCGGTCTCAATTCAGAAGAAGATTTCTTCAATTTATTTCTTGGACACTGGGCATCCGCGTTAGTGGACAATGGTCTAGGAACAACCCTTAACACGAATCAACAATCATTTAAAACCTTATAATTCAATCACATGACTTAATAATTTCCTCTTAACAATCTCATATTCCATACGGGTTAAGTTTTACTTTATTCAAGTTTTAATCAACTTTTACTCAATTCGATATCCTACTTCATTATCCAATACTTACAACCTTATTCTTCGGCCTTGTAAAGGCAATACGATCTCAATATGAATCAACACTTAATTTCCAATCCTATTAGCTCTTACAACAACAATTATCAAATGAGTCATTAATATGAAATGACTTGATCATTCAACTAGACTTCTCGGAAAGGTATTAGTGGCATGAGGCTTTTGGGTAATGGTTCCAATAACAGCCTCAAGTGCAACATTCACCCTTTCGATTTCAATTTAAGATTTGGGTGACAAAAAATCAGATGACATCTTTCTAGGTGGTAACGTTTTGTCAAACTCCACTCTATAAGGAAAGATCGTCATGACATCGATATCAGTTTTGATCTCACCAATTCTTCTTCAATTTCACAATCAACTAATATCTACCTTTCTACGAATATCAACCATTTGTTGGGATGATAAATATCCACAACTTGGTTTAGATCTAGGATAGCTAGAATTCTTACGAGAATAGCTTCGATTAATTTACTAGGGGATTTAGGGTTACTTGTGACAATCTACGTCGTATAAATACCTCGTATAAATATCAAAATAATCATCAAACATTCATGTAATAAAATTACATCATATATATATATTAAAATAACACTTCTCAGTCTGGCCTTGTCGGTAACTCTGGAATTCTTCGGCACCGTTATAGTCAAGATTTTTAGACATTTTTAGAAAAATGTTTTTAGTAAAAAGATTTTGAAAAGTTTTATTCAAAACCTTAGTTTTAAAAATCTTTCGTTCTCTATAACGAGAACTCTGGTACCAAACTGTAACACCCCCAAATTTATACAACTTAGTACAGCGGAAGACTAGTTGGTGTTACGGGATAGCACATTACTCACATCATAGACAACGCATAAAAATCGCGTCGTTTAATAATAAAATCATTTCCATTCATAAATATCAAAGTTACATCGGTCCCAAGTCATTACATTTCATACAAAGTTTTACAAAATATTTGAATGGAAAATATTGTTTAAGTGCGGGCCATGAATTCTTGTTGTCTTCCCGAGAATTACCTTCAAGTACCTGAGATAAAACATGTTAAAAGAAAATGTCAGCGATAACGCCGAGTGAATTCATAGAGTTTAATAAAATCCATCAATATAATATCAGTATAAAATTATTACTGAAAATCATCTTGTACAAATCATTTTAATAGGCCATAGAATAGCCAAAGTCATTTTATACAAATCTTTATCGAAAATCATAATATAGGCATTTGCCTTAAAAATCGTTATACGAATCATTGTCGTTAAAAACACCATACAATACGTTTTTGCAACGTTGTATAGATTAAATAAAACCATTATATGAATATGGTTATAAAAAGCCTTAAAAATCATTATACGAGCCAATGTCGTAAAAGCGTCATACAATACGTCTTACGACGTTGTATGAAAATGAAAACCGTTATATGAGTATGGTTATGAAAACCAAAATACAAACATAATATCAATAGTATGACCCAGTATTGCTAGTCAGGCAATACCTCGTAATTTGGAGCGTCTAGTAGTATTTCGTTAATTTTTGGATTATTATAAGCCGCATGACATTGTTACCTTACTCAACCAAAACGGGTAGCTAACCCGATACCAATTTTTCCCATCTAACGAAGCGTGTCGTCACAAAGGTCACGCTATGGAAATCTTCTCATACATAAATTCGCTTACCAATCAATGTGGCACGACGGGGATCAACCGTCAAGGCGCGAACTGGGGTGATCGTCCCCAAATAGTACTATTAAATGCATAAGCGTCTACCAACTCCCGGTAGTTCACAATTCATGCTAATGGGACTTTTAGTGACATAACCTAACTTTAATAATCCATTTTATTTCATCTATCGGGTCCTTTAATCATTTATCGGGTCATACAATCGGGTCATTCAATCATTCGGGTCCAAATCAATAAACAAACAATCGGGACAAATGGTGTCCTATTTAATAAAACTAACATGTTATCTCCCTCGCGGGTTTATAAAATATTTATAAAAACATTTAAAAGAGTGCGAGGCTATGAACTCACGTTGATGTGAGAAGGCGGGATATCGGCAATTCGGATGTACGGTACGTGCTTCAATCACGGAAACCTATAAAAATAATAATCGGTTTTAGACGTTTGTCCAATGACTTTATAAAAATAACAATTATGTATACATATGATGATTATATATATGATGATCAAGTGGGTTTACATATTCTCGTTTACTCATTTTAGTGTTACATGTCGATAACTTTTATACTAGTTTACTAGTTTTACCCATTTACGTGTTTTAAGTCCATTAAACTTTTTATAAGTTCCTTAACTTGTTTTAATCCATGTTATACTTATTTTATCAGTACCTATACTTTCCATGTTGGGCCCAAATGGGTTAAGCCCAATAAGTTCTTTTTACAAGTTTATATCTTATTTAGTCCAATTATTAGTCCAAGTATTAGTCCAATATGTTTACTTAGCTCGTTAATGTCCGTATGCCCTAAAGTTCGGGTTTTATCGGTTTTTACTTGTTATACATGTCTATATATCAGTATATAAGTTTTATAAAGTTTTCATTAGACGGGTCCAACCATCTAAGTTTTATTTAACAAAAACGTTAATTTTTACGGTATTAGCCGAAAAAGTCGTAAAAACAATGTTTATAGTTTTATAACTTATAAGTATTATTTCACTACCATTTATATAAGTTATTCATTCATTTATCCTTTTACATATTTATATAAATAAGTTTTATAAGTTAGTGGATTTTAATTTATATTTTATACTATTAAATTTTGAGTGCTTATATAATAGTATTATTCTTTAATTTCCAAAAATCTGATTTTTATCTTCACTTTCACCAAAACTGCCATATCTTGAGTTCTATATGGAGATAGAAGCTCAAATTTTTATCACATAAACTACATGATATTTGCTACATTTAACTCTTTAGCTACTGTTGAATCATCTTCTAATTATTTTCTAAAAATCGTCCAAAACAGTAACCTCAGATTTATACCCTAAACTTGTTTTGATCATATCTCACTCATTACAATGATTCCATTGCATGGACAACTCTCACATGTGTACAAGACCCATAGCTTACTGTAAATCCATTCCACTTCATCATTTTATCAGTTTACCATATGGTTCTTTACTGTTTTATACAGCCATCAAATTTAACCAAGCTTTTAACTTTGTTTCTTATGGTTTTTCACCTTTTTAATCATGTTTATCAACAACAAATCCCCACATAAAATTTTTATCATCATATAATCATCATATACATATACAATAGGAAATAAAATACATGTTTACATAATCAAAATAACAAGAAGATGAGGAGGACAATCTTTATACCACCAAGTTGATGTTGGTTGTGATCAAAACATGGATTTTGATGGAGAAACTTGTGATGCACCAAGACCATCTTCAAGACCATCATTCTTCATGAGAACCTTGTGGAAAATCAGCCTCAAGACATCATAAAAACTCCACCATGGATGTTATAATCACCACCATTCAAGAGAGCTTCAAGAGGGCTTCAACATATGTAGAAATAACATGAGGTTTATGGCTAAATTTGATCAAAATGGAGTGTAGAGTGATGATGGTGGACGACACAATTGAGAGAAGATGAGAGAGTTTGTGGTTTTGCATGGAGTAAAAATGAGTTAGTTGTTTAGTGGAGTGGTTTTGTTGTAACTAGTGGTAGTATTGCTTAACTTGTAAGCTTAGGTGACATGTGTAACTACAAGGCTTAAAACTTGACACCAAAGTGGTATGGTATTGATGTGTAGCCGGTTTTGAGTGGGGGTGGGACAAGTGTCCCACTTGTCTCATCCCCATTTATTTACGGGTACTCCTCGATTCTAGTTTCCTCGATTTGTGTGCCCTCGGGTCGTTTTATGAAAAACGTTTTTATAAATTATGAATCAACGTCACAAAACGAATCCAATAAAAATTGTCTCATCAAAAACGGAGTTTGAAAACGTAAATACGTAATCCTAGGGTTTCCAGTTTAGTCGTAAAGGACGTTAAAATAAAATCGTAAGTCCTAATCTCTTCTCGTAAATTTGTGAGTTTATGAACTAACACAAATTTAAAACTCCAAAATAATATTTATGGATAAATTTATTTTCTGAAATGTCGGACTGTCACCAAAGACGGTGTATGTAAACGTAAGCACGTAACGTAGAATCCTCCGGTTTAGACGTAGTCGATGCTACTTCAAGACGTAAATCCAAATTTCTTCCCAAAAATATGTGAGTTCATATTGTAACATTAAAATAATGTTTTTAAATAATATTCAAGAATAAAATATCAACCATAAATTGACGGATTGTCACACTTGTGATTCTTACAAAATCACATATCATATGTGATTCATACAAAATCACATGTGATTTGTAAAACATCACGTGTGATTGGTATTAAGTATTATTTAATACCACATAACACATGTGATTTACACACGAATCACGTGTGAAATAAGGAATTATTTTTTCTGATTTATTTTGATTTACGCGAATCACATGTGATTTACATACGAATCATAAGGGCTAGCGGCGCAGCTTGTTGCCCGTTTGCCTTCTCCTAATATGTAAATTAAAATTATTGAATAAAAGTAATAAGTTCAAGTAAAAAAATCATAAGTTATTTACGAACGAATCACATATGATTTTAATTAAGTCATCTGATCTGGTAAGAAGGTTTACGAGGTCAGAAAATACATATACTACTACAATTTACAAGTCTTGTCTTGCTAGCTTTTGGTAAATAAAAGATAGCTTATAAGTTGGATTCTAAATGTAAAAGAAACATGTAAAGATGTTAAAAACAACTGTATATCACAAAAACAAAATGACCCATTCAAAGTCCAAACCACTAAAAAAGCAACAAAGTCAAGTGTCAACAAAAAATCACCACACAAAATGTATCTATTATTTTCCAGACCTTCAATCACGCATCTACCTTAACAAACTAACAAATCCCAGTTTAATGGACGGAGATCCAGCGAAACAAACAACCAGTCGAGCAGAGGAGGAGGAGTCGCCGACGAGGGTTGTTGATTATTCGGCGGGGTGGTTGTGGGTAAGGATTCAGGCGAGGTTTGATATTTTCCTGTGATATTTGATATTTTTCGGCGAGATGTTTTATGATTCCGACGAGTTCTATTATGATTCCGATGAGTAGTATTGTTTGCTTGAGATTCCGGCGAGGTTTCCGACTTTGTATGTTGAATTCCGTCGAGGCTTGTTATTTTTCGATTAGGGGTTCTAGGAGTTTGGGAGAGAGTGTGTTTTAGGGTTATGCTATACAGTATTTTTTTGTTAATGAGAGGTATTTGTTTATTTAGGATAATTAGTATGTGAAATAGATTATAGCCATTAGATTAAAATAAATTGAGTGGTTGGGATTCATTCTTTTAGTCTTTGATAAAACACTATTCTACAAGGATCTCAACTTTAAGATCTTTCAATTAGTTAGAGTTTGATTTAAAAAAAATAGACACTTAAGGTTCATTGAGTTGATATCCCCATAGGGTTACTTTTTAGAAGAGACCGAATAAATCCGTCAACACTCTTCATCTCATTTTTAATCTAAGGGTCAATATCTCTTTCATCTTCCACCTTTTTCTCACTTTATCCACAGAAAACACACACATACACCTCTCTAACCATCCACCAACCAACATCTCCACCAACCATCGCAACTGCCCCTCCTCTCCACCGGAAACTCTTCCTCCACCTACCTTTTCTCGGCGCCTCCTCCCGCACCACAAAATTCATCGACTCCTCGACCATTTGCCTTCTTCCGGAGACCTCCTCGACGAACCACCTTTTTCGGCAACCTCCCCAACTAACCACTTACTTTCGGATAAGCTTTGTAATTTGGATGATACTCATTAAAATGAAAAAGATTTGGTTGTTGTTCTATTATTGAAGACAAAAATCTTCTTATTGTGGTTGAAATCGAAGAGCTTGATGATATTATTGTAGAAAAAAGGATGAAAAGGTGAATCTCGCTTATTTATTTAGATCTATCATCAAAAATGGATTATATTATATTAAATGAAGTTTATTTAGAATTGGTCCGATTGTTAAAGTTGTGAATCTTATGATTGAACCTCAAATCGAATATTGTGTTTTTTATTAAATGATTTTGAAAAAGAGGAAAATCATATATGATTCTGTATGAATCATACATGATTCTTGAGTTTATTGTCAGTATTAAATGGAAACAAATTATTTATTTTTTTATTTCGTTAATTGATTTTTTTGTATTTCTCCCTAAGAATCATGTATGATTTATGATGGATCATATATGATATATGTTGGATCATATATGATTTGGTTTAAATTTGATATGTTTTGCTTGCAATAACTCATGTCATATGTGATTCATTTGCAGATTTGTAAGAAATTTATGACGGAACTGATTTCAAAGAGCACTTAAACAAACTTGTGTGGAATACGTTCATGGAAATAATCAAGTATTTGACGTAACTAAAAAACTAGCAAGGATTGCAGCGGCTGCTGAAAAAGAACGACGTAGTGCTGCTACCGTTATTGAACAAGAACCAAGAAATGTTGCTGCTAAAAATTAAGCAAACACAGCTTGTTGGATGTTTTCTTTCTTCTAAATCATACTTTGTTTAGATTTGTTTTTTCTTTATTTTTGTAAATGTGTTATGAGGATATAAAATAAATTACTATATATTTGATGTTCTTGGTTGAATTACCTAATGTTTGATGTTCTAGCAGATTTGATATATAAAAATGTCTAAAAATAATATATGATTCATGCTGAATCATATATGATTTTTAATGGATCATATATGATTTTTAATGGATCATATATGATTCAACATATATGATTCGTACTTCACACAAATTTGACAAAATTCATCAACTAACACAATTAAAAATGCTAAACTAATAACTTAAAAATGCATCTAACTTGAAACTTTTTACCATTTTATGTAGCCATATTTTTTTCTATATTATTATTAAACTTTATGATTTCATACATTGTGTGCACCTGGTGACCTGCTTGACTAGTCAGCAGGTTATCTTAACAACACTTTAACTTTTTATTACAACGTTAGTCCTTTATATTAACGGCCATTAACATAAACACTTAAAATTTGATTTTTTTTTAAAAATAAAACGTAAAACTTTAAAAGAAGTATGTAACTTTATATTAAAAAAATTAAGAATATAATTTACACATGTATATATAAAAAGATTTAAAATATTATTATTTTTAAACATGTGATAGTTAACCTTAAGAATTCATATAAAACGTGTTTTATATAACTTAACTTTTTCGTACTTTATAAATCTTAATTTTTTGCATAAAATCAAACTATTTTTTTAAAATTTAAAATTTTCAAAAGTAAAAATCGTATTTTTATTTTAAAAAAAACTGAAATTATTATTAAATTTTTTTTTACAAAAAAAAATCGTACCCTTTTACAAAATTTCAAAATAGTTTGATTTTCTGCAAAAAAAATTAAATTTTTTAATATAAAGTTACATACTTTTTAAAGGTTTTACGTTTGAAAATTTTTTAATAATTAAAAAAAAAAGTTTGATTTTCTGCAAAAAAAATTTCGAAGGATTCAAAAACTTTTTTCTAAATAAAGTGCGATTTTTTACTTTGAAAATTTTAAGATTACAAAAGGAAAAATAAACTTTTTGCAAAAAAAATCTCTAAAAAAAGTTATATATACACACTATTTATATAAAATAAAAATAACAAAAGCTTAAAATTTTGTAAAATGTACGATTTTTGTAAAAAAAAAGAGTTCCAAAAATGTCAGTTTTTTTAAAAAAAAAAAGTACGACTTTCACTTTTGAAAATTTTAAATTTTAAAAAAAATGTATGATTTTCTGCAAAAACTTATATTTATAAAGTACGAAAAAGTTAAGTTATATAAAACACGTTTTATATAAATTTTAAAAGTGAATTAAAACATGTTTAAAAATAATAATATTTAAAAGAAATAATTCAATGCGTAAATTTTATTTTTAAAATTTTTAAATTTTTTTTTTATAAAGTTATATACTTTTCTTTTAGGTTTTCGTTTTATTTAAAAAAATCAATTTTAAGTTTGTATGTTAATGGCCGTTAATATAAAGGACTAATATTGTAATAAAAAATTTAATGGTCATTAAAGCAACCTGCTAACCAGTCAAGCAGGTCAACGGGTACACACAATGTACGAAATCACAAAGTTTAATGATAATATAGTAAAAAGAGTATGGCTACACAGAATGGTAAAAAGTGTCAAGTTAGATACATTTTTAAGTCATTAGCCCTAAAATTTATAGTAAATGTAATAAGATTCATGAGTGAATCATGCATGATTCATAATAAATCATATATGATTCTTATTAGAATCATATATGATTCACCTAGAGTCATATGATCCACCAATGAAAATCAAATAGGTAAAAAAAAAGGTCAATCCAAGTAACAATTAAACATTCATTTCATACCATTAGATTTGACAAAGATACATTAAATAGATAAAATGAAAGGTTTTTTATAACAAAAAGCACAAGTAAATTCTAAGTGAGACAAACTCCCACAAATAAAAAAACTAGCCTTGAAATCAATAAATAACATAGCTAAATGTGATTATAATCCATGGAATGGTGGGGTGAGGTGGAATATGTATGATGAATCAACTCTTGCAAAAGAAATACCCAAATATATAAGTCTCGCGAACTCTATTACTAAATCAAATCAGGTAGGTTATCTTCAACTCATTTCTATATTAAATCAAAGTTATTATTTGATATAAGGGAATTACATATGATTAATACATAATCATGTATGATTCATACATAATCATATATGATTCACACACACATTTCAACTTTTCAACTATAAGATCCCAACAACAATTCTAAACTTTTCTTGCGTAATTCTAAACTTGACAGTTTTAAGTCAGTCGTCACTATAAAATATAATAAAACCATAATCCCTCATTCAAATCGCATGTTTCTTAAATTTTCACACATATATTTTTATACATAATCACATACGATTCATACAAAATCATATATGATCCATACACATATCTTCAACATTTCAACTATAGTATCCCAACGACAATTTTGCAACTTTTCTTGTGTAATTATGAACTTGATAGTTTTAAGTCAAGCATCATTATAAGATATAACAAAATCATAATTGTGGATTCAAAACGCATGCTTTTTAACTACAACTTTCAGGTTAAACATACTAATCAATAATAATTATAGGCATTTAAAATCATATATGATTCTCTGAAAATTAATCAGTCAACTAAATAAGCATACAAATCATATCATTCTGCAATAAACATAAATTCAAACAAAATAAGCATTAAATCTAAACCGAAGCTACTTAACAAATTCATATAGTAATCAAACAATTAAAAAAGACTTATATAAGTATAAAATAAATTAAAATAAGCATAAATCAACATAAAAACTAATTAAGCACAATAAAATTCAAAATAAGCTTAAAAGCGAGTATGGACGATGAATTGAAGCTTAGTTTACCCTTGCTAGCCGCATATCCATCTTGAATATCCATCAATCGTGGGATTTAAGGATAAAATTATGGTTAGGGTTAGGTTAGATCGAGACAGAGGATGGTGGATCACGGTTGGTGGTAGTGGTTTTAATCAATTGTGGTTAGTGGCGGTCGTTGGTAGGTGGCGGGTGGTGATGAGCACTACAAGAAAAATGTGTATTTGGGAGGGGGCAAAACTGTGCTGAATACTCAAAAAATCGTGCCAAATGCTATTTGGCACGGCTTTGGCACGCTTTTGGCTCTGTCCTAAATATGAGGGTGCTAAATACATTTGGGTCGGGTTAAAATTGTGCTAAATAGTATTTGGCACGGTTGATGGGACGGTTTAACTCTAGGGTGTCATTAGGGAGGTATTTGGCACAATGGTGATTTTCCGTTCCAAATTGGGCATTCGTCCCAATTTCATATGCCAAATATGTATTTGGTACTAACTCATTTCTCGTGTCGAATAGTATTTGGTACATTTTATTTACCGTGCCATAATTATCTAGGCCTTTTTACCTACCGTGTCGAATGATATTTTGTACTATTTTTATTTATCGTGCCGTAACTATTTAGGATGTTTTATCTACCATGATAAACATATCTGACACGGTTTTGGTTTTTATGCTAAACGTATTTGTCACATTTTATTTGACTTACCAAAAAATGTTTGGCACGTTTTTGCGTTCATCATATATCTATACTCCTTATAAAGCAAATTATACATTCTCTCATATTTAATGCAAAAAAATTAAGAGGTACTACTAAATCAACAAGTTGTACCTTTTTTTAATGCACAAACTAAAACATGTTTTAAGTAATACAATATATTAATGCATATGTATAACCATAACAAACATAAAAGAATTTACAACAACATATTACATTTAATACTATTATTAATATTATAATTAAAACACCCACTTACCACAATTTATAAATAAAACAACATATTGTACAAATGTCACTTCAACCTATTTTTTTCAAAACTAATAATACATGTACAATTTAAACATGTCTGTGGGTCTATATTTTATTACTTTATATATATGTATAATCTCCAACTCTGTGATTAAAAAACCACACAGTGATTGTTATATCTTGATGAAGATGTATGTAGTGTGTCGTTTACCTTGTCTTGATCAATTTGTGATTATTCCCAGATAGTTGCATCTCCTCCTTACCTCCACCAACTCCGACCAAATCCGGTGGACACAATCCGATTATTATCTGAAAAAACAGACGACCACAATCCGACGATGAGAAACACACACATGTTGTCAGTGATAAACACATCTCGCAATCCAATAGCAACAGGTCATCATATTAAAAACATGTGTTTTCTATATATAATTGATCAATTTTATTTATTAAAAATGTTGAAAAAAAACTAACCTTGAAAAGATAGAAGCGGAACTATACTAATATTCTAGATTAGATCCGTGAAAAAAAAATAAAGAACCGATCCATTGAAACTCTTGTCACCCAGCGATTGTTTGAAACTATGAATAAAGAGAGAATTGCGGCTGCAATTTAGATCCATAAACATAGTGATGATCATTCATTGATTTTTGCTTCATAAATTAATAATTAACAAATGGGGAAGTGACTAAAAGATGATTGGTGGTTATGACTTACAGATGGAGAGAAATTGAGATGAGAGAATAGCGGCTGGTAAACAAAATTATAAGAGTTTTTTTAGGTTAAATTTAAATACATGAAATTCATTAATACCCTTTTGACTTTATAGATAATGTCTTTGTCTTTTATTTAGTTACACCAATGCCACAATGAATAGATTCTTATACTTATAAATCTTATGAATGGACCAGGAACTTGGTAGCTTGGCCTGACATATATGTAAATTGTGTGATCATTGGTGTTGGGTTGGTTTCTCTAATTTGCACCAATTCAATGTAGCTGGTGGTGTTTGGTCCGTGTATATTTTTTCATATAGGAGGGACGTGTATTGGTATCATGCAAGTCAACAAATGAGATGCACGTATTCAAAATCCAATTTTGCACTTCTTTGAAAATAAAATTCAATTTTTCTTATTCAAAAAATGGGATGCTCGTATTTTTTAAAGGCATTGATGTTGATGATGATAAATATTTTGGATTGAGCCCGGTATTTATAAAAGTCGGGTTTTAAAACAATGTGACGTGACAAAGAGACGCGACAAAGTGACGAGATTATTTGACGAGATCGAGATCAATGGTTTTAAGAATCCACAAAAATTCTCGTCATACGCAAAACTAATAACTGAAACCATTTGATTGAAAAATATTTTTCGAAAAAAGATTTGATTACAGGGTATCCGCCGCCATAATGCGCAAGTACCCTACTATAATGCCAAAAGTAATTAATATCCCTCTATTAAAATTACGTTTTTAGGACATATTTTTAAATGAAAACTATCGATTCAAAAGTTATAAACAAGAAAAACAAATTATCGCACCGAAAAATTTATTTAGAGGGTACCCACCGCCGAATCGCGCGGGTACCCTACTAGTATCATTTGACACAATTTTGCATCATTCAGTATATTTTAAACACCATTGTATAACCAACAACATCTCAACTATAGTTTGCAAAAAAAATATTAAACGCAACTTTTGTTGATGATCCTTAAAATGAAGTCAATGTAGACAATTGAATACCACAAGTAAAATACAATACAAACATCTTTGTTTATTTTTAGTCTACTACGAGGAGTTCCCACCGCCTTTTTTAGGACGAGTGGACTAATCTCCCGCGGGAGTTTGCTCGGTTCCTCGATGGGTAGTATCCCTCCCAAATGAGATTTTTTCCATTCCCAAGGCTTGAACCCAAGACCTTTGGTTAAGGAGCCCAGTGCCTTGACCAACTGTGCCAACCTCAATTGGTATACAAACATCTTTGTAACCTACGGTATAGAGTCAAACTAGAAATCAATGTCAATATAAATCATTAAGACGATTTATAGCTACCGAAAGAAGAAAAAAGCTCATCGAATCATGCCTTCGTCATAAACCTGCGTAATTTGATATTGTAACATTAGAAGTATCTGTTGAGATATGCGATCGTTTAGTCATCGATAAATTCGTGAGCCTATCGGAGACACACACTCAATACGGAGAACACACGTTTATTTACGTTTTATTATTTATAATTAAACACTTAATAAAAACTTCACTTTTTATTTAATTAACGGTGGTTAAATTAATTAACGGGATTTAATTAATTTATCGTGAGTGCGTTATTAAATTTTGGAAGGAAAAACGCTTCTAAAACACCCCTATAATCATAGGCGGCCGAATACCCCCTTAGGGGTTCTAGAAGGATTTTTGGTTTGCTAATTAAGTTATTTACTTACTTAATTTAAGTGTGGGTTGGGCCTTAAAGATTTTGAGGAGGTGCAAGGATGTGTATAAATACAATTCCATACCCCTCACAAATTTTTGTCTCTCCCTCTTTGCTTGTTGCGTCCGATCGACCCACCCCCACACCAAAAACCAAACAATTTTTCTCTTTAACCTAAAATCACATAAAGGTTTAACCTTTATAAGATCAATCATTTTTGGTGGTTTTCTTATAAATTCTTAAGCTTTTTAACTAAACCCTAGATCTCATAATCTAGGTTTTACTTCTTCCCTTGTGGTCTGATTTATTATAAACCCTAATTAGGGTTTCCGGTGATTTTTCCAAGAGTCTTGTAACGTCTACAAAACCGATCCTTACGCAATCCCACTTAGGGTTTTGGATCTAGGGTTTTAAGTTGCAAGATCTATTAAAGTGAAGTTACCACTAGCATCGTGGTGTGTTCGTTTGGCGTGTCGTGTGAGCAATCGTTAGAGGGCGGTTACTTTACCATTATAGCTTCAAGATCAAGATCATTGATTGATTTATTCAATTAAATAAAAGGTTAGTTTTAATATTGTTTTTATTATGTGTTAATCATGTTTGTAATACTAGATTCATTCCGCTGCATACTCGTAGTTAATGGTTTAACTAGTTTCTAAATCCCAACAGTGGCATCACGAGTCAAATCGTATGGCATTCATGGGTTACACATAGAATAAAAAACGCTTGCTTCGCTTTAAAATCTCTTTTGTTTATGTTTTTATGACAATTACATGCATACTTGTCATAAAGTTTTAATCTTGATCTAGATCTATTAAAATTGGGTAGGTTAAAATCGAACCGGTTAATAATTACGCTTGTTTTTTATTATCCGTCAAAGACCTTTACATCTCACTTTTGTGATACTTTGCACGTCATCAACTACCTTGCTCGAAAACTTGATGAGGGTCTTTGCTCCTCAATTTGGGGAAGACTCATTCGAGACTTGGATCTTATATGATTTATCGCTTTCATATAGAGTCTGTCTTCTGCTTCTACCCCCTTCTGTCTGTTTTTATGTGCTTATTTGTTTTCCATTATGAATTGCAAAACGTAATAATTCAAGATTCTAGGAATCATAAAAACGGATTCTACTTATATTGAAACTAGCTTTAAAACTATGTCATATTAATACACCATATTTTCCTTGCGAATCGGCTATGTGTTATTTGTTAAAATCTTGATTTTTGAACAAATCTTAATATTGACATAAGAACTATGAAACTTGGTTTTATTGTATTCTAATTGTTTTGCGAAATCATATTGTCACTCGAGTTAGGCTTACATACCGTAATAATAGCTTATAAACTATCTTCTCAAAGAAGCGATTTGCAAAATTAATTAGTTTACAATACTTATAATTACAACACCATTTTGTGTTTTTACTAATGATGGACTTGCTATTGCACTTTGTGCTCTAGTCGAGCTATCTAGGGTTTGAGGGATCTTTAATCTTCTCCCGTGTTCCATAGTTGTTTCGGTACTTATGGGATAATTATCTCAAGCACTTGCACCTTCGGATGCATGAAGAGTAGGATATAGGGTTTGATCTTTTTTTAATCTTCTCCCGCGGTAAAACACGCCTAAACCAAAAAAGTTAAAAAAATTGTTTTAACTTGTGCTAAGAGAATGAATTGCATGCATTCTTTTACACACTTTGACATTTGTTTTTCTAAACTTATGTGATACCTATTTGAATTTTTAAGTCTATGTCATCCAATTTAGAAGCACTTGTAGTAGTTTTTCGTCATCTGGTCAGACCTAGGGCGAATTACATACCCGAGGCGATCTTTGTCATTGGTCAGACCTTTGCCAATAAATGAAGCTTCAAATTGGTACGACTTAAAGTCGAGTTCCCAGTCAGATTCGGAACCCGGGGAATAAAGATGAGATGAAACATACTCATGACTTTATTACATGTAGAACAAGTTTGTTTGAGACGTTCAAAGGTGCTCGAAAGAGATGAGAGAACATCCCATCCAAACACTCTACAAAAAATAAACTTCATGAATCGTCTCATAAATCTAAGAGTTGCACTTGTAATGCAATTAACGATCGTCGCTTACCTCTTGCCCTACTTGATACTAGACGGTCGGGCCTCTAATATTAAGTGGGAGTGCAAGCAAGGATCTTAGTCTCATAATGATTATTTGGGTAGTTAATTCTTTGAGAATGTAAATATCGAAAATACTAATCGTTGAACTTTCATTTTGTAGATGAATAATAACCAAAACTCTTGCTTAAACAGCACGGTTGTTAAGTCATTCCTTGAAAAGATGAAGTTGACTGAAAATAACTTCGTTGATTGGTATCGTGCTCTTAGGATAGCGCTCGAAACCGATGACTTGGTTAAATACCTTGAGCAACCAATTCCTGATCAACCAGAAATTCTGCCTCATGGTCATGAAGGACCAGAGCAAGACCTGGATTTACATCCAACTTGGGTCAAAAGGTCTAGAGAAATCGATGGCCTTATGTTGATGACTATGTCCCCTGAACTTCAGAAACTTTTGGAGGGTCATGGCGCATGGTCAATGATGGCAGAATTGAAAACCATGTTCATTGAACAAGCTGATCAAGAACTCCTTGATGTTACACGTGCCTTTCACGCGTGTAAACATGAGGATGGACAATCTGTGAGCTCCTATGTCTTAAAGATGAAGGGCTACATAGAGAATTTGGAACGTTCGGGTCACCCCGTATCATTGAAACTTGTGGTTAGCCTAATTTTAGCCTCACTGAACAAGGACTATGATAGGTTCGTGCAAGACTACAATATGCATGGCCTGGGGAATACAATACCATAATTGCATGCCATGCTAAAGCTACATGAGAAAACGTTTCCAAAGAAGGTTGCACCTGCTACTGCTAATACCATTAATGCTATTAGGGCAGGAAGGATCCAAAAGCCTAATAAGGCTAAACCGTCTAATGCTGGGAAGGGTAAGAATCGTGGTAAAGGGAAGAAAGTAGCTAACTTTACTCCCCGAACCAAGATTCCCCCTCCACCAAGAAGAGAGAATCCTGCTCAGGATGCCATTTGTCACCAATGCGGTGACATTGGTCATTAGAAAAGAAATTGTCCAGAGTATCTCGCTGAGTTGTGGAAGAAAAAGAAGTCCTCTCAAGGAGCTAGCACTTCAGGTATCTTCACTATAGAACTCTTTGCTTTTCCTAATAAATCTTGGGTTTATGACACTGGTTGTGGTACTCACATCTGTAATACTACTCAGTGTCTAAGGATAAGTAAGAAGCTGAAGCCAGGAGCTTTGAATCTGTATGTTGGCAATGGTCATCGTGCAGCTGTTGAAGCCATTAGTGTTGAATTTGTACTTTGAATCATTTCTAAGTTCATTGCTTCAATCCACCTATTATCTTTAACAGCTTCAGCATATGTTTTTGGTTCTTGGATTTTATCAAGACTAGTAGTAAAAATATAATGTTCAGTACTCAACATAGAGTAATTGACATGATTATCTATGTTATACTTAACCTTAGTATCAACTTAAAAATCTTTAAACTTAACAGGCATACTAGTCTTTCTGACAAATTTCCTAATCTCTCTTTCCATTATAGGACTATTAATCTGTTCATTAAAACTTTGATAAACTGTGTCATCACCCTCAGATTATATATCATCTTCAAGTGTTGCACTCTCCAAAGTATTACTGGTGGCTTCTTCTAATGTGATATCATTAGAATGCCCCTCATCATTCTTTCTAGCATCACTAGACTTTTCAGTACCTCCAGACAACACTTGGTCTGTGCCCTCACTCCTATCAGTTCTACTATCTATGTTTTCATCATAGGGATCCTTTGACAAGTTACTCTCTTGATCTGTATTGAAAAAATTTATGCTATTTATATTTTCAACCTCAAATTGAAATCCTTTATTTTCAGACTTTTTTTTGAAAGGATAAACAGTTTTATAAAACTTGACATCTCTTGAGAAAAAGAATTTTTTACTTTCAAGACTAAACAACTTATATCCTTTTTTGTCAAAAGCATAACCCATAAAAACAGACTTTTCAGATCTTGAGGTAAACTTATCAGTATTATTAAGCACAGAAGCAAAACAAAGGCAACCAAAACATTTAATATGAGAGAGATTAGGTTTAGTCTTATAAATCATTTCATATGGTGTTTTTCCAGATAACACAGAGCTAGGGGTTCTGTTAATCGGATAAACAGCAGTTAGAACACACTCAGTCCACATGTTCAGAGGAATTCCCCCTGGAACATGAGAGACCTAGCAACATTTAACAAATGCATATGTTTTCTCTCAGCTACCCCATTCTGTTGAGGAGTATAAGCACATGTAGTCTGTTGAACAATTCCATTGTTTTTACAAAAAAACAAACATGTTATTATTCAAAAATTCAGTTCCATTATCACTTTTAAAAATCTTTATAGTTTGATTAAACTGATTTTTGATCAAGTTATAAAAGCCAACCACATGTTCAAAAACTTCATTTTTTTCCCTTCAACAGAAAGACCAAAACAGCCCTAGTGTAGTCATCAACCAAAGTCAAGAAAAAACCTTCTCTACTAGAAACTCTATATGGTCCACATGCATCCATATGAACAATCTGGCCAAGACCAGTAGTCTTATGTTCACTTAGTGGAAAGGGTTCTCTGGTTTGTTTTGCCTTATGGCAAACCTCACAAATCTCATTATCATTTTTCATATCTATGTTCAGTTTTTGCTTAAGAACATGCAAGACTTGGTCTGAAGGATGACCAAGTCTATTATGCCAAATGCATTTAGACAAAGAACAAAATTGAACATTATGATTTTCAATTCTTTTACCTGTATTAAGAAAATATAGACCATTTTGTTCTCTACCAGTCCCCACTTGGGTCCTTAGCACAGAATCATGTATCACACAAGAGTTTTCATCAAATATGACCTGACACTTATTATCTTTACTCAATCTCTGAACAGACAATAAACTAACTTGATATCCTGGAACAACCAAAACATCATGAAGAATAATGGAATCAGTAAGTTTAATACTGCCAATGTGTGTCACCAAAGCTTTAGTTTCATTTGGATGCCCAACTGTCATACCAAGCTTTGATACATCAACAACATTAAACATACCAATACAAGTAAAAGTCATATGCTAACTAGCACCTGAATCCATTATCCAACCAATATAAACACTGTATGTGCTTATATTAGTATTATGATTAAAAAATCTAGATGAACAAAATCTAATAGCACAATTAATACCTGCAATATTTGCAGGAATACTTTCAGATCTAGTTTTACTATTTATCAAGTCCATCAACTGCTTATATTGTTCATCTGTAAAAGTCTTAGATGAAACATTCACATGATCACTGCTTCCAGTAACAACATTGTTACTAGAAGTACCTCTGTTAACACCATTATTTCTTCTAAAATTTGGTGGATATCCAACAAGTTCAAAACATCTATCAACCGTATGACCACTCATATTACAATGAGTACAAACCAAAGAAGATCTATTGTTATTATTAGATCTAGCATTACCAGACCTATTATTAGCAGCATTATTAGAACCAGTATTATTCCAAGTATTATTAGGCCTAGCATTATTAGGTCTAGTATTACTAGGTCTAGCAACAAAAGCAGTACTAGCCCCACTTCCTCTAGATTCACTTTGGGAATGAGATCCCCTATGTGACTCATCTCTAGATAAAGTAGCAAAAGCACCCTTAACATCAGGGATTGGGTCACTAGTAAGGATTATACTCCTGATAGGAGCATAAACCTCATCTAATCCCATGAGAAATCGCATCAGCTTAACAAGCTGATTGTGAGCTTTGAGTTCGGCTGAGTTATCACAAGTACATTCTGGCAAATTTACTAGAGATTCATATTGCCTCCACAAAGCATTAAACTTGTGGTAGTACTCAGACAGAACCATTCCTGATTGAGTTAATGAATGTATCTTATAGTGCAGGTTGAATATGACAGAAGCATCTTTTTTACTATATGTTTCTTCTAACTCATCCCAAACAGTTTTAGCATTATCAGAAAAAACTTGTCCCATGTAAACATCTTGTGAAACACAACCCAAGATCCAATTTAAAACAACAGCATTACACCTGTCCCACTGGTTTTGCAAGAAACCAGCAGCCTCAGGTCTATCAATTTTACCATCTATAAATCCTAACTTGTTTTTAGTATGGATAGCCCTGGTCATAACAGCTTTCCATATCTTATAGTTCTTTGTTCCTTCTTGTAGGGTCTACTAGATGTAGATCTTGCAGCCTGTCAGGACCGGTGAATGACTTCTGTAATCACAAGTCAAATCACAAAGAGACTCTATACACAATATGAATGCAGAATATAAATATAAACAAGAGAAACAGAATAACTATAATGACTTGATCCTTTCTAAGGATTTCTAATATTGATAATGGCTAGAACTATGTTTTTTTAAGGTGTGTCTAACCCTTCTGCCTAAGGTTCCTTTTATACTACAAGGAAACCCTAATACATCATTAAAGAAAACGTGTAAAACTGATATGCATATCCTTTCCTAACATATCTCATGCATATCCTAACAGAATATTAAGTAAATAATAAAGTTTGACTTCGACTAGGACCAGGAGCAGGACTTTATCCTACTACGACTAGAACCAGGAGGAACTACATACCTCCTAGTCTACATATTACATATAACTATTACAATGGTCCTAACAATCCTCCCCTAAACTTGAATTTGACCTGTTGAGTTCAAGTTTCCTGGAAAACGTGCAAAGAAAGCCCGAGGATTGTATCAGCAAAACAAATAGCAGCATCAACAAGATAAGAATCAGACGAACAGCCGCATGAAACACTAGAAGCTTCTCCAAAGCTTGTAACAAATCAGCATCAGGTTGAATCTTTTCAGCTACATGAGCAGATTTGATGAGCCTTTACCAAGTAGCTGCTCGCTCTTGGGCTAGCTAGTCATTATGGTGGAATAAGCATCACCCTGGGAGACTAGAACCCAACCCAACTCTTAGAACGTGAATCAATGGTGAGTGGGAGTACCCTGATGATTTTAGGCAAACCATCACAGCCGTCAACGGATTTGATGCGTCTTTACCAGAAGCTGTACCCCTCTGGACTCGCCAACTCTTAGCAATGAAGCATCGGTGAGTTGAACACCCTATAGCTTTAAGCAAGCTATTACAGCTATCAATGGATTTGATAAGATCTTTACCAAGAGCCGTACCCCCTTGGATTAGCCACTTTTCAGTCCAAAACTATGGCAAGTGAAAACCATCCAGTTCTGGGTAACCTGGCAACCATCAACGGATTTGAGAATCGCACCAGGAGCCGTACCCTTAAGGTGAATCAACTTTTTCTTGTCGATGAGACATGGTAAGTTGAGAACCATTTGTTGTGTGAACCACGTCCAACACCAAGTGAAACCAAGTACCAGAACAAACTCAAACCAGGAACCACATCTTGAAACAGCCAAGGGATATTATGTACAAGTATAAAAGCTAAACTGTGTTAAAGTATAAGCAGATATTATATAAAAAGTATATATTTTTTTTTTATTTTTTTTTTTTATTTTTTTTTTTTTAGTTTGTTTTTTTTTTTTTTTTTTTTAACGATAAAGAATAAAATTCACCAATCACTGTACATATTGGTGAAAAGAATCAAAATAAGAACAAAAATTCAAAGTATAAACACTTACAACCCAGTCACCTTACATACCAGAAGCTGCCTTCTTATCCGCTAGCAACCGTGCTTGAATACCCTCTACCAAAGATGTGGCCATACTCGACTCATTCCCAGAAGGAGCAGTAGAAATCTGCAAGTGACTTGCCAACATTGCTTCCATGGAAGAAATAGTCAAAGGATACTCAACATCCGTCAGCATAAACACCACATGACCAGAAGCCAATTCCAACACATGAACTCCACATCCAGCATAGAGCTTCCATCGCAGAATCTCCCATTGCATTTGATCCTTCCATATGCCCAAAGCAGTAGCAGATGGAGGAGGGTCCAACATCAGCTTGAGATCGGCCCAGAGACGGATACCAGGCCAGGAGGACACCGCCATGGGGTTAAACGGCATACTAGAATCAACAAGCCCAAACAACGCCATAAGATCCATACGGTCAGCCCACGATAACACACCCTGCAAACCCGTGACCAATCGTACAGTCCCATCACTCAAAGTAATCCGATGGGAGACGCTACCAGGAAGTGTTGTAGACCTCTCAACTGTATAACCCGTAATGCTTCCATTGCCCAAAGGTAAGTCAGAATCGCTATCGGAAGCTGCATCAATTAAGTTCTCAGGATCACGCTTCTCAAAAGGAACTGATTTACCATGGCGAACACGACGAGCAAGTTTCTGGCGAGTGGAACGTCGAGGCGTGGGAGCCGAAGGAGTGGATTCAACCTTCACCGGAACTTCAGCAACAGCAGGGGAAGCAGTAGAAGTAGACTCATGAACATGTCCACCCAAAGAACCACTAGGAGCTGCATCAGAAGTAGGATGAGGTTGTGTTGCAGGAACTTGTGGTGATGAAGATGGCACATCAGATGTATCAGCAGTAGGTATGGTGGGATCAACAAAAGTGCTTGTAGGAACATGGGTGGTGGTAGTAGTAACAAAGATGGTAGTAGCAGGACCAGCAGTAGTACCAATAGCCAAACACCACTAGACATGGAAGAATTTTAAACCACCAGAAGGCAACCAAGTATAACTAGAAGCTGACCAAAGAGGACCAGAAGCCAGTTATGTAAGGCCATATCCACCAGTAGAGAGCAAAAATCCTCCATCAGAAGCACCACACACCACCATAATCCAAGAAATTATGTTGTTAAAGACTATGAATACGTTAGACTGACCTAATATGTACACAAAGCCTCCCCTTAGGCTTTGCCTCCCCTCAATCCTAGACCTCAAGGATTGACCATCCCAATATGAACCACCAAGTGGTTAAACCGAGGACCATCAAAAGCTTTAGTCAGCAAATCAGCAACATTGTCATCCGTATGAACTTTAAGAACCTGTATCAGCTTCTTCTCATTGGCATCGCGTATAAAATGATGCCGAATCTCAATATGCTTCGTCCGCTGATGAAATACATGATTCTTCACAATGCAAATAGTGCTTTGATTGTCAATAAAAATTTTGGTATTCATAAAATTGAACCCATAGTCCAACATCTGATTTTGGATCCATAAGACTTGACCACAACAACTAGCAGCCGCAACGTATTCAGCTTCTGTGGAAGAAGTAGCTACGATTGTCTGTTTCTTACATTGCCATGAAATAAGCCGACGATCCAAAAATTGACAACCACCAGTAGTAGACTTCCTATCATTATTAGCACCAGCATAATCACTATCACTATATGCTTCAAGAACGAAGGGAGATTCTCTAGGATACCATAGACCCAATTTAGGTTGAGCCTTGATATACTTGAAAATCTTCTTCACTGCATTTAAGTTCGAAACCGTTGGAGTCACCTGGTGTCTAGAACAAGAACTTACTGCAAACATAATGTCCGGACGTGATGCAGTCAAATACATGAGAGAGCCAATCATAGACTTGTACATACGAACATTTACTGGGGGATCTGGCTCATTCTTAAGTTTGATTTTAGCAACTTCATAAGGAGTTGCTGCTGGTCTAAGAGGATCCATGTCAAACTTCTGAAGAATCTCATGAACATATTTATCTTGACTGATGAAAATCCCATCCGCTTGTTGCTTGACCTGAAGACCAAGGAAAAATGATAGTTCTCCCATGGCACTCATCTGAAATTCGCCTTTCATCAAGTGTTCAAACTCATCACACCACTCCTTCCTTGTAGAACCAAAGATAATGTCGTCCACATAAACCTGAACAAGGATAATATCCTTGGAATTCCGCCGAAGAAATAGTGTTTTGTCAGTAGTACCTCTTCTATAGCCATTCTTTAACAAGAAAGTGGAGAGACGCTCATACCAAGCTCTAGGAGCCTGATGTAACCCATAAAGAGCCTTGACCACCTTGTAGACTTTCTTGGGATAAAGTGGATCAACAAACCCCTTAGGTTGAGTAACATACACTTCCTCGTCAATTTTTCCATAGAGAAATGCACTCTTGACATCCATCTGGAACACCGTAAAGCCCACATACGAAGCAAAGGCCAAAAACAGACGAATGGCCTCAATCCTGGCAACCGGCGCAAAGACTTCAGTGTAGTCAATGCCCTCATTTTGAGTGTGTCCTTGTGCGACAAGCCTAGCTTTATTCCTGACAACAATTCCCCTTGCATCCTTCTTGTTTTTGAGAATCCATTTGGTATTGATAGCTGTCTTCCCATCTGGTAAGTCAACCAGAACCCAAACATTCTGAAACAAGAATTGCTGCATTTCCTCCTGCATAGCCTCCACCCAACTTTGATCCTCAAGAGCATGAGAAACAGACCGAGGTTCCACCTGTGAAAGAAAACAAGCAAACAAACAGTGTTGAAAGTCCGTATGATTATTACGCTGTTGATCCTCAATATAGCCCACAAGAGCATGATGATCAGACGAGGCCTTCTGCTGCATTCTGCGTGTCTTGACAGTAGAACCAGGATCTCCAATAATTTGAGTGGTAGGATGGTCTTTATGTGATTGCAAGACTGGATTGGAAGAAACCTCCACTTCTGGTGCCATGTTATTGAGATCACCAACGAAATCAGCATCATATGAAGCATTTTGGAAAATCCCGTCTACCGGTTGTTTATGTATATCATCCAGCTTGGTAGAAGACTTCTTTTCATGGTTCCCCAAATCAGAAGGACTGGAGAAACGTGTATTGGAAGCAGACTCACTAGCCGAAGTACCAGTAGTTGAGAGGCTAGCACCAGGAGCAGAAGTTGGAGTACCAGGAGCAACTTTGTCAGTAGGCTCAACCAAGGGAAACTCAAAACTACCTTGAGTCGCTGCTTTAGTAGCTTCTTGTTGTTGCTTGAGAAGAGTGTCAAGAGCTGCTTGGGAATCCTGTACATCCAATGGAGTTGCATCACTAGGAGGAGTAGGAGAGACCGTGGTGGAATAGGATGGAACCACAAAAATGTCATCCTCATCATCTGAATCAGAAAGACTAGAAGGAACACCAGTACTAGAAGTTGCAAACACTTTTGGTCCTGCATCATGGTTAGTTTTGAAACGAAAATATCCTAACGAATCACTAAGATAATCAAGATCAAAATACCATTCTGGACCTGTTCCTTGTATGTTTGTCTTCTCCTCAAAATACCTGAGATTAATAGTTTCAACCATCCGTTTGGCTTGAAGATTGTAGACACGATACGCCCGAGAGTGAGCTGAATATCCCACAATGTATCCTTCATCAGCCTTCCCATCAAACTTCCCCAAATAGTCACTAGTATTCAGAATGGTGACTGGACACCCAAAAGGCTTCAAATGAGCAATATTTGGAACTTTGCCCGTGAGCAGCTCATAAGGTGTTTTCTTGTGAGGATTGGTAATAGAAACCCTGTTCAAGACATAACTTGCAGTATTAACAGCTTCTGTCCAAAACATGGTCGGAAGCTTGGAATCGGCAAGCATAGTTCTTGCTGCTTCTATTAGTGTCCGGTTCTTTCTTTCTGCCACACCATTCTGTTGAGGAGTCCGAGCAGCACTGTAATCTCTTTTGATGCCCTTAGCATTGCAAAGTGTGATGAGGTCTCTATTTTTAAACTCGGTTCCATTGTCGCAACGAATACCTTTAACTTTCTTGGACAACTGATTCTCTATCAAGGTAAGAAAATCTCGAAGAATTGAGTAGGTCTCACTCTTGGCAGCCATGAAGAACACCCACGTAAACCTGCTATAACCATCAGTCACCACCAAACAGAATTGCTTGTGGTCAATGCTTCTGATAGAAGTAGGACCAAATAAGTCCATGTGTAGAAGCTGCAATGGTTCAGTAATAAGACTTAAAGCAGTAATGGCCTTGAAGGATGCTTTGTGTTGTTTGCCTTTGCTGCAGGCAATACAATTTATCTCATTTCTAAACGTCTTGGGAGGTAAACCAGAGACCAGATTCAGATTGGCAAGTTTGTGAATGGTCTTGAAATTCACATGTCCCATCCTTCGATGCCATTTAGTGGCTTCATCTTCTGAGGCTTTTGCAACCAGACATGCTAGTTGACCAGTAGGGTTGACTTCATTCAACTTGATACTATATAGATTGTGTCTTCTAGGGATTCTGAGTAAAACTTGTGAGTCATCCGGAAGCTGAAAATCTTTGGAAAGCACAAGTGCATCAGTATCGGTGAAGAGTACAAACTGCTTCTTGTCACAAATCTGAGAGACCGATATCAAGTTGAAGTGTTGAAGTGCTTCCACATAGTAGACCTGCTCAAAATTTAGATTTGGTGTCTTTATCGTTCCTTTGCCAGTGATTCTGCCTTCACCTCCACCAAAATAGACCTTGCCTCCATGAAATGGTACAAAGTTAGAGAGAAGACTTTTATTGCCAGTCATGCTCCTGGAGAAACCACTATCAACAATGCCTAGACTAGGATCCTGGTATGGAGTAACCTACAACAACAATATAAAAGAATGCAAAAGTTAGTGTCTTAAGGGGACCCAAACCTTTTCAGGTTTGAGCCTGCCTTGTGGACCATTAGAAGAATGCCAAGAAGATTGATGAGATCCACCATCGTTCCTTGGTTGCCTATACATCATATGTGTATTATTATTTGACCAGGAACAACCTGCTGAGGGCTTAACAGCAGTTCCCAAATTTCCCAAACCAAAATACGTGTGGTCAAAATGATGCGGATAGTTTGGATTAAAATTTGGAAAATAATTACTGGTTGTGTGGAATCCATTATCTCTCCAATAATCAGACGTGAAAGGAGAGGATACTCTAGAAGTATTAAACATTGGAGCACTAGGATTAAGTCTTCTAGAAGCATATGAAGCAGCTCCTGGTGAACCAGGAGCAGGAGAAGCATGATTAACAGATGCATGTGTGTCATAATAATCACAATCTTTAATTAAATGAAAGGGACTGCCACAAACAAAACATGTTTTGAAAGACCTTTTATTAGAATTAGATTGTTTCATACTGCCTACTTTATTACACACATTTCTAGGAAAAACATTCTTCCTAGGACTCAATAAACAAGGACCAGACACACTCGACTTGACAGCAACTTTTTCTTCACATTTCCTAGCACCAGTAGCAGCATGATCATTCGACTTGGAACTTGTAGGTCTCGACTCTTCACTTGAACCATTAGATGCAGAGTCACCGGCTTTGTCACTGAAAGTACATGAGACAAAGTCATTAGTATTAGTAGAACTTGTTGGGGACTCAAGCATCTGTGATCCATCCGAGTCATTATGCCATGAGGTGGGCATAAAAGTTCCAGTAAGAGGAGGAGGAACAGCATGCATTTCTGCTGCTGGTTTAAACCTATTGTAACTAGGTTTGCCATCATCCTCTTTGTCGGCATCAAAGACACTCGAGAAAGATAAATCAAATACATCTTCTGAATCAATATATTTTTCAAATCCTAAGCCTCTTTTAGTTCTGCCAGACATGCTACTATCAATTAATTTGGAAAGATTTTTTGGTGCCTTTTGCCATTTGTCAAATCTTAACATTGTAGCATCTAATTTAGCTTGCATCTCCTCTTTTTCTTTGATACTAGCATCTCTTTCAGTTTCTGTATATTTAAGCATATTTGTAGTGTTTTCTAAATCAATGCTTAGTATCCTGATTTTATCCTCATACGCACATTGTGTATCTTGTAACCACTTCTTTTGTTGTTCCAATGTGTTTAATGAAGCCTTATACGCTTGTACCTCTAAAAAATACTTATCATTTTGATCATTTACTTCATTAAATTGGGACAACAATTCTGTGTATTTATCATGACAACCAAGAGGACAATGTTGTACCTGAGGTGAGATGCCCATAAGAGCAAATTCTTCTGCTTCTTCTGCATCAGAGAGATTCCCAGCAATCATTGCCAACACATCAGTCGATGATTCAGCTGATTCCAGAGTAGAAGCCTGATGATCATTCCAGTTGACCATAGAGTCAACAGATACCAATGCCTTCCTGTCATCTTTAACCTCCTGAACCTTGAAAGCGGAGTACCTGTTCTTCTCCTGATCATTCTTGCTAGGGCACTCCCTTGAAAAGTGACCCTGTTGCTGGCAGTTATAGCACCGTACCTTGCTTCTATCGAATCTTGCTGGCTCCCGAGGGTTGTAATTAAACTTCCTCCCTGCTTTCTTCTCAAACTTGTGAACCCTAAGAGTAAGCATGGCCATCTGCCATTTAAGATCTATCTCATCCAGGTCAAGTTTATCGATCTGTTTGAAGTCATCAAAAGCAAGTTATTGTTCAGCAGTAATATCAGCCACAAAAGAATGCAGAACAGCTTCTACCATACTACCAGACTTGGCAGCAGGATCAGAAGCAGAAGACATGGGACTAGATGCATATGACATGGGACTAGTATGCTGAATAGTATGCTGGGAGGAGACAGTATTGCTTGGGCTACTTGCATATGACATGGGACTAGATGCCATAGAGCTCACAAAGGCTGAATTAGCAGGAGTGGGAAAAGAGTCACTAGGATATCCTCTCACATGAGGTTCGAATGTTCTGAGCCTATGAAACAAATCATCAAAGGTGAGATAGTCAAGCCCACCTTTGGCTTTGAGAGAGATCACCACCTGGTTCCATGAGTAGGGTAAGGCTTTAAGAAACCTTGCATTAATGTCACCATCATCAGGTTTTGACCGAAGTTGATTCAATTGGCTCAAGATCTTCTGGAACCTATCATACCCTTGATTTAGACCTTCAGTTTCTGAGATTTTGAATTCGGTAAATTCATCTCTCAGCATGGACCGTCGCATTTTCTTTGACTCCTCATTCCCGCCAAACCTTGCTTTTATGCCATTCCAGATCTCTCTGGCATCATCCAAATGGTAGAAGTCACCCATGTGATCTTCAGGAAGAGATTGAAGCAAAATTGTTTTTGCTTTTACCTCCTTCTGAATAGCGATGATATCCTCATGAGATTTAGGTTCAAGAAGAGTAATATTACCGTTCTTGTCACGTCCAGTAAGCTTCCTGCCGTTTCCATTCAGAATGATCTTTCAAAGATCTTGATCAGTGTTGGTGATCCACCATTCCATCTTCATTGCCCAGTTATCATATTCACCCTTTTTCAGAAGAGGGAATTTGCCATTCGTGTTTGAGACCGTGGCCAGGATCTGCTGAGGTTGCACAATTTTAGGAGTGCCTTCTTCTCCTGTTTGAGTAGAAGATGAGGCAGACATGATAAACAGATAGTTAGAAATAAGAGAACTTGATTCTGCTTGTATAGAGACCCTCCTAGGCTCTGATACCACTTGTAGGGTCTACTAGATGTAGATCTTGCAGCCTGTCAGGACCGGTGAATGACTTCTGTAATCACAAGTCAAATCACAAAGAGACTCTATACACAATATGAATGCAGAATATAAATATAAACAAGAGAAACAGAATAACTATAATGACTTGATCCTTTCTAAGGATTTCTAATATTGATAATGGCTAGAACTATGTTTTTTTAAGGTGTGTCTAACCCTTCTGCCTAAGGTTCCTTTTATACTACAAGGAAACCCTAATACATCATTAAAGAAAACGTGTAAAACTGATATGCATATCCTTTCCTAACATATCTCATGCATATCCTAACAGAATATTAAGTAAATAATAAAGTTTGACTTCGACTAGGACCAGGAGCAGGACTTGCTCCTACTACGACTAGGACCAGGAGCAACTACATACCTCCTAGTCTACCTATTACATATAACTATTACAATGGTCCTAACACTTCTAGTTTAAACCCAACTAGAGGAACCCCACTAGTATCATTACTATGTAAGTATAAAGGGTCAAAAACATCTATCTCATTATTACCAGAACCCCCTGATTGATGTTTATCCTTATTTTCTGGAGCCATATTTAACAAATCAAGAAACAAAAACCAAACAAAAAATCACACAGACAATAACAGATAATCACCACCTTATATCACCACAAAACCAAGAGCAACAATCCCTTCGACACTTAAACCCACTAAACAAAAACTTAAAGAGAGATAGAGAGCGTGAGATGATACTATCACGCGCAGCAACAAGCAAAATAGTAACCAAACAAGATCAAGATGATCTTTAATCAAGAACGCAGCGGAAAAACGATCACCAAATCAAGCAATACCTGCAAGATTAAAACACCAGAAACCAAGTAACAAATCACAAGAAACCTTACCAGATGTGAACAACCCCAACTTCTGATATTTGGGGTTTTCAATCAAGAAACCCAAGAAAACCAAATTAACCAAAACCCCCAAAAATTATCAAACCCTAATTTTTGGGAAAACACTAATTGATCATGAAACTGACCAATTAACACCAAGAATCAACAGATTCTACCAAATAACAAGTTAAAACAACTTTAATTTGAGAAACCCCCAATTTTCGAAAACCCTAATTTTGAAAAAAAAAACTATTAAGATCCTTGTATCAAAGCCAACCAGGCTCTGATACCATATGGAAAATCATACAAAGATCAAGATAATCAACAGATTTAGTCAACCAACCACCCTTTTTATTAACAGCCTCAGACTATTACTTCAAATGTAATATCTGGGTTTTTGATCGTACAAATACAACTGAAAGAAAGTAACAAATAAGATCTCACAGATTGAGATCTTTACCAAACGATACAAACGAGAGAGATTGTTTAATTGTGTGTGATGAATAAACGATACAAACAAGAAGTGAATAAAAACTAAACAGAAAATCCTATATATACTAGTTTGCTATTAGGGGCCTTAAACTTCTAAAGATGTGCTGCTCCAGTCCCTCATATTTGTACAATCCAGTCCCTGCACAAGTTACAAATAGCAAAATATGGATAATAATAATTAACTTACCTTACTTATCTTTTGGTTATGGAATTGGCATAATAAACCCCTGTGTACAAGTGTTTGGATAACATCAATATACACAAGTATACTTCTCAACACCACTTCTTAAAAAAATAAAACTTTATTTTAAATTTAAAATGTGGAAAATTTTAAACTTTTTAGAAATTAAAAAAAATAACTATAAGTAAAAAATACTTTTTGTTTGCTTTTCAGTTAAAAAAACGGATGTTAATACAAAAAACTAATGTTTCAAACGATCGTTGCTAAGTGGACTAGCGTTATCATATTATAACTAACGGTACATACATGCGGTTCAAGTTGGAAAAAGGTTTGAGAGCATGTTAATGATAGTGTTTTCATTGTGGTAAATTTTAGAAAGAAAGTTAATTGGTATTTTATAACTTTTATCTTTTATTTTCGATGTCGATGTGTTTAGTAGTGCGCCTTTTATTACCGGAAATATACACAGACATCTTCTATTGGTTGCTTGGAAGGTGCTTTGGAAGACAATCTTTTGAACTTTATTCAATTTCAAAGCATTTTGATCATGCTTTTAGTGTTAAATTCTGATTCTAATTCTAATTCAAATTTCATATATTTAATTGTGTTCGTCTTCTGAAGCTTGTATAATTGTATTTGGAGTTTTGGGTTAAACATAGTTTTATATAATTGGATCTAAGATTATAGATAGAGTGAGGTTTGACGCGACGGTACGATCAAGTTTTAAATTTTAGCTGTTAACACGAGATCTTTGGGTTTTTAAGGCGTGATTTTAAAGCCGAAAAAAATGTGATAATATTTATATCATATTTCAGATGTATTTAACTTATTTAACTTGCAAAAATTTCTTATAATATAGTCAAAAAAAAGTATATTTACATGTAATTTTTTAATTTTTACATATAGAAAATCTTTTTAATCGAAGTTAGAAATATAAAAAAAACTTACGCATTATGAATCATCGCGTCTTATTACATTTTTTAACTTCTCATTTCACATCATCAAGCCTTAAGTCTACGCTTTGATATATTGCGTAACATGCAAGTCTTTTAAGTCTTACGCTTTTGCAAAGCCCTTTGCGGCAAGATGGCGAACCTTTTATAACATTGGTTGGATCAAAGTGAAATTGAGGTCATTTTATTAAATATACTTATTAGATTATGACAGCAAACTAAACTAGGGCTCGGCATATTCGACAGCGGATCGGATCGAACCGGAAAACCGGATATTACGGTCCGATCTTCGGTCCACTTTCTTTCGATCCGGTCCGGCTCGGTCTTTAGCAAAACCAATCATTATCCTTTGTTGGATCGGAGAAGACCAGCGAACTGAACTTGACTGACCCAGACACAGACCCAACATTTTGGTCCGATAAAATCAATTTTCTGTCCAGTTTTTGTCAAACCGTTGGGTTTTCAGCCGTAAAGATGTTGTTCTAAGCTCCTGAATTAAGCTATTATATGCACACGCTGCTGAAACAAAAAGGGTAGTATTTGAACGAGGAACCCGAACTGGTGCTCGAAAATTGTATACATCCTTTGCCAAGAGGATTACACCACCTAAACGAAAAACTTGATGCGTAAGGGGAAATCAAGGAGGTCTAACATATGAGCAAAATCTGCTAAACAATAGCAAACTTAATGCGACGGTAATAAGTGACCCAATCAGAGATTTCAGCAAAGCAGGATGCTGACATGGAGATGGAAACGGAAGTGCTTGAAGTTGATACTAACGAAAAAAATGGTGAAGCATGGGAGGACTGTAACAAGAGAGGTCATGATGATTTGGTGTCGCATGATTCAGAGGAAACAGAAATGCTAAAAATTGCTTGTAATTAGCATGCAAATAATCAAATACTATAAAGCTGATTAACCTATTATGATTCAGTTAGATTTTTTATAAAAAGGAACTACTTAGACCAAAAAAGGTTGGAGACAAATTTTGCAAAGATATGCAAATAGATAGATGCAGCAGCATTAAATCTCATGGCCTAAATAAAGATCAGAAAACGATACAAATTCGAGCTTTCCTTGTCTCGTTTTAAACATAGACATAGATTTCAGAAACTCTACTGACAAAATATCTCTGAAATTTACCAGTTTGTGTGTTCGATCCTCTTCATCGGCCAAAATTCACAGCTGATATTACAATGCTTATATGCTCAAATCGCATAAACAGTTGGTTGTGTTGCTGGCTTTGCATCCTCTGCTTTCTCGTGTTCCTTGTTAAGCAACTGTGCAAAATCAAATTTACAATCTTCCCATCAGTTCATCAAATCATTTATCGTTACAAATATTAAAGAAGACACATAAGCAAAGATGACAAAGTAACAAGTTGATTCATTTTCCATTTTTATTAGTGTTGTAAAAAAATCGACGTAGCAAGGCGACTAATCGGCACCTAGAACCTAGTCAGACACTTCCGGATTAACCGCGCCTAGTCACTACTCAGACAAAGTTGGGCAGAAAGTCTGGTCTGTCAAAAAGTCAAGTTTTAAAAAGTTCGGTTATGTTGTCAACATGGGTATAGTCGAGTTGAATTTTTTTTTTAAACTTTGTGGATAATATGACGAGAAAAAGAAGATATTATTAGTCTCATGAACATAATTATTTTAAAACAATACAGAATATTGTAATTTAAGGTGTATTTGTTTAAGTGTCTATAAAGGGCTCATGTGATTTCGGGTTATCTTTAATAAGCTTGTTTTTCCAGCTTATTTCAAAACTTTTTGGCTTATATACACTTATTATGACATAACAGGCTTACATACGCCATAAAGTTGCAAACTAAGGGGGTGTTTAGCTTATAGAGTGGGCTTATAAGCTTATTAGCTTATATAAGCTTATAAGCCGAAACTAAGTGTTTGGTTAAGCTTATATAAGTGGGCTTATAAGCTTATATGTGGGTGTTTTGGTAAGCCATAAAAGTGTGGCTTTTATAACAAAGGGTTGGCTTATATAACAATAGCATATAAAAAGACTTTTATACCCCACATTTAATAACTACACTATTTAATACTCATGAACTTTTTTGTCATTTAACTTAATTAATTTTCATGAGCTAAACCAAACACTAAATTTGGGCTTACAAGCTTATAATATATAAGCCATAAATGGCTTATATAACATAAGCCTAACTCCAACTCATAAGCTTAACCAAACACCCACTAAGCCGGAAAAAATGAGCTAGAAAAACATAAGCTGAAACCACATAAGCCTCCTTTATAAGCTTAAACAAACACCCTCTAAATACACGCTAGACAACTTTTTACTGATTAACCCACTATGAAGACAAAAGCATGTTCCAAAACCTTTTTTTCCTTTTAATTTTTTTTTTTTCCATTTTTGTAAAGAGGGGGAGGGGTTGAATTTAGATCACCCATCTTTAACCTCCGGTAAGTTCTTTTAACATCAAAAATATATTAATGACACGGACAAAATAAACAGCTGGTGTTTACCTTGTTATTGATCAAGTTGTGAAGGGCTATCACACTTCTGATGAGAGAAGAAAGGTAGATGACAAGCATCTGGTCATTGGTTTTCACTGCAAAAATAAAGGCAGCAAGTAAATAATATAAAGTGTGAAAGCAAGAGTAAGCATCTCTTATAATCTTTTCTGCCTTAATGAGATATATACCTGCAAATGCCTTCACCAACTCAGCAATATTTAGATTCGGAAGAAGGTTAAAGATATCCTGCAATATGTAACAACTATCAATGAACTGCAATTTAACAGCACTTCACAATGACCATCATGAGACAAAAACACTGATTCCTTGAGAAAAGTTGTAAAATACAATCTATAGTACGGACGACTGGACGAGTTGATTCGGGTTTTGTTTATCTGAAAGTCTACTTTCCAAAATTACAACCTCCGAAATCCTTTTATTCAAATCAAACTTCTTTTCGAAATCGCCATTCTTTTTGTATCATACTCAACAATGACCCGTTAAGCCCCAAACCTGTTTTGACCCATTTCCCAACACCCTAGCCTGCCCATCTTGTAACACCTTTAACTCGAGAAATAAGATGTTGAATATTTGTAAAGTACCTGAAGGTGATACAGTATTTCATGGTTCAATGGTAGTTTGCCCTCTATAACAAGGTCCAGATATGCACGTATCTCCTTCAGCCTTGCATCTAAACCCTTCAATGCTTCCAGCTTCCCACTTACCTATATCAATCAGACAAAATTTCCTTTGTAAAACAGAATCAAACATTGCAGTAACAGTAAAAATACAAACAAACAAACTTCAGAACGAAACGTGAAGGAAAATATTGAGACAGTAGGCCAGAGATTAAACAGCACCTCTGTTGCAAGGGTGCTGATAGTTGTATCTTTAACGTCCCTCAGCAAATGCTCAACTCCTGTTAAATGATAATTAGAATTAACGGAAGTTTCAATTAACGTATAATAAAAAGTTTTAAGCTACGAAGACATCATTTGTTTTCATTCTCCTGGATTACCAATCTCCTCTACTTCATGTGCAGCGATTTCGGAAGACACGTGAACAAAAGCCTTCTTGCTTTTCTGAGTGGCATTCTGCACAGAATCAAATAATGCTTAGTCTATCTTCCAGATATGGAAGGTATGCAGCTATAACAAATCAAAAGCTGGCTGTTATCTGATACGAAAAGAAACATCATACTGAATGGTATTCGAATTGGAAGGTCTTAACGTTAAAAGCCCAAAAAGCTATAAAAAAGAAGCTGATGTTATTACCTCGTTAACCTCTTCAATAGCATAGTAAGCTTTTGTGGGTAGTCCCAACTCTATTGGTTGAACATCTATTATAACCAGCACGGGATTTGGAGCATAGCTGCATTCAAGAGATTCAACAATCAATAAACAAAACAGAGTAATAGCATGCTATGATACATCTATATGTACCAGAAGACTCTGTAACATTATTGTCAAGTAGATAGGAGATTTGTGGTTAGACTTGGACCAATGCATCGTGGGAGGCATTTTCCTCATGACGACAGCTGAAAACGCAGCCGCCCTGGTGGGCGAAAATGTGACCTCGCGACGCGAGATATCGTAAAAAATATACATATATATAAAATCAGGTTGACCCGACAGTTCAACCGGTTAAACTAATTAACCTATGAACCGGTCACTAAACCGGGTCAACTAAAAACCAAGTCAATTCTTTATGTTGTCTAAAATGTACAGCTTTAAAGTAAAGAATTGAATTATGACCATTTTAGTCCTTTATCTTTTGGGTTTTTTTTCACATATTGCTACTTTTATGTTTTGTCGTTTTGTTGATTTGGGCGGAAAAAATGGGAAATTAAAAGAGAATCACATGTTGGGAACACGCATATTTTCTTACACGTCGTACAACGTTGTTTGTTTTGTTTCTTTGAACACGTTTATTACGTCATCTCCAAATTATTTTTCCAAATTTATTAGACTTTGCGTCTTTTATCATGATAATAATTTCTTGTCCAAGTATACTCAACTGTTTTGTAAGTTTGAGTTTAAATAAACTCGAAAGCTAAATGGAATGGTGGTGGGTTTCTCACCTTTACCATGACGCATAAGTTATACTCACTATGGTGGAGTGGATTCCTCACCTAGGTGAGTTACAATATATGGGTTTTCTTTTCTTTTAATTTTTTTAGTTTATTTTATTAGCTTGTGACTGAGTTAGGTATTTAGTAGGATAATAGGATATGACGTGGCGGTGAGTTTCTCACCGCCATTAAAATTGAAAGGTAGGTTGAGTAAGTGGAGAGAGAAAGTTAAGGTGCCGTTAAATTGACAGTGGATATTTCACCCACCATTCCATCTAGCCCAAGGGTTCAAAATCAAGCCACAATCTAACTCACTTGAAAGTGGGATACCCAAATGGCAAATGCACCCTTAACCTTAATGTCATCTTTCCATCTATTTATAATCACTTGACATTATTTCTTGTTATCATATGATATTTATTTTCAACTCATATGATATTTATTTTTTGAACTCATGGATTGAGTTTCTAAATATTTTGACAATTAAATCAATTACTTATTGCCATCATTATCTAAACAGCAAATAACTAATGCTTCTCTCCACTATGTGTCCGCTAATTTTAATTAAGGGCTTCTACTGAATGCAGCAACCTTTAAGAAGTAAGAAATACATTCCTTTTCAATACTAAGGTAACTGGTAAAGCTTAAATGTGCATCACGAGAAGCACATAAACATACACAATCAATAAGAAAACTTAACAGGAAAGAAAAAAAGTGTATGTTCTATGGTGCACTGATCTTTCTGCAAAGATAAAAGCATTAATCAAATTAAGGTAAGATCCTAGCACTTACTCGGTGAATAAACCATGAATATCTAGATCATTCTTCCGTAGCTTTGGACCAGTGCTATACCACCCTACAACATGCTCCTTAGCTGCAACAAAATTAAATGTTTAGCGCTTATTAGAATATACAAGGCACTACTGGAAAACAAAAAAAGCACAAATAACTGCTCGAATAATTGAATTCTTGAATTCTTGAGATGAGCATTACCGTTGATTCTCTTGAACATGGAGAACATTTCCTCATGATAGTTGTGATCAAGAAACCATATGCTGGGGTCCTTATCATCTTCCTCGAAAGGCACTATATAAAAAAAATAATCATTTTAGAATCCTCATTCTCTGTTTCACTTTTATTAGTTTTATTTAGCTCGAATGCTTCGTTAAAACTCCAAAGGTTGGTACACTCATACTCAAATTCCGGACCATGCTAAACTTAACAGAAACATTATTGACATTGCAAACAGCTGCTTTTTGCTCTTTTTCACAAAAGTTTTATGTATCCTACTATTATCTGCAATTTACCTTCCTATGTCTATAACCCTATCCAATCATGTCTTATGTTGAGCAACGTCAAAACCCGTTTCAATGCAAGCTTACTAAATAACTAATGGCTCTCTTAACTTCCAATAAGTCGAATTTGTAGCTAAATCTTTTTGAATTACAAAAAAGCATCATAAATATAAGTAAAAAATTGGGAATATCAAAGTAGAAGAAGAATTCCTAATTTGGTGAAGAAGCTTGAGAGAACATGCGAAAGTTTATCATTACAGAACAAGGCTGAAAAAAAATTCAAGCAAACTCTACCGGTCTACCCTGCTATCTAAGAGCTTACAACTGGTGGCCAATGATTAGTTTATAAAAACAAACGATTAGAGTTAAAAGATGTATTTTGTACAGTAAGATTACTGACCGTAGTGATATTCTGACACCTATCAAAAACCAAATTATGTTCTAAATAAAGTTATTGTACATGACACTCTGGTAATATAGTATAACACGCAATGCCAATTTGTTGCCAATGATAAAATAATGTGAGTGAACAAGAGAGCTGGTTATCATAAATAGATTTCTGTAGCCAGTAAATGAAGTTTAACAATAATTCATGTTAAACAATGAGGAAGGGATCTAATTTAGAGGCCTGTCCTTGGAGTGCATAGCAGTCAGCCAGGACTTAGTCAATCATTTAAAATCCTAGTCCTAATATTTGTCACCCAAACACATAACACACTCGCTGCAGTACTCAATACACAAGAAAAACACAAAAACTCCAAAATGTGCACAGAAGTACTCCACAGTATGCGCTCCAAGTTTCAAAACCAGCCATTTGCATTTTTTAACTATCCTAAAACCCTAAAATGCGTGTCCATATTCAATATGATCTCCGAATACCTTCTATAGCAAGTCTAAGCACACAAAAAATATAACAACAGGTTCCAATTTCATACGAAGATCACAAACAGTGCAATTCATATCCAGATAACCCCTAGAATACTAAAATACATCAGGAATATACAACTAGATTTCTATCCATATAGAGTATAAGCTCATTTAGAAGTCAGCAAGTGTGCGCCCCCTTAGAGAAGAAATAGGGGCGAGTACAACCCCTGGTTACATTCTATAGCAAGTCTAAGCAGACAATATATACCAATATGTTCCAGTTTCATACAAAATCACAAAATCTGCAGAGCTTAGGTCCAAATAAAATCTAGAAAGATGAACACACGCACAGTCGCACAGAGACGAAACTTATCAAGTAACTGATACACAATCCTAAAATAAATCCTGGAATTTATCAGTTACACAAGAAACTATAACAGCTGCCTACTATCTAAATACACCACATGACTGCAATATGTCCCGATTACATAACTAAATCACAACATATACAGTTCAGATCCATATAAACCCTAGAAACACACGCAGATTACTATCACGCTCTCGATTGACCAGTTTCTTAATAGTAGTTGTGATTTTATTGCATCCATTATTTTATTTATCTATTAGTTGCAAAATCATCTATAATAACACATAAACAAATAAATTGAACAATTATAACGAACGAACAAACGCTTAGCGCATAATCATAAATTATATCGATATCCAGCTAGCAGCTATCGATATCCAGCTAGCAGCTCGATATCGCTAACAAACTATAACTAGCTACCTGACCGAACAATTATCAAATAACTGTAAATTTATCTACATATACAACTAGCGGCTATCAAATCATTGTAACAAATAACAACTTCTCAACAAACTATAACTAACTGACCGTCTAACAGCTACCTATAAACACTACACATTCAAGTTTATTAAATAAAATCACAAAATATACGAATAAACACGAAAAATGAACTCATCGATATACCTGCGTAGGACGTCAACAACGCCTTTAAAAGTGCTACCTAACAGTAACAAATAATCGCATAAATTACAGTTCAGATCAAATAAGCCCTAGAGATACGCACACAGATTAGTGGTAAAAACTTCAGAACAAACTATAACCAGCTACCTAACCGACTAACCATCTAACGGAACAATTATCGAAAAAATGTAAATTATATCTATAGATACAGCTACCGGCTATCAAATAGCTGTAACTTTTCAACAAACTATAACCAACTAAACGTCAGCCGCTACCTATAAACACTACATATATCCAAATTAATTAAAAAAAAACCACAAAAAATACAAAAAAAAACACGAAAAACGAACTCGTCGATATACCTGCGTAACTATTAGTGACGTCAACAACGCCTTTAAAAGAAGTATTAAGCTAGCGGCTATCAATATATATACTGCCAAACTATAGCTACCTAACCGACTAAACTGAACAATTATCAAATAACTGTAAATTATATCAAATATATATACAGCTACTGGCTATCAAACTATAACTAACTAACTAACCGCCTAACCGCTATCTATATACTATATAATCACAAACTATATCTACATAAACACTATAATAAGTTCAAATCTATAAAAACACAAAAAATACACATATATCGAACAAATCGAACAACTATCATACAACAAGCTCAAATATATACTCAATTAAGATGATATAAACGAAGCGAACTCATCGATATACTACCTGCGTAGCTGTTGGTAACGTCAATGACGCCTTTATAAGTGCTACCTAACAGCACACCAACAACACGCTTACGATTAACTTTAAGCTAGCGGCTATCAAGACATACTATAACTAGCTACCTAACTGAACAAAAAAATAACTAGCTACCAAACCGTCTTAACTGAACAATTATCAAATAAATGTCAATTACTCCTATATCTCTATATATACAGCTAGCGGCTATCAAATAGCTGTAACAACTTCTCAACAAACTATAACTAACTAACTAATCATTCAGCCGCTACCTATAAACACTACATATATCCAAATTAATTAAAAAAAACCACAAATGGATGAACTCGTCGATATACCTGTGTAACTATTAGTGACGTCAACAACGCCTTTAAAAGAAGTATTAAGCTAGCGGCTATCAATATATACTGCCAAACTATAGCTACCTAACCGAGTAAACTGAACAATTATCAAATAACAGTAAATTATATCAAATATATATACAGCTACTGGCTATCAAACTATAACTAACTAACAAATCGTCTAACCGCTATCTATATACTATATCTATATAAACACTATAATAAGTTCAAATCTATATAAACACCAGAAATACACACATAGCAAACAAACCTAACTATCCGACAATAAGCTCCAATATATATACAATTAAGATGATATAAACGAAGCGAACAATCAATATACCTGCGTAGCTATTAGTAACGTCAATAACGCCTTTATAAGTGCTACCTAAACAACTAGCGGCGGCTGTTGTAACAGCTTCACAACAAACTATAACTAACTAACTAACTAACTAACTGCTATCTATATACAATATCATAAATTAATTAAAAAAATAAAAAAAAAAAACAGGAAAAATGAACGAATGGATAAACTACCTGCGTAGCTGTTAGTGACATCAACAACGCCTTTATAAGTGCTACCTAAAAGCACACCGACAACGCGCTTACGTGTATCTTAAGCGACTCTGTAGTAGTTGTCAACGATGCTTAACAAGACTAATGGATGCACTACCCCTTTCTATTAAGCTAGCGGCTATACCTAACTGAACAAAAAAAAACTAGCTACCAAACCGTCTAACTGAACAATTATCAAATAAATGTCAATTACTCCTATATCTCTATATATACAGCTAGCGGCTATCAAATAGCTGTAACAACTTCACAACAAACTATAACTAACTAACTAATCGTTCAGCCGCTACCTATAAACACTATACACGTCCAAATTCATTAAATAAAATCAAAAATATACAAATAAACACGAAAAACGAACTCTATCAATATACCTGCGTAGCTATTAGTAACATCAATAACGCCTTTATAAGTGCTACCTAAACAACTAGCGGCGGCAGTTGTAACAGCTTCACAACAAACTATAACTAACTAACTAACTAACTAACCGCTATCTATATACAATATCATAAATTAATTAAAAAAAAGGAAAAATGAACGAATGGATAAACTACCTGCGTAGCTGTTAGTAACGTCAATAACGCCTTTATAAGTGCTACCTAAACAACTAGCGGCGGCTGTTGTAACAGCTTCACAACAAACTATAACTAACTAACTAACTAACTAACTAACCGCTATCTATATACAATATCATAAATTAATTAAAAAAAAACAGGAAAAATGAACTCATCGATAAACTACCTGCGTAGCTGTTAGTGACGTCAACAACGCCTTTATAAGTGCTACCTAACAACACGCCAACGACGCGCTTACGAGTATCTTTAGCGACTCTGTAGTAGTTGTCAACGATGCTTAAGAAGACTAATGGATGCAATACCCCTTTCTATTAAGCTAGCGGCTATCAACACATACTATAACTAGCTACCAAACCGTCTAACTGAACAATTATCAAATAAATGTCAATTACTCGTATATCTCTATATATACAGCTAGCGGCTATCAAATAGCTGTAACAACTTCACAACAAACTATAACTAACTAACTAATCGTTCAGCCGCTACCTATAAACACTATACACGTCCAAATTCATTAAATAAAATCAAAAATATACAAATAAACACGAAAAACGAACTCTATCAATATACCTGCGTAGCTATTAGTAACATCAATAACGCCTTTATAAGTGCTACCTAAACAACTAGCGGCGGCTGTTGTAACAGCTTCACAACAAACTATAACTAACTAACTAACTAACCGCTATTTATATACAATATCATAAATTAATTAAAAAATAAAAAAAAAACAGGAAAAATGAACTGATCGATATACTACCTGCGTAGCTGTTAGTGACGTCAACAGCGCCTTTATAAGTGCTACCTAAACAACTAGCGGCGGCTGTTGTAACAGCTTCACAACAAACTATAACAAACTAACTAACTAACTAACCGCTATCTATATACAATATCATAAATTAATTAAAAAAATCACAAAAAAACAGAAAAAATGAACGAATCGATATACTACCTGCGTAGCTGTTAGTGACGTCAACAACGCCTTTATAAGTGCTACCTAACAGCACACCGACAACGCGCTTACGTGTATCTTTAGCGACTCTGTAGTAGTTATCGACAATGCTTAACAGGACTAATGGATGGACAATCACTTTCTCGATTGATCGGTTTGTTAGCTGTTGTGATTTTATTACGTCCATTTTTTATTTTTTTTACTTTTTTTTTTTTTTTGAATTGAGTGAATGGATAGGGGAAAATGTGTGTGAGGGTTTATGAGTGTGTGTTTTCTTTTTTTACAAGAAATTGAATTTGGGTTTTGGGGGTTTGTATGGGTGGGTGTGGGTCGGGTGTCTTGTTGGGTTTGTTTATTTCTATGGTGGGTGTGGGTCGGGTTATTTGGTTTAAATTTTAATCTCGGTTAATCGGACTAATTCGAACTTAAAATCGGGTCAAGCATCAGGTACTTAAATTATGTGTAATTCGGGTTGACTCAAACTCAGATTGACCCGATTCAACTAGACCCGACTTGAATAGATTCAAATCCGAGTAACTCGAGTTCAAATCGAGTCAGGTTATAGTTTTTTTTTTAACGGTAGTTTGGTGCAGCGGAGTATCTTGCGTGCCACCGAGGCACAAAGTCTCTCAACCCGAGTTCGAATCATCTCACGGAGAGAATATCAACCCCCATGCTAGCCATCCAGTTTCCCATTAAGGGGCTTCAAGGCATTGCGATGGGATTCAAACCCGGCTGCCAATTCTAGGAAAATCCCCCACATGGGGAATGACAGGAGTCGAACCCCTGACCTCCCTCACATGAAGACTATAACCAAATGCATCCATCCAACTGAGCTAGACTTCATTTGCAGAGTCAGGTTATAGTAACTTATTTTTAACCTTAACCCGAATTCAACTCGACCTGATTGACCTGAATCTGAATAACCCGACCCGATTCTCACCCCTAAGTGTAGGTAGAGTTGAGTAAACCAATTGAAAACTGAACCAAATCAACAAACAAAACCAAACCAAACCGACCAACACCAAACCTATAATTTTTTGTTCTGTTTTCTATTTTGTATATTTATGTCGGTTTTTCTTGGTTCAGTTCAGTTTCAGGTTTAAAACACGAAAAATACGCCTTAACTATATATTCGGTTCGATTTTCTTCGCTTCGAATCGGTTTCGGTTTTACATGGTTTAATACGGCAATTTTGGGTTTGCATTTTTTCAAAATCGATTTTTGGTTAGGTTCAGTTCGGTTTTGAACGGATGCCCAACCTCGGGGGCGAGCATATCGAACGGTCAATCACATTGGATTGGAAAATTGGACTGAATTAGATCGATCGGATCAAAAATTAAACAGGAACGAACTATTTTAGTTAGACATTCGGTCTGTTGGTTGAACAATTTTGGGTGTTAGTGTAGTCCGATTTTAATCAATCTGATCCAATTTTTGACCATGAGCACTTTTAGTGTGTTTGGTTGTGTAGATTTAATCCCACAATGATGAGCATGTGTACAACCTGAAAAAATGCATAGTAATTTTATAACACAAACACTCGTAAAGTATTGTTTTCTAAAATAGTTTTTCAATGTAAATAAGACCAGTGACACAATCTCATACTCGGCTTGTATTTCATTTTTAATATAACTTCTAATTTGATAATTGAAATTATATACTCACTATACCACGCATAAGAGGCAATATATGTTGTTCGAGTCGGTTGGGTTACAAGCCTTTGTAAGCTTGGGTCTTATTTTAAAACATAAGTGAGTGAATAGGTCGGTTCTAGGTATGTTGGATTCTGGTCTAGATGAACAAATAATTGAGTTTGGGTCTAAATAAAAGCGGGTTTTGATAGATATTCAAAATTCATGGGTAAGTAAATGGTTTCGGGTCTATATAGGTTGGATTCTTGTTTAGATGAAAAAAATTGAGTTTAGGTCTAAATAAGAGTATGTTTAGATAAAAAATTTAGAAATATGGGTAAGTAAATGAGTTCGAGTCTAAATAGGTTAAATTCGGGTCTAGACGAAAATAAATTTTAGTTTTGGTTAACCGAAATGAATTTGGGTTTTGGGGGTGTTTGTATGGGTGGGTGTGGGTGTGTGTCGGATCTAACGGATTTTCTTTGGTTTGATATAATTTTAAAGTGGTATAGTGTGTTGAAGCTATTTGATTATTTATTTAAGTTTTATATCACACAATGTATAAATAAATACGTTTGTTGTGTTTATTTATTAAACTTTTGCATTGTGGGATGATGAACACGCTAATCGAAAGAAATGTTAGATTCACACAGAATTTACAAAAACGTATTTTAGTATTTTAATATTTTAGTATCGAGAAATGTTAGATTTACACAGAGTTTACAAAAACGTATTCACAATGACTTGACAAATATATTGACCCAATCATATTACAACATCATAATTTCTTTTTTTCTGGATTTGTTAGCTGAGCATTTAATTTTGATAAGTGTTATGCATAAATTTACGACGAAAAAGTTACATATCATTGAGACACATTGTATAAGATTCTTTTCTTGTGATAAGATAAAAGTATAGATGAAAAGAAAAGTATTTGAAGATTGCTTAGGCTCAAGATAGCTAGTTCAAGTTGATTAGTTTTAAACCCGCCCGGTTTGCATTACTAAATCGATTCCAGTTGAAGAGATTTGGATAAGAACTTATAGAGTTTTAATTAAAAAATAGATATATGAATTACGTCATCAATAAATTGTTTGTTTTGAGCTTAAGATTAACTAATTACTTTCTAAAAAAACCAAGAGAACTTACCTTTTCATATTAAGTCACGACTTATTATCATTATTTTACATATTTTACCTTCTAACCTTTTTATTTTTATAATTTAAAAAATTATACTGATAAATTTCTCTAATTCAGACAGTATATTCAACACACAAAACAACCAATTATATATATTTACCTACAAATAAATAACATATATCTAAAAAAGAATTTAATTTTATAGATATTAATAAAAATAAACAAACAAACAGGCCTTTAATTTTGTTTGTAAGTAAATTTTAAAAATAAAAATAAAAGCGATATCAGTTTAAACTAGACATAACTTAAAAGGAGTATTTTTGTGTACACCAAACAAGAAAAAGGACCAAATCTAAAAAACCCACATTCCTACACTTTCTTCTTGTTCATCATCAGTATCACATTTCATTTCCAAAAACCCTAAAAAATTGACACCAAAAAATGGCTTTCCGACAAATCACCCAAAAACATCATCATCTCTTTTCAGGCAAGCTGTTTTTTTAACCATCCATGTTTTTTTTTTTTAATTTTAATTTGGTTAGGTATTTAAGGTTAATGTTTTACCCCTCCTTTATTTCTGTAAAACGTTAGGGGGTGTTTGTTTCGGCATATATTTCATAAGCTCCAATACGGATCATATCATCACTAACTCTAATGGGGTGTTTGTTTCGCCTTATATGTTGGCGTATCAGCTTATTTCATTTCGGCTGATATTTTATAATCCCCAATTTTCTGGCTTATTTCGAGACTTATGTAAGTTTATTATATCGTAATAAACTTATATAAGCCCACAAGTCTCGAAATATGCCGGAAAATTGGGGATTATAAAATATAAGCTCAAATAAAATAAGATCATACGCCCACATATAAGCTCATAAGCTGTTTTTTTAACCTTCTATGTTGCTTTTATCGATTTTAATTTGGTTAGGTATTTAAGATTAATGTTTTAGCCTACATTATTTCTGTTAAATGTTAGGGGGTGTTTGTTTCGGCTTATGTGGTTTTATGAGCTTATTTCATTTCGGCTTATTTTTCACAATCCCCAATTTTCTGGCTTATTTCGAGACTTTATGTAAGTTTATTATATCATAATAAACTTATATGAGCAAACAAGTCTCGAAATATGCCGGAAAATTGGGGCTTATGAAATATAAGCCGAAATGAAATAAGCTCATAAGCCCATATATAAGGCGAAACAAACACCCCATTAGAGTTGGTGATGATATGATGATTATGATCTGTATTTATAACTAATTGACATTCTTTTAGACTTAAGGGGGTGTTTGTTTCGACTTATATGGGGGCTTATTTGATTACGGCTTATATTTCACAAACCTGGCTTATTTTGACACTTACGCACGTATATAAGTTTATCATATTGTAATAAACGGTAAAGATACTGTATGTACTATTTCAGATAACTCATTATGAGTCGGCTGCTATTTTTATTCTCATTCAACATAAGCTTGTTTACGGTCAACGGACCTGTTATCCATAACTAGTTGACCTTCTTTTAGACTTAGTGGGGTGTTTGTTTTGGCTTTATGTGGGCTTATGAGCTTATTTGATATCGGTCTATATTTCATAAGCCCCAATTTTATGCCTTATTTTGAGACGTATGCGCGTATATAAGTTTATCATAATCGTAATAAACGGTAAAGGTACTGTATGTAGTTATATACTATTTCATTTCAGATAACTCATTATGCACCCGCTACTATTTTTATTCTTATTCAACATAAGCTTGTTTACCGTCAACAACCCAATATTCATAACTAGTTGACCTTCTTTTAGACTTAAGTAGGCGTTTGTTTTGACTTTATATGCGGGGTTATGAACTTATATGATTTCGGCTTATACTTTCATAATCCCCAATTTTCTGGCTTATTTTGAGACTTAATATAAGTTTATTATATCATAATAAACTTATATAAGCCCACAAGTCTCGAAATAAGCCTGAAAATTGGGGCTTATGAAATATAAGCCGAAATGAAATAAACTCATAACCCCACATATAAAGTCAAAACAAACACCCAATTAGAGTTAGTGACGATGTGATCTGTATTTGAGGTTATGAGCCGAATGTTTTTGTATAGTTAGTTGTACTCGATATTAAGGTTAATGTTGTAGCCTGCTTTATTTCTGTCAAATGTTAGGTGGTGTTTGTTTCGGCTTTATATGTGGGTCTATCAGCTTATTTCATTTCGGCTTATATTTTATAATCCCCAATTTTCTGGCTTATTTCGAGATTTATGTAAGTTTATTATGTCAAATAAACTTATATAAGCCCACAAGTCTCGAAATATGCTGGAATATTGGGGCTTATGAAATATAAGCCGAAATGAAATAAGCTGATAGACCCACATATAAGGCGAAACAAACATCCCATTAGAGTTAGTGATGATATGATCCGTATTTGAGGTTATGAGCCAAATGTTTTGGCATAGTTAGTTGTACTTGATATTATGTTCTTATTTGAAATGAATTGTAAATTGTTTAGATGTGAGAAATTAGATATTTATTAGAAATTGAAACTGTTCATTTATTTAAAAATAAATGTTGATTCGTAAATTGTGATTAGGTATTTGGGGTTAATGTTTTAGTCTCGTTGAGTTATGTAAATGATTAGAACTGAAAAATCGAGCCAAACCGGACGGACTAAAACTGAATCGACCATATTCGGTTCTGTTTTTGGTTCTATGTATTTATGACTTTTAGTTTAGGTTTGAATCGGTTCGGTTCAAGACAACCAAGAAAAAAACACCTAAATCGTATAAAGCGAACCGAATTGAATGATCCGACACAAAACAGAATTGGTTCTGTTCATGTCTTACACAAAATCGGTATTCGATTCGGTTTTGGTCGGTTCAGGTTGGTTTTGACCAAATGATCACCCCTAATTTTTAAGTGTAATTGTTAGAGATAAGTTGATATTAGTGTGTATATGAACCGAGGTTATAAACCGGATCTTTTTGTATAGTTTGTTTAGGATTTGTGTTGAAATGTCCGGATGAGGTTTTCCCTCTTCAGGCTGGTTACTTGGGGATGGCGAGTCTCTTTGACTCAGATTTATGCGGCCTAACCAGGGTATCCCCGTGACTGTTTCTGACCCTTTCATGGCCACCCCCAAATGTTTATATAGCGAGGTTGAACCCTTGACCTCTTGTATTGTGCTAACCACTACGCCATTTGGTGGTGGTTACACATTTCCTTAATTTATGTAAAGGGCAAATCGTACAAAAAATACTATACTTTACGCCAATTTAAGTTTTAGGTATCTGAAAGTTGTTACTGCTCATATTTTCGATGAGGTTAAATAATGTGATTTAATATTATAGTTTAGCATTTAAAAATCATTTCGGCTTAAATTACAACCAGTAACCTTCCGAAAAGTCAAAAAACATTACAGTGCGCAAAATTAACTTTGATACCTTAGATTGAAAAAATGTTGAGTATCTAGAATTAAATTGGTCTAAAGTATTGTACCTTTTTTGTGTGATTTACTCTAATGGTTAGGTGTTTAGTTATTATAGGTGTGATTGTTAGAGATTAATTGATGTTACTTATGACGTGAATCAAATGTGGTGTTACGAACAGGGCAATTTTGTATAATTAGATTAGGATTTTTGTCGCAATGTGGTTAATCGTATAATTTTGAATTGTACTTGATATAAGGTTCTAATTTAAAGTGATTCGTAAATCATCTAGATACAAGTAACTAGAGACTTATGATCATTTAAGCGCTGGATGTATTTTAGTAGACCAGAGCTTGTTAGGATTTAAACCTTCCATGCTACTTTAAAGCTTTAGGATAGATATGTATTACAATGGAATTGAACTAGCCTTCGTTTTGAGATGTAAGTTTTAAACTTAATACATTGTACATCTATATGTTCCGTACAAGAGAATTGGCGTAGGGGGAGGGGACGTTTCGGAACTCAGCCTAGTAAAATGTGCAGTAAGCACCTAGTTCAACATTCTGCGTGACAGTCTCATTTTATGATTTGGTTATAGTAAACCAGTGAATCCAGGTATGGTAAGGTAAAGATTAACTACAAAAGAAACGTAGCTAACTGCCTAAGCTTAGATAATATCCCTGTTAGTTAGATCAACGCGCTAGGCAACCCAATATGCTCTAGTACTTCTGTGTCCACCCATGATAGTTGCAGCATTTTTTTTGGGATATACTTCAACTATATTCAACATATCTGTCTGAAAAGTTTTCATTTAAAATTATGTGTATGGTCGTTATCTCTATCACAAATGAAGTAAGTATGTACTGCTTTGAGTTGACGACAAATAGTTGAACAGTTTCTTAAAACCTTTGATAGTTGATTTTGAGCTGGAATTATCTGTTTTGAACTTATCACTCTGTAATTCAGTAGTCGGTAGATCTTTAGATTTGAGATGCTAGAGAACTAATTATTACACTATGGTAGTTTTCCCAAAAATTTTGTATGGTTATCAAACAAATGTATGTTCTTACGAAACATAGATAAGCATTGTTGTAAAAGACACAAGGCGCTAGTCGAGCGGTCAGTTACCTTGTAGCTAGTAATCGGACTACGTTAAGATACGACCATAGAATTGTTTACTGGGCCATAGGAATAATGAATGTTCAGAAACATTAACACAATTGTTCAAATACTTCAATCCGAGTTAATGACCAAGTTTGTTCTATTAACTCCAAGTTTTGACTGAGTTTTGATCTAGTTTGTTCCAATTTTGGTCTTGTAGCATGTAATCTGTGATTATCCGGTCATTGACCTTGTAGCAAGTAATAGACATTATTGATTTAGGGTCTGTTTGTGTTAGGATCAGCTAGACAAAAGTGCACCAAAAACTGATTGATCAAAACAGATACAAATGATCAGAGCAAGGGAGTTTTAGGATAAAACAAAGTAGTGAACTTTGTTGTATGGAAGTTTTTCTTCATATATTACAAACAAAGGATACAAATATATATAGACTTATGGTTTCTAGAATTTTCCTATCCAGAACCTTCCTAGATTTTTCCATAAGTCACTCCTTTTCTAGGTTCTTCTTAAGAAACTATCTATCTAGATTTTTCTTAAGTTTCTAGCAAAAAGACCAAAATACCCTTTAGACCAAAATTACTTAACTGCCCTTAGGAGGTCAAGTCAAACAACTAACAGTTTGGATATGCATATTGGAACTGCGTATGTTTTATCTTGACTTGAGTTCGTAACAATCAGTTTATAATGTTTGAATAAACATATTATGGTTCTGAAGTTCTGATTATATGATCAGTTTCGTATTTAGCTGCAACAAAAATGGTTATCTCTAAGGGGGGTTATAGAGTTACTCGTATAACCCTTTGCAACTTCATCTGAGATGCTTTATGGCTCTTTTACAAACAATTTTTACACTGTTCAGTAAAATGTTGATTTTAGGCATTTTATATGTTAAACAGAAGAATCATGCCTAAAGTCCTAAACACTATGCTCTACGGCCCCTTTTCTTACACTTGCGTATTCTGTTATGATTATTTAGTCACTTTCAAAAGGCTGATAAAAATTCCCCTGGTTTTTTACGTTATTTCTTCTTTTGTATTTACAAACAATATGCGCTTTTGCAGGAACTTCAGGACTCTGTGCAGGTTCAACTCGTGTTCTTCATAATGCTATGCCTAAGTTCTTGGGAAGTTTGGGCATGAAATTTGGTTCTGCTCAAACATATTCTATACATTCCACTGGTCCAACTGAGTTTGAGAGAGGTTTGAACAACGGGCCTACTGAGACAGAGAATAAACCTGGACTCTTCGGGGGTTTGGGTAGAAGAATGGATAATACAAATAGGACACAGCCACCCATTAACACAGGGCCAACTCCTGGCTTCTTTGAAGGTTTGAGCAGGAGATTGACGGACATAGATAGGACCCCAGCCCCCAATAAAACTGGCGGTGATAGTAGACCTTTCGGGAGGGGTTTTGGCTCATCTGAAGGCAGGAATGTGAATTTATTAAGGGGAATCACAAGAGATAATCAAAACGAAAATTATCGATCTGGGTTGGAACAAAATGCAGATATCGTCCATGTTAAAATTATGCGTAACAACACATTTGTCACAGTAACAGATTCCAAAGGTAACAAGAAAATGGGAGCATCTGCCGGAAGTTTAGCTGAAATGTCGGGAGGACCAAAAGTTTCCAAGTATTCCGCTGAAGCAACTGCTGAACATGTGGGACGGGTTGCCAAAAGTATGGGACTGAAGTCAGTTGTAATGAAGGTTAATGGGTTTACTCATTTCAAAAGAAAGAAGCTGGCGATTTTGAGTTTTAGAGATGGGTACACAAACTCTAGATCTGACAAAAACCCGATTGTGTACATTGAAGACACAACACGGAAGCCACATAATGGGTGCAGGCTTAGGAAACAAAGGCGCGTGTAAACTATGTGCGTGTTATTTTATATTTGTGTCTGTTCAAAATGGTCGTTAAGGTGCAACAGGAGGGTTACTATGTTTTCACCATTCAAACAGTAGCTTTGTTTTGATAATACTCATAGGAGCACGGATTAACAACTTTTTGTCGATTGGACTATTTAGTTGAATAACGTTTGCACTGTACTTTGGTTGACTGCCTTGTACCCGGGGTGTTTATTCGAACAAGTAACTTTTGCTATTATAAACAAGTTTTTTCGCGCAGGTTTTTGTATGGCTTGAAGACTCAAATTGGTATCCCTTCAACATATATGATAAAATTATTACCGTAGCTTTCTTGCGTCTCATTCATCCATATATGGATAACAAATTTGCACACATATTAACAGTACTAACCACCATCGCCGATAATCGTGTAACGTAAACTTGTAAGTCTGAAAATAAGCTTAGGAGGGTAAGGTGCGGCTGGCCGACTAGCCAATACCACGGCACTACGCACTATACCTGAGCTCGGGTCATAATGGTTCGGCTCACCCGCTCACACCATGGTTATTTCTCATTTTAGCTTATATTTTTGTTTCCTGTGTTGTATGTATGAACTCATAGCATCATTTTTCTCATGACACCTATGAGGGAAAGATTTTTTACCTTTACTGTTTTGACACTTTGGTGTAATAAAGAGTAACAGATAAAAAAGAGACTAGAGAAGGAGAAAAACAGAGTATTGGATTCCATGGGATTGCTTGCAATCTTGGAAAGTGAGAAACACATGTTTAGTGGTTTTGTACACTTTTTAGAAACAAACCATATGATGATATATGATCACTTGCCTTTTTTCTTCTTTATCTACAGTGCATCATCATTCATTCATATGTACCCTCATGATATATGGTTTTGTACTCTACCGACACTGTCACCTTAAATGATTAGTTCATTTTGGACGGTTGTGATACACCCGGGGTTGCGTGGGTCGGATCGAAAGAGCCATTACTATCTGTCATTGTTATCGGTGAATCAAAGTTAATCAAATAAATCTCTAGTTCTTCTCGTTTTTAAGGAGCAAGCACACGCTTGAAATAGTGCTATCTATCCCGATATACTCTAATCGGGTCGTATCAATTGGTTCTTTCATTGAGAGCCCTCAACTCGTTGAAGGGTTTTCATTTAGGGTTCCAATAAAAAAAATGTTCATCAGCGGCTACTGTTTATCGGTGGTACTATTCATCAGCGAAAAAGATATAATTTTTTTTTCCGATCTATTATTTATGGCATTGGGCACTAGCCATCGGGATGCATTATATAAGCTCTTGCATAAGGGTACGGTGGCCGAACATGAAAAAGAGTTTGTGATACTTTCAAATCGAGTAACAAGAATTTCTAGAGATTTACTTACGTATTTTTATGTATGTGAACTTAAACCGCTTTTACAATGTGCACTCTCAAGATGGGCGCCTACAAATTTAGGAGAAGCCTTTCCTTTGCCTGTATAATGGAGGCTCGTTTTGCGGCAATTAAAGGGAAATTAAAAATCTTAGAATTGGAGAGAAACTAGATGTCGTTCTATCATGGCTAAATGAAGAAGCTCAACCCGTAGTTCAAGGGTCCTTAGATGTTAATGAAGATATTAGTGTTGTTGAGGTCAGTGGCGCGATAGACGGTATTTTTTATATTAGTGAGAGTAATATGGAAGCATGGAAGTTCTTAACGAGTTTGACGAGTTTTATAGAAAATAAAGGGAGCGTTGATGAAGTTCTTGTGGATGGCGGTGAATTGTGTGAGGTTGACGAGTATGAGTTGAGTAAGGTGATATCAGTATTTAAGGATGGTGGTGATTATTCAAAAGCTTCGGGTCCGGAGACACGAACGGAGGGAATAGTGTACAACGAAAATAGTTATGCACTAACTTCTTTGGTTGAACATGAAAAATTGCTAACTCTCCAACTATGGAAAAGAATTGGTATCAGTGATGTTCATGAGCTCATGGATATTTGGCGCATCCATAATTTAGTTCAACCGAATGTGTGGGATTGGATTCCGAACTCTCAATCGGCATATTCTTCGTGTCACCTTAAGGGCAAGGAGAATTTTGAAGGAGTGAGGAGTATTAGAGATTGGGCAGCGAAAGTGGGAAGAATGGTGTTGTGTTATGTCCAAGGTAGTGGAAGGAGGAAGAGGAAAAAGGGTGTTGCTTGTGGTAGCGGAAGGTAGGATAACCGCGCGAGTGAAAGACGAGGTTGCGGTATGATTAGGATATGGGATCCCAGAATCAAGTGTGCTTTTCAAGACTTTGAGGGTAAAGTGGATTCGAAGGAGTGGGGAATAATACACCCGGGGGTGTGTGCGTCGGTCCGAACGGGTCATTACCATCTATCTTAGGGTTAGGGCTTTATTATTATGTTTTATATATATCATGTCATTATTAACAGTGTAATTGTAAAACCCGCTTTAAAAACCCTAAGTTTATTAAATGCACGGATTTACGGTTAAATTTAAACTTTATAATTAATTAATATATGACCTGAATCATGAATATTTAATACGAACATTATGTGTATTGATTAATTATAGTAAGTATTACGTATGTAAACACGAATATAAATGCATGATAAGTATTCACGTATAATATTTAATATATACAAGACATAAAGACACGAACATTAAACGAACACACACGATTATAAATTAAGTCACGAAAAATAAAGAATGTGTAAGTATGTGTGTGTGTGTTGGGCAGATGAAATTTTTAACTATGACACAATCTAGATTTGTTTAATTAGACTAAGTGTTACGAGTCGCTGTGAAGACCAGCGACAGAGACCAGACCAGCTGAAGGCAAAGCCTCAGCTGGCACACCAGGAACATTCAAGTCAAAGAAGTCGAAGATTATCTGAAGTCATGCTCATTAGCGATTATGAATAGCTGGGATGTAGAAGGAATGTGCCGGTGTTCAAGGATCTCTGCGATGACAATACTCAGAGATCACTTACAACCCTAAGAAGTCTTATGCAAGCAAAGCTTGTCTTATCCTTATAGTTTAGGCGGGAGAATCAACAAAGTGTTTTGAGCGGGACAAAACAAGAGATTCAAGATAAGCCTAGTACGACCTAGTGGGACAAAGGTGAACAGTTGGCAGAACTGTTCACCTAAAGTAGTTTAAAGGTATGTCTCGATTTAGACATGAATTTAATACGTTGTACTCTTCCACATAGAAGATGACACGTATCAACTACCCCCACTAAGGATGCAACCTCGTACCACTATAAATAGGAGGGATAAAGAAGATATATTCAACCCTTGTGCTTGGATAAGTTATCTAAGTTTCTTTCTCCTACTAGAACCTCTGAGTCCCTAGCTGTTCACCAACGACTCTAAGGTTCTCTCGTAAACTTGAGTCTCGAATCAAGTTTACTTGTGCTAGGGTTCATTTCTTATTTTCACTCAACGAGTGTATTCATAGCACTTTGTAATACTTTGTTTATACATATTAATAAAGCATTACGCGTTTGAAAAGTAATCACATTGTGTTATATTGCATACGAGACATTGTATCAACAATTGTTATATTTTGGGACTTTCAATTGGTATCAGAGCGGGTTGATTTATAAAACTTTGGGTCATTTTCATATTTCCCCACCTAAACATCCATATTTGCATATTTCTCCAAACTGCGCTTAAACCGTATTGTAAATATGCATTAAAACCTTGTACCTTGGGGAAGTATGCAAATAAATCACTTTATTTGGGTATATTTGCAAATCTCCCTAAAACTTTTATAAACCGTTCTTGTTTTTAAAATCAAGATCCTAATATGACTGATACTTTGCCTCCTATGCCACCACCCTTTGGTCAAACTAGTCAAGCTAATACTTCGACCACCGCCCTGGCCACCACATCAACTACTACCATGCCTGCACCTGTTGTGAGTACTGGTAATAATGATGATGGTTTACCTCAACTTCTTGATACTAGAGGGGGCTCCCATGTATCAAATGTCCCAGCATTTGATGAAGAAGACTTTTCCAGTTGGAAAAGCGAATTTCTAATCTGTCTTGATGGTCTAGAACCTTTCTTGATGGAAATATTAGAAAATGGCCATATGCCCCTTTGGCTATTTCTTCCACCCCTGAGAGACCCATAAAAAAACCTGTTAAGCAATGGTCTTTAGCGGATAGACGTCTAGCTAATCAAGACAAGAGACTCAAAAGCATTATAGTCTCTTGCCTACCTAAGAATATCATGAAAACTATTATCAAATGCGAATCCGCAAAATATATGTGGACTGAATTGGTTCTTGGGTATGAAGGTCCTGAAGAGACTAAGGAAACCAAAATCCAAGCTCTTAGACTTAAGTTTAATGCTTTTAAGGCCTTAGATACAGAAAATGTTGCTCAGATATACACTAGGATTAAGATCTTGCTTAATGATCTAGGAAATAATGGTGTTGTGATATTGACTTCAATGAAGTTAAATCATATCCAGAGGATGATTTCTCAAATCCCAAGGAATCATCACAAATATGTCACAAGGATTTTCCCTATGTTCATGCATTTGATCCTCATTCAATCTCTGACATCACTCCAGAGGTTGCTATAGCTGAATCACTCACTCCACCACCCATAGAAGAAAATGTTGATCATATCTCTCCTATCTCTCAAACAGATGAAGAGACCATGGATGAAGAAATTATATGTGAAGAACCACCAACATTCATTTAACCTACTGTGACTCCTGAACCCACAGAGACCCCTTATCCTCAATCTAAATGGAGTAGGAACCAAGATATTCTTCTAGTGAATATTATTGGTGAACCCTCTGAGGGAGTCACCACCAGAGGAAAGTTAAGATCTCTGGAAACTGCCTCAGCGAATGAATACCTTTTTTCTGATTTTCTCTCTGAAGATGAACCAAAGAACGTGGCCGCAACTTTGCTGGATGAAGGTTGGGTTGTAGCCATGTACGAAGAATTGAACCAGATCAAGAGAAACAAGGTGTGGACTCTGGTAAAAGCTCCAGCTGGAAAACAAGTGGTTGGAACAAAATGGGTCTATAGGAACAAAAGGGATGAAGCTGGCATGATTGTTAAAAACAAGGCTAGGCTTGTGGTGCTGGGATACAATCAACCAGAGGGTATTGATTATGATGAAACGTTTGCACCAGTGGCCAGATTAGAAGCAATCGGAATCTTCCTAGCCAATGCAACTTATATGGGTTTCATGGTATACCAGATGGATGTAAAGAGTGCTTTTCTTAATGGGAAACTTGCAAAGGAAGTATATGTCAAACAACTCCCAGGGTTTGAAAACAATGACTACCCTGATCACATCTGCAGACTTCACAAAGCACTCTATGGGATGAAACAAGCGCCTAGAGCCTGGTATGAAACTCTATCAAAATTCCTACTTGAAAATAAATTTGTCAGAGGTTCCATTGACCAAACCCTGTTCACTTATAGGTCCAAGGGTGATGTCATAATAGTACAGATTTATGTGGATGACATAATTTTTTGTTTAACCAATGTTACCTTGAGCAAACAATTTTCCAGAATTATGCCCAAAAAGTATGAAATGAGTATGATGGGGGAACTAACTTTTTTCTTGGGTTTTCAAATCAAAAAAAAAAATTCAAAAGGAATTTCTATTTGTCAAGAAAAATATGTTAGAGATTTGCTCAAGAAGTATGATCTGTCTGACTGCGCGTCAGTGAAATGCCCCATGCTTCCTCCCAACAATTTGGGAGCTGATGACTCAGGGGTCTCTGTAAACGATACCTTATACAGAGGCATGATTGGGTCACTGATGTACCTCACAGCAAGCAGACCAGACATCCAATTCTCCATATGTCTCTATGCTAGGTACCAAGCTAACCCCAAGGAATCCTACCTTGTAGTTGTCAAAAGAATTTTCAGGTACTTAAAAGGATCTCCCTCTCTGGGTCTCTAGTATCCAAATGGATCAGGCTTCGACCTCAAAGCCTACTCAGACTCGGACTATGTTGGATGCTGTCTTGATAGAAAAAGTACCTCTGGGAGATATCAAATCCTTGGAGGAAAGTTAGTATGTTGGAGTGCAAAGAAACAAAACTCTGTGACCATGTCCTCAGCTGAAGCTGAATATGTTGCTGCTGTTGGCTGCTGTGCTCTAGTTCTCTAGATGAAAAATCAATTGGCTGATTATGGGATTCTCTATGAACAAGTCCCCATATTTTGGGACAACACAAGTGCTATAGCCATCTCCAATAATCTGGTACTTCATTCCAGAACCAAACATATTGACATCAGGTATCACTTTATCATAGACAATATTTTAAAAGGTGTTATTGAGATTTATTTTATAACCATTGAATACCAGCTCGCTGATATCTTCACCAAGCCTCTGGCTGAGCCAAGTTTCACTAGGCTGGTTGCTGAGTTGGGTATGCTCAATATTGGGAAATAAGTATGATAGGTGATCTCTGTCTCTAGGCATTTAAGGGAATTAAATGTAACTAGGTAGTTACATTCCAATGAGAATTAATATATTCTAGTATTTAATTCAAATGATTTTCTTTAAATGTTAACAACTTTCCCACTTTCCAAAGGGGACAAAGATCACATGAAGGATCAAAGGGTCCCACATTTTCTCAAAAGGTTAAACTTGCATTTAATGCATTACTTGGTAATGGCAAATCTTTTCACAAACCCTTGACTCACTTTCATTTCATAACTTATTTCACACACACATATTGTTCATCTCTCTTTCTCTAATCCTACAAACCTTCACACAAATCATCAACGGCGTCTTCAAAAACAAACCAATCTTTCACCGTCTTGGCCGCTTCTAACGTCGACTTTGGCATTAACGATGGAAAGATCGCACTAAACAACTATGTTGCACCCCTTGAACACAACAATCCCTTTTACACACCATTGTTCACCTACCTAAAGAACTCCCCCATAGCCGAAGCCATTACAAGGGAACCCTCCACCTGCTACTCATAATACTTGAGGAAGTTTTGGTTCTCGGCTGAAGTTGATCAAACTTCTTCCCACATCACCTTCAAGCTTTCTACCCATCCACAACCTCTCACCTTCGACTTCACCACCTTTTCCAGGGTCATTGGACTTGATGTAAATGATAAGATGACTGTTGTACCAAGCAACGCCACTGTAAAGAAAGCGCTGGCGACCCTAAGTCCTCATGATGATGATGATAAACCTTTCACTTCCTCAGGCTTCCAAAACAAATCCCTAATAAAGATTAATTACTTTTCACCTATCTGGAAGACGCTGATGCTCTACATCGTCAAATGTCTGGGAGGGAACCAGGGATCACATGACCAACTAAATAGATCCCAGCTAGCCATTGTCTACAACCTTATATGTGGGATGGATATTGGAATCGCCCATATCCTCTACACTGATCTCATAGCCAAGCTTGAGAACAAAGTCAAGAAGAATCGTTTGGTGACCATTTGCTACACCTAATATATGTCACTCATCATTGAGGACATGCTTGGAGAGACGTACACCAATGATGAACTTCACTCTTTCTCTCCTTATCACATCACTTAGGTATCCTTAAAGACTCCCATAGAGGATGGAGTGCCTCTCACCAGGCATATGTTAAGAGTTGTTGGTCTTCTACCAGCAGGAGAAGAGGAGCCCTTGATCCCTCATGCTGAGGTGAATGCTGAAAGTATGGTAGAAAAGTCTCTGTCCAAGACCGCTGTGCAGTCTACTTCTCAGCCTAAGGTGCTGAAGGAAAAGAAGAAGAAGAGGAAATAAATCCCCCTTTCCTTTGAAGCCACTTCTGTTAATCCATCCAAGAAGACTAAGACGAAGAAACTCCCATACCCTGCTCTGTGGATGAGGAAAGAGAGCCTGAAGCTGACAAACAACCATAGTCTAGCGTCTCCAAGTCAGCGGAGACTTCTAAGAACATACTCAACGCTAATATCACTCAAGTATTAGTCTACCCTTATTTTTTTCTTGGAGGTTTACAAACAATCACTCTCAAAAGTCTGTAGGAGAGAGTGATGAAGTTTAGGGTTTACCTCAACTCCTATAGTATCTGTGTTAGCACCTAGACCCTTTAGGCTATCTGTACACACTGTCTCGGCGCTAGGAAATGATTCATTTGTGCTCATAACGCACCCCGATGATCCTTCACCCTCTGGACTATACTTTGGCACATAAAAACTAGAGTATATTATAAGTCCCGAACCAGAATCTCTGAACTTCACTCAGTCTCTGGGTCCCCTCATAATCAAAAGAGTCCCAAATAATTTATTCTTTTGGGGAGGCTGAATAATCACCCTTAGTCTTCCTAGGGGCAGCGATAAAAAGCGACCTTCACCTTCAAATAACTCACAAATTAAAAGAGTCACAAAGAGTAATCCTTAAGGGGGATCTGGATAATCACACCCAGCTATCCTAGGGGTAGAGAAAGGCGACCATTCCCATATCACGTCTCACAATTAAAAGAGTCCCAAGGAGTAATCCTTCAGGGGGAGCTGGATAATCACACCCAGCTATCCTAGGGGCAGCGAACGACGACCATTCACCGTATAATGTTTCACCAATCAAAAGAGTCCCAAGGAGTAATCCTTAAGGGGGAGCTGGATAATCACACCCAACTATCCTAGGGTCAGCGAATGGCGACCCTTCACCATATTTTAATTCATAACAAAAGAGTCCCAAGGAGAAATCCTTAGGGGGGGGGCTGGATAATCACACCCAGCTTTCCTAGGGGCAGTAAATGGCGATCCTTAACTTATTTATAAATTCACCAACTGGATACTAACACCTTTCATAACAGGACTTTAATCTTCATCAAGAACAGCTGAATGATGATGCATACACCTATGTTGGTGACGACTATGCTGAAGCCTCCATAATTGATCTCTCCGCTGTGTTTGGCATCGAATACATGCCTGATGATAAAGTTTTTATTATTGAAGATCACTCAGGTTTCAAAGACATGGATGATGATGGTGATCAAATATCATCAACTGAGCTAAAGCCCATTCCTTTCCCTTCACTGATCAATGTTCAAGAACTTGATGCAAAGCAGCTTTCGGAACAACAGCCTATTCCCCCAACCCCATTTCCATTCCCCACTTTGCCAAATGTTATGGAGCTGGGGGCAAGGAAGCACTTGGAGTACTTACAGAATCTCAAGCCTATATTGGTTCCTAGAATGAAAAATGTACAAGAGCTGGCCATTGAGGAATTATGGGTCAAGAGGGGAGACATCAGCATCACCAAGCCCAGTATCACAAATGATGATCTTCTCTCTGAGATTAAAACTCTCACCAATGCTGCTGAGGAGCTGACCACTAATCTAGAGACTTGCTTGACCTCCTCAATGTAATCTTCTCTCAAAACTCTACTTCCGCAAATGATGGGAACTGCTCTGACAACTCACTTACCAGAAATCATGTATCAGAGTCTTCAGCAGTACATGCCCTCAGTCCTCACTGCAGCTGTCAAGGCTAATGTTGCTGTAATTACAAAGGCGTCTGAACCATCACGACGCCTTCTACAAGAACTCCTCCAAAATGAACTTAAAGAATTATGCATCTTTGTTCATGAGGAATTTGTCAAGTTCAACACTACAGGATCAGGCACAGCCACCGCTAGCGCTGCGCCTGAGGGGGAGAATTCTACCACTTCTTCCTCTGATAATGAACAAAATGATGCATCTAAGGGGGAGCAGCCACTTAAACAACCAAAGCTCACAACACAACCCAAGATATTAGAGATCCCTACACCAACTCCTATCCGATCATTCAAATCCACTACTGAATTGGCAAAGGACAAAGGCAATGGTATCGCCACTGAGGAGCCAGTGATAATCTTACACTCCCTACAAGAGGAAGGAGGTTCCACTGCCAAACACTCTGATTTAAACAAGTTCAAAAGTGCTGGTGAACCACCACTAACCCTAGAGCAAGCAAAGGCTCAGATCATTGAACAGAAACGGTTAGCTGACATCAGAGCTGCTGAACTCAAAAGCAAGGAGGCACTGAAGAAAATCCTCTCACCCGTTGTGAAAGAAGCTCAGATAAAAACGCTCAAAGAACTTGAAGCCAAAAGAAACAATCTTTAAAAGGAGTATGAGAAGATTGTAAACCAAAGAGTTGAGCCTGGGCAGATCACCAAGTACACTTGCTTTACTAACAAAGATAAAAAGGTGGTCATGACCCTATACATAGATAACCAGATCATAAATTACAAGGTAAGCAGTGACTTCAAACTCAGAGATCTAGGTCTCTCAAAGTGGTTAGAGATGTTGTCTCTTGCCCAAAAGAAGTCTGGGCCTGGTGCAGCCCAGATGATAAAGAACATACAAGCAAAGCTTAACTAGGTAAGAGACACTGCTAAGAAGCTAAAACTACCTCTGCCTCCCCAATTATCACAACAACAACAGTCACAAGGACAAACAAAAAGGAAAAACCGAATGGGGCATCTGGTAGAGAAATTGGTCACTGAAGATGTTGTTGTTGATGGAATGTACACACATCTTGTACTTACAAAGGAGATCACAAATCTTGTAGGTGGACAAGTCTACTCTGAGCCAGAGAAGGAAACTGTCTTCATGAATGCCAATTGTGAATACGACTTTCAGAAGCAAAATGAGCAACACCTGGCTTCAGCTATCCAACTCATCCGACTCAAACAAGGCATCTTGAGAAACTACAAACTAGCCAACAATTTTGAGTACGAGATTGAGCTGATCATTAACTCCAGAGTTGATAAAGTTGATGCACAGAGATTCGTGGACCAAGGCCTCGATCGCTAAAGAACCTTTTGTATTTTATTTTCATCACACCACTGGGTGTCTTTGTAATAGGTTAGGTTCTTTATGTTCAATAAAACTCTGAGGTATGTTTGTTAAATTATGTGTAAGAAGAAGTTGTGTACTCACCTACAATAATTTTAGACTTAGTATACTCTATAAACAAATAGGGGGAGATTGTTGGGCCAATGAAAGTTTTAACTATGGCCCAATCTAGATTGTTTAATTAGAATAAGTGTTACGAGTCACTGTGAAGACCAGCGACAGAGACCAGACCAGCTGAAGGCAAAGCCTCAGTTGGCACACTAGGAACATTCAAGTCAAAGACAACGTCAGAGAAGTCGAAGATTATCTGAAGTCATACTCATCAGCGATTATGAATAGCTGGGATGTAGAAGGAATGTGCTGGTGTTCAAGGATCTCTGAGATGACAATAATCAGAGATCACTTACAACCCTAAGAAGTCTTATGCAAGCAAAGCTTGTCTTATCCTTATAGTTTAGGCGGGATAATCTACAAAGTGTTTTGAACGGGACAAAACAAGAGATTCAAGATAAGCCTAGTACGACCTAGTGGGACAAAGGTAAACAATTGACAGAACTATTCACCTAAATTAGTTTAAAGGTATGTCTCGAGTTAGACATGCATTTACTACGTTGTACTCTTCAACTTAGAAGATGACACGTATCAACTACCCCCACTAAGGATGCAACATCGTACCACTATAAATAGGAGGGAGAAAGAAGAGATATTCAACCCTTGTGCTTGGATAAGTTATCTAAGTTTCTTTCTCCCACTAGAACCTCTGAGTCCCCAGCTGTTCACCAACGACTCTAAGGTTCTCTCGTAAACTTGAGTCTCGAATCAAGTTTACTTGTTCTAGGGTTCATTTCTTATTTTCACCCAACGAGTGTATTCATAGCACTTTGTAATACTTTGTTTTTACATATGAATAAAGCATTCCGCGTTTGAAAAGTAATCACATTGTGTTATATTGCATACATGACTTTGTATCAACAATTGTTATATTTTGGGACTTTCAGTGTCCGCGTCCAAACAAGAGGAAAAGGAAGGGCCTATAGCCCAATCCAATAATAATTCTTATGTAAGCTAATAAGGATTCACAAATAATAAAACACAGAGATTTACAAAACCCTAAAACACTTTTCTCCCTTCCCTTTTCTTTCTTGGTCGCGGCAACAACAAGAGCACAAGGACGGTTTTGTTTTTTTATCTTTGTTTTAACAACGGTATTGGTTCGTGTTCATTCCTTTTAATAACGTGATTGGTATCCACTAATCTTTTCTGTTAATGCAAAGCCATGCTTAAAAACATTGTTAGCACTAATTAACCTTTCTTAGTTTTGATCACGACAAATTACAAAGACATTTATTGTCAAACACAATCATAAAACAAATTATCTAACAAACACTATCATCAAGGTAATAATTATTACACTAACATATCTTAATCATGCTTAGTGATCATAAAAGTGACTAGCCTTAAAACTCACTTTTGTCAAATGTGACAAGATTTTTAATAAACTTTATTTTAAGAAAATGTTTTATTAAAATGAAAATGTAAATTTGAAAATGGCATATTACAAACGCCATAAGAATATCCTTTGAAGGTATAAAAAGCCTTAGATATTTCAAATTCACTAAAAGAAAAAACGGAGAGGAGTCTACTCTCTGCGGTTCCTTAAGTGCCTACGCGGTTCCCTATCGATAAGGAACCGCTTGGGTAGCTAAGGAACCGCGCCCAGGTAGCCATTGGGATCTTGTCTCCTATAAATAGTGAATCAAATCTACACTTTCATCAACCCTTTTTAGACATCTTTTTCAGTCTTCTTTCTTGTCTCTAATCCTAATCATTTGTAAATGATCACTTAATGTGTTAAGTATGTTTACCTATGATTATCCTCTTGATCTCCTACTTTACCTTGTCAAAAGAGAAGATCACTCACACACTTGTGATTTGATGAAATATGAAGCCTTGATGAAGATCATTCTCTCCTAAAGATCTGATCATGTTCATCATTTATTTATTTGTGTCTTGTGTATATCCAATGTATTTGTGAATACTTGGACTAGTTGTGTTCATCCAAGCTATGTGTAAATACTTGGATTAGAGTTGTGTAAATCCTTTGCACATGTGTGTGCTTGGATTTGTGTTGTGTAGATCCAAGTTACATGTGTGTACTTGGATATGTTTAGTAGAGTTGTAATAAGTTGTTTTAGTTCTCACTAAACTATAAAGTGATATGGTTGTGTCTTGTGAGTTCTCACTTGTAATACCCAGAAACCGAGGTCACTTATCTTACCCTAAATTACGAATATTTTTGAAATTTTTAAGAAATTTCGTTTATTATATATTTAATCGTTTTAGTTGAAACCGAGGTTTGAGGTCGTAATCTTGACGATTGACGATTTAAGAAGAACGATGGCGACTACGATCCCGACGGATGCCCAAATTTTGTGTTTTTATTGTCGCTTTATCGATATTATAATTTTTCGAGAATTTTATTTTTGGTTCGTATTAAGTCGAGCCGGGTGCGTTTTATTTCTTTCCGGGTGCGTTTAAATTATTCTAAAATTATTTTGGAGTGTTCGGGACGACCCCCGACTCCCGCAAAATTTTCCAAGTCGACTAATAAGTCATTTCCCGCAAATTATTGAGGTCGTTTAAATATGAGGCCAAAAGAATACCTAAATTGCACAAAAGGCCCTTAAAAATTTACAAAAGGAAAGGATGAACACACACAACACAAAAACACTCAAAAATTTTCACCCTCTTTCCCTCTCTCTCCCTTTGGCCTTCAGCCATCATCACCACCACCACCACAATTTTTTTTTCTTGTTTTGATCTAATCCAACTTAAGACCACTCTTTCTAATCATTTAGTAAGTGTTTTTCCACAATCAAATCCAACATGCATTAACATGATTTTTCAAGAATTAAAAGATTTTTCAAAAAGTTTGATTTTGTGTAATTAAACCTAATGCATGTGTAATTGGTGTTTAGATAATGTTTAATCACCATTTGAATTAACCAAAACAAGTTTGGTTTGGTTTTTTTGATCACCAACACCCCACGGCCAAATGGGGGTGTTTGGTGGATCATGGTGTTTGATGATTTTATTTGTGGGTTTGTGTTTAGATTGATGTTTTAGGTGTGTTTGAATGGGTTAAACACATTGCATGTTTGATTTGGTAAATGGGTATTTGAGTGGATTTGATGTTCTAGGTGTTAGGGACTGATTAAGGTGTTTAGGAGTGGTCATGAGTGGTTAAGTTAGGGCTCGGTGTCGTTAAAATGGTTTGGAAACAAGTGCAAAGGTGATTTTGAAGTAGTAATTTTTAGACAGATTGTTTAAGGGTGTTTTTGAAAATCTTAAGTCTAAATACAGGTCATAAACATAGGATGTAGTTGTAGAGCTTTGTTTTAGCTTCGATTTAGTATAAGAAAGAGCTTACGACTCCTAACGAGTCAAAAGTTATGATATTTTGAAAGTTCGTGTACCGGGAGATGAGAACCTACATAATCCGAAATTATGTTTGGTTTGGGTCAAATTCCGGGGAGCATAGATAGAGTTTGGTAAATGATTGAAAGTTAATTTTTGGTTTCAAACCTGTATTTGTGAGTCCATTTTTATACTTAGGTGTTGGATTGGTCAATGGTGTATTTTAAATGGGTCAAACAAGTCCAACATGGTCAATGTGCAAAATCAGTCCAAAATATGTACGTCTAGTAATGTGTTAAGTAACGAGTCATAAAAGTGAAAACTTTTCATGGGATTAAAAATTGGTTTTCTACAGGTCATAAGGTATTTTACAAATTTTGTTGAATTTTATATAAGTGCTTAAGTCATAAAAAATAGCCCGTACTTTTGGTAAGTACCGGCAAAAATGTAAAATGGAAACCAACTTGAATAACAAAGATAAATGGTAATAGTCTTGTAATGATTACTTGATTGGGTTTTTGGCGTGAGTTACTAATTATGACAATTGACTAATATGTATGTATTATACAGTACTTAAAGTTATATAAATGAGATTGACTCATTACACGTTGTTGTTAGGTACGTGAATGAATTTTCTGGGCATCCTCGTCGTTGGTGATTGTCATTCGTTACGTCGACTACTTCTAACTAAGGTATGAATTTGTAGCCTCGCTTACTACTGTTTTAAATTGTTTTTACCCGCGAGGGAGATGCATGCTAGTTTTTATAAAATGAACATAAGACATGAATGATTGTTGGACCCGAAGTTGCCTAAATTGTGTTGAGTACCTAGTTGCATAAGACCCTATATTCATGAACAATTAACTATTGTTTAATCCTCGTGTGGATTGAAAATAGCCGCTTATACAATTGATAGTACTATGGGGTTGACGACCCTATCCGAGACGAGGGCTAGTACATTGAGTACCCCCTGCGGACGGATAACTTGTGATAAGAAATAAGGTTTAATTGTAACTAATGCCTTTAGAAGGGGCACTGGTTTCATCTTAATCATGCCGGTAATTATACGCGGGTGATTGAGTTAACGGATTAGTTCCATGAGCTTAAACACAATTGTAATAACCTTGATAATAGATTGTTTGATCGACAATTCTATAAATGATCGTGATTGATTTTTATAACACTTATGTTCAAAATGAGATTGTAAAACCAATGAATTCCACTCAACATTATTTGTTGACCCAGTTTAGCATGTGTTTCAGATAATCGATGATGTGTAGCAAGGAGCATGCAAAGGATGGGAGTTGTGTGTGGCTTGGCGGTCTACTTGTTTTTCCACCCTTATTTAACTTGAAACTCTTTTATTTTCTGTCATGTGAACAAAAATGTATCTTTTGGGGTTGAGATTCAATGGGGACCAAACGCAAACTCTGTTTTGTATCATCTTGGGATTTGGAAAACTGTAGACTTGTATGTTTTAACAATGTTTAAATTTATGTTTAAGCTATCACGTCTCCTTGAGTCGTTTGATATAGCTTGTGTGTGATGATAACTGCCTAGCACCCAAATGTTGTAGTTTCGTTGCGCATAGCATTTGTGGGGGTGTTAGAGATTGGTAATCAGAGTCATGAGTTATAGAGAACTAGGTCGTTTTGAAAAATCCTAAACTATAACTTTTGGTGTCGTAAGAAATTGTCCAAGCACACAACTATCCTGCATGGCTCCGGTAAGGTTTACTTTTAGTATTGATGGTATAGATGTATTCCTTTTGAATCGAAGTAATGTATGAGTATTTATTACGTAAATACTGAACTACTATATGTAAACATTGAAATTGTACGTGGAGTACTCGATACGGTAATTCTTGTATTGCATATGCATGAGCATCATATTATCGCATTTTGGGCATGTGTACCACCTTTGCATTGCATTTGCATGCATATATTTATAAATATTGAATAATGATCTTACGTACCCTCCAAAATTTTCTGTTATTGCAGAGATGGCCGAGGTACCGCTTAACGGGAATGTAAGCCGAATTGTGGAAGAAGCTGAGAGACAAAAGACAAGGGAAAATGTTGGAGCAGCTGTTGAAGGACAAGCCGAGGCGGAAAATGTGCAAGCTCAGATTCCCGATCGAAGGAGTACTACCGTCCCCAGGCCTACTCGTATTTCTCATCTGATTGGTATGCAAGGTATCCCTAGAAGTTATGACGTTGTGGCTAGTGCTAATTCTCTTCATCAGGACATCGCAAGAGTTACATGCCCTGGACTAAGAGCTTATGGTGACGTTCCGTTTTTCTTAAGAAGAATTGAGAGGTCAATGTACGAACGTTATGTGGTGGAGACTAGAGTAATTAAAAGGTTTGACGAGAATGAAAGAGCACGCCAGAAATTATTGGCAAGGACTATAAGGATTGAGTTCGATGAAGCATTAAATAAGAGTGATATTAACAGTTTGAGATCGATGATAGCAAATTTGAGTGCAAGTCTTGAGCGGGTTAAGGAAGACCAGGCTAGGTTGGTTAGGACGCAGAGTTGGGAGCACCGTGTTAGATCATCCCTGCCGCAAGATTGGAGATTTGTGGATGACTCTGAGCTGGAGGCTAGTGATTGCATGGTTCAGCCACCCGTCAGGGGTGAGTGTGTCACTTTAGGGAATCAGGTAGCATCGGAGTTTGGATCTACTTCTAGAACGAAGAAGGTGACTAAGTGTGAGCCGAGTGACAAAGGGAAGAGAAGGATGGACGAGGAAGAAGAAGACAGTGACGAAGAGCCCGAAGAGGATGAAGAAGAACCACCATCCAAGAGGTCATGTGGATCACCACGTGGCTAGTTACTTGTATTTTATTTTATCTTTTGATCGTTGTAATCGAACTATTTTAGACTCCTGTATGATGGTATTGTGATGAAAACTTGATGACTTTAAGTTTGTTGGTGTATGGTTTTAGTGGCATTACTTGTCACCGATTTTGGTTGATCTATCAATACAATCCATGTTTACCTTTGTTAATCTATGATAAGTCTTAAATTTGCTCTTTTGTGATGTGACTGATGAACATTAGTAACCTTGTCGTTAATGTGTTGTTGTATTTATATTATGTCTTGAAAGAGAAATCCTTCTTAATCTTGATGTGTATACTTACCTTGTTTTCTATTTTTCCTGTCTTTGCAGAGAGGTGTAATTGAGACTTCACCATGCCTCCAAAGTTGACAGCTAACCGTGTGAACACTATGATTCAAGAGGCAATTGCCAATGCTCTTGAGGCAGATCGTGCAAACCAAAACCAAGGTCAAGGTGGAAATGTGGAAAGACAACAAACCCCTAGGGAGTGTTCTTATGCCGGTTTTGTGAAATGTGGTCCCACACAGTTTCGTGGTACCGGTGGAGCTCTGGAACTCCGTAGGTGGTTGGAGAAGATTGAAAGCACTTTCGAAATCAGTGGGTTCTCTAAGGCAAACAAAGTTAAATTTGCAGCTGCTACTTTTCTTGATGATGCCTTAAGTTGGTGGAACAACCAGGTGGCTACTGTCGGATTAGCGGTAGCAAATGGACGAACTTGGGCTGCAACCAAGGCACTTTTGACTAAGAAGTTTTGTCCCGAGGAGGAGCTGGGTCAGTTAGAGGATGAGTTGAGGCACTTGTATTTGAAGAATAATGACATCACTGCTTATACAAGGAGGTTTAATGAGTTAAGCCTATTGTGTCCTGATGCTTTCGCCGATGATCGCAAGAAGATGAAACAGTACATCAAGGGTTTGTCGAGCAACATTAAGGGTGAGACAACTTCGTCAAAGCCTGGATCATTTGACGAAGCCGTTCAAATGGCTCACACACTGATGGATGTTAAGCTTCAAGATAAGAAAGACTACAGTGCTGAGGGAAACAAAAGGAAATGGGAAGCTGCTCAGGGGAATCAATCACAAGGTCAGAATCGTGGGGGTAATCGCAACAACAACCAAGGACATAATCATAACCAGCAGTTCAACCAAAGAAGGAATGATGGGATGAGAGCTGCTACTACCCCCAGAGGAGTTAAGGTCAATCCTCACTGTGGTCGTTGTAACTTGTACCATATTGGGAATTGTCTTTCTGCATGTAGCAAGTGTGGAAATGCGGGTCATAAAGTTGCTGATTGTCGATCTAGAGGTGTGGATACAGGGGCAAATGCCACGAGGGTAATGGTTTGTTTTGGATGTGGAGAAAAGGGGCACAAGCAAGGAAACTGCCCGAAAGCTGGGAATAGGCAGGGTGGAAATAATGCTGCTGCTGTATACCGAGTAGGTACCGCTGACAAACCACAAGGCCCGAATGTGGTAACCGGTACGTTTCTATTTGACGCTCGTTATGCTAGTGTATTATTTGATTCTGGATCTGACAAAAGCTTTGTAGATGTAAAGTTTAGTCATCTTATCAATAGAGAACCGGTGATGCTAACGACTAACTATAATGTGGAATTAGCCGATGGAAAGATTGTTAGTACTAATTCTATACTAAGAGGGTGTACCTTGAAGTTAGGGAATTACGCCTTTGATATCGACTTAATGCCTATAGAGTTAGGATCTTTCGACGTGATTATTGGGATGGATTGGTTAATGGCGCATAGTGCGGTGATTGTTTGTGGAGAAAGGTTAGTCCAAATCCCGTTGAGGAATAGGGTTTTGACTGTGAAGGGTAATGAATGTACTTCTCGTCTAAAAGTAATATCTTGCCTGAAGATGATGAGGTATGTGGAAGAAGGATGCGATGTATTTCTGGCGCAGATTTCTAGTGATGGTGATGTAGAGACAAAGTTGGAAGAGGTGCATGTGATTCGAGAGTATCCGGAAGTTTTTCCTGATGAGTTGCCGGGTTTACCGCCCTCTCGTGAAGTAGAATTTCAGATCGATTTGATGCCAGGAGCTGCACCAGTTGCTCGTGCACCTTATCGATTGGCACCGTCAGAACTGAATGAGTTATCTGATCAATTGAAAGAATTGATGGATAAGGGGTTTATTCGACCGAGTTCATCACCATGGGGAGCGCCTGTGTTGTTTGTAAAGAAGGATGGGTCGTTTAGAATGTGTATCGACTATCGAGAGCTTAACAAATTGACTGTTAAGAATCGGTATCCATTGTCGAGGATTGACGATTTATTTGATCAGTTGCAAGGTTCCTGTGTGTACTCAAAGATTGACTTGAGATCAGGGTATCATCAACTGCGAGTTAGAGAGGAGGATATTCCTATAACTGCTTTTCGTACGCGATATGGACATTTTGAATTCCGAGTGATGCCTTTTGGGTTAACGAATGCGCCTACATTATTCATGGATCTTATGAATCGTGTGTGCAAGCCATATTTGGATAAGTTTGTCATTGTATTCATTGATGATATTATTATTTACTCCAAGAGCAAAGAAGAACACGAGAAGCACTTGAGGACGATATTGCATCTGTTGAAGAAAGAGAAGCTGTACGCGAAATTCTCCAAGTGTGAGTTTTGGTTGGAATCTGTACAATTTCTTGGGCATGTGATTGACAGCGAAGGAGTTCGTGTGGATCCTGCCAAGGTAGAGGCAATTAAGGAATGGTCGGCACCGACAACGCCGACTGAATTTCGACAATTTCTTGGTTTAGCTGGTTATTATCGGAGATTCATCAAAAGGTTTTCGTTGATTGCAAAGCCGTTGACCAATCTTACTGAGAAGAATAGGGTGTTTGAATGGGGAAATGATGAAGAAATCGCTTTCAAAACACTTAAGGACAAATTGTGTTCTGCTCCGATTTTGTCATTGCCAGAAGGAATCGAAGACTTCATGGTTTATTGTGACGCGTCTCACAAAGGTTATGGAGCTGTTTTGATGCAGCGTGAGAAGGTGATCGCTTACGCGTCGAGACAATTGAGGAAGCATGAGGAAAACTACACTACGCATGATTTGGAATTGGGAGCTTTAGTTTTTACGCTAAAGTTATGGAGACACTATTTGTATGGGACTAAGTGTGTTGTATTCACTGACCACAAGAGTTTGCAGCACATATTAGACCAAAAGGAGTTGAATATGAGGCAAAGACGATGGGTGGAACTACTGAGTGACTATGACTGCGAGATTCTCTACCATCCTGGCAAGGCGAACGTTGTAGCGGATGCACTTAGTAGGAAGGATAGAGAGAAACCTTTGAGAGTCAGAGCATTAGTGATGGCTGAGGGTGTTGATTTGACCGGAACAATATTGAAGGCTCAAGAGAAGGGATTGATGAAAGAAAATATTGGCGCTGAGAATATGGGAAGACTGCAAAAACCTCTTTTTGTGGTAAAGTCAGACGGGCTGAGATATTTTGAGAATCATATTTGGTTAACGCTATGTCCATCCGAGGAAGGAATGACTGGAGTACGAGTTTGGTTATGAATGAGTCTCATAAGTCGAAGTACTCGATACATCCTGGAGCGGATAAGATGTATCATGATCTGAAGAAAGTCTACTGGTGGCCGAATATGAAGGCAGAGAATGCTCGTTACGTCAGTAAGTGTTTGACTTGCGCGAAGGTTGAAGCTGAACATAAGAGACCGTCTGGGTTGTTGGTACAACCTGAGATCCCAGAATGGAAATGGGAGAAGATTGCTATGGATTTCGTGACGGGTTTACCGAGAACTCCTGGTGGTTGCGATATGATTTGGGTAATAGTGGATAGATTGACGAAATTTGCTCACTTTTTACCTATGAAGAAGACGGATAGCATGGAGAAACTTGCCAGTGTGTACGTGAAGGAGATTGTTTGTCGACATGGTGTACCTTTATCGATCATTTCAGATCGCGATAGCAGGTTTACTTCAGAATTTTGGAAATCTCTTCAACGTGCGATGGGCACCGAATTGAGTTTGAGAACGACCTATCACCCTGAAACTGATGGCCAAAGCGAACAAACTATTCAGACGTTGGAGGACATGCTCCGAGCATGCGTGATTGATTTCGGAGGAAGTTGGGAACGCCACTTGCCTTTAGTGGAGTTTTCGTATAATAACAGTTATCATGTGAGCATTAAGGCTGCACCATTTGAAGCGTTGTATGGAAGGAAGTGTAGATCTCTTGTGTGTCCGAGTGAAGTGGGAGAGAGTCAGTTGACTGGGCCCGAGATGGTTTTGGAGACGACAGAGAAGATTTTGCAAATTAAGAACCGTTTACTTGCTGCAAGAAGCCGACAGAAGAGTTATGCTGATAATAGGAGGAAACCATTGGAATTTGAGGTCGAAGACATGGTCATGCTTAAGGTTTCGCCATGGAAGGGTGTGATTCGTTTTGGGAAGGAAGGAAAGCTGAGTCCACGGTATATTGGACCGTTCAAGATCGTTAAGCGAATTGGACTGGTAGCATATAAGTTAGAATTGCCGAATGAGCTTAGTGCTATTCACGACACGGTATCGAATTTGAAGAAAAGCTTGGCGGATAAGGAATTGGTGATTCCTTTGGACGAGATTCAGCTTGACGATAAAATGCATTTCGTGGAGAAACCAGTGGAGATTATGGACCGAGAGGTTAAGAGGTTGAAGCACAGTAGAATTCCCATTGTGAAGGTACGATGGAATTCTAGGTGTGGACCGGAATACACTTGAGAACGTGAGGACTTCTTCAAGGAGAGATATCCTCATCTGTTCCAGCGGTACGAAATGTGAGTATAAGAAGAGGCGAGCGTCGGGACGTCGCTCTCTTTAAGGAGGGGGTGGATGTAATACCCAGAAACCGAGGTCACTTATCTTACCCTAAATTACGAATATTTTTGAAATTTTTAAGAAATTTCGTTTATTATATATTTAATCGTTTTAGTTGAAACCGAGGTTTGAGGTAGTAATCTTGACGATTGATGATTTAAGAAGAACGATGGCGACTACGATCCCGACGGATGCCCAATTTTTATGTTTTTATTGTCGCTTTATCGATATTATAATTTTTCGAGAATTTTATTTTTGGTTCGTATTAAGTCGAGCCGGGTGCGTTTTATTTCTTTCTGGGTGCGTTTAAATTGTTCTAAAATTATTTTGGAGTGTTCGGGACGACCCCCGACTCCCGCAATATTTTCCAAGTCGACTAATAAGTCATTTCCCGCAAATTATTGAGTTCGTTTAAATATGAGGCCAAAAGAATGCCTAAATTGCACAAAAGGCCCTTAAAAATTTACAAAAGGAAAGGATGAACACACACAACACAAAAACACTCAAAAATTTTCACCCTCTTTCCCTCTCTCTCCCTTTGACCGTCAACCATCATCACCACCACCACCACAATTTTTTTCTTGTTTTGATCTAATCCAACTTAAGACCACTCTTTCTAATCATTTAGTAAGTGTTTTTCCACAATCAAATCCAACATGCATTAACATGATTTTTCAAGAATTAAAAGATTTTTCAAAAAGTTTGATTTTGTGTAATTAAACCTAATGCATGTGTAATTGGTGTTTAGATAATGTTTAATCACCATTTGAATTAACCAAAACAAGTTTGGTTTGGGTGTTTTGATCACCAACACCCCCACGGCCAAATGGGGGTGTTTGGTGGATCATGGTGTTTGATGATTTTGTTTGTGGGTTTGTGTTTAGATTGATGTTTTAGGTGTGTTTGAATGGGTTAAACACATTTCATGTTTGATTTGGTAAATGGGTATTTGAGTGGATTTGATGTTCTAGGTGTTAGGTACTGATTAAGGTGTTTAGGAGTGGTCATGAGTGGTTAAGTTAGGGCTAGGTGTCGTTAAAATGGTTTGGAAACAAGTGCTAAGGTGATTTTGAAGTAGTAATTTTTAGGCAGATTATTTAAGGGTGTTTTTGAAAATCTTAAGTCTAAATACAGGTCATAAACACAGTATTTAGTTGTAGAGCTTTGTTTTAGCTTCAATTTGGTATAAGAAAGACCTTACGACTCCTAACGAGTCAAAAGTTATGATATTTTGAAAGTTCGTGTACCGGGAGATGAGAACCTACATAATCCGAAATTATGTTTGGTTTGTGTCAAATCCCCGGGACCATAGATAGAATTTGATAAATGATTGAAAGTTGATTTTTATTTTCAAACCTACATTTGTGAGTCCATTTTTAGACTTAGGTATTGGATTGGTCAATGGTGTATTTTAAATGGGTCAAACAAGTCCAACATGGTCAATGTGCAAAATCAGTCCAAAATATGTACGTTTCTATTTGACGCTCGTTATGCTAGTGTATTATTTGATTCTGGATCTGACAAAAGCTTTGTAGATGTAAAATTTAGTCATCTTATCAATAGAGAACCGGTGATGCTAACGACTAACTATAATGTGGAATTAGCCGATGGAAAGATTGTTAGTACTAATTCTATACTAAGAGGGTGTACCTTGAAGTTAGGGAATTACGCCTTTGATATCGACTTAATGCCTATAGAGTTAGGATCTTTCGACGTGATTATTGGGATGGATTGGTTAATGGCGCATAGTGCGGTGATTGTTTGTGGAGAAAGGTTAGTCCAAATCCCGTTGAGGAATAGGGTTTTGACTGTGAAGGGTAATGAATGTACTTCTCGTCTGAAAGTAATATCTTGCCTGAAGATGATGAGGTATGTGGAAGAAGGATGCGATGTATTTCTGGCGCAGATTTCTAGTGATGGTGATGTAGAGACAAAGTTGGAAGAGGTGCATGTGATTCGAGAGTATCCGGAAGTTTTTCCTGATGAGTTGCCGGGTTTACCGCCCTCTCGTGAAGTAGAATTTCGGATCGATTTGATGCCAGGAGCTGCACCAGTTGCTCGTGCACCTTATCGGTTGGCACCGTCAGAACTGAATGAGTTATCTGATCAATTGAAAGAATTGATGGATAAGGGGTTTATTCGACCGAGTTCATCACCATGGGGAGCGCCTGTGTTGTTTGTAAAGAAGAAGGATGGGTCATTTAGAATGTGTATCGACTATCGAGAGCTTAACAAATTGACTGTTAAGAATCGGTATCCATTGCCGAGGATTGGCGATTTATTTGATCAGTTGCAAGGTTCCTGTGTGTACTCAAAGATTGACTTGAGATCAGGGTATCATCAACTGCGAGTTAGAGAGGAGGATATTCCTATAACTGCTTTTCGTACGCGATATGGACATTTTGAATTCCGAGTGATGCCTTTTGGGTTAACGAATGCGCCTACATTATTCATGGATCTTATGAATCGTGTGTGCAAGCCGTATTTGGATAAGTTTGTCATTGTATTCATTGATGATATTCTTATTTACTCCAAGAGCAAAGAAGAACACGAGAAGCACTTGAGGACGATATTGCATCTGTTGAAGAAAGAGAAGCTGTACGCGAAATTCTCCAAGTTTTAGTTTTGGTTGGAATCTGTACAATTTCTTGGGCATGTGATTGACAGCGAAGGAGTTCGTGTGGATCCTGCCAAGGTAGAGGCAATTAAGGAATGGTCGGCACCGACAACGCCGACTGAAGTTCGACAATTTCTTGGTTTAGCTGGTTATTATCGGAGATTCATCAAAGGGTCTTCGTTGATTGCAAAGCCTTTGACCAATCTTACTGAGAAGAATCGGGTGTTTGAATGGGGAAATGATGAAGAAATCGCTTTCAAAACACTTAAGGACAAATTGTGTTATGCTCCGATTTTGTCATTGCCAGAAGGAATCGAAGACTTCATGGTTTATTGTGATGCGTCTCACAAAGGTTATGGAGCTGTTTTGATGCAGCGTGAGAAGGTGATCGCTTACGCGTCGAGACAATCGAGGAAGCATGAGGAAAACTACACTACACATGATTTGGAATTGGGAGCTTTAGTTTTTGCGCTAAAGTTATGGAGACACTATTTGTATGGGACTAAGTGTGTTGTATTCACTGACCACAAGAGTTTGCAGCACATATTAGACCAAAAGGAGTTGAATATGAGGAAAAGACGATGGGTGGAACTACTGAGTGACTATGACAGCGAGATTCGCTACCACCCTGGCAAGGCGAACGTTGTAGCGGATGCACTTAGTAGGAAGGATAGAGAGAAACCTTTGAGAGTCAGAGCATTAGTGATGGCCGAGGGTGCTGATTTGACCGGAACAATATTGAAGGCTCAAGAGAAGGGATTGATGAAAGAAAATATTGGCGTTGAGAATCTGGGAAGACTACAGAAACCTCTTTTTGTGGTAAAGTCAGACGGGCTGAGATATTTTGAGAATCAGATTTGGTTAACGCTATGTCCATCCGAGGAAGGAATGACTGGAGTACGAGATTTGGTTATGAATGAGTCTCATAAGTCGAAGTACTCGATACATCCTGGAGCGGATAAGATGTATCATGATATGAAGAAAGTCTACTGGTGGCCGAATATGAAGGCAGAGAATGCTCGTTACGCCAGTAATTGTTTGACTTGCGCGAAGGTTAAAGCTGAACATAAGAGACCGTCTGGGTTGTTGGTACAACCTGAGATCCCAGGATGGAAATGGGAGAAGATTGCTATGGATTTCGTGACGGGTTTACCGAGAACTCCTGGTGGTTGCGATATGATTTGGGTAATAGTGGATAGATTGACGAAATCTGCTCACTTTTTACCTATGAAGAAGACGGATAGCATGGAGAAACTTGCCAGTGTGTACGTGAAGGAGATTGTTTGTTGACATGGTGTACCTTTATCGGTCATTTCAGATCGCGATAGCAGGTTAACTTCGGAATTTTGGAAATCTCTTAAACATGCGATGGGCACCGAATTGAGTTTGAGAACGACCTATCACCCTGAAACTGATGGCCAAAGCGAACGAACTATTCAGACGTTAGAGGACATGCTCCGAGCATGCGTGATTGATTTCGGAGGAAGTTGGGAACGCCACTTGCCTTTAGTGGAGTTTTCGTATAATAACAGTTATCATGCGAGCATTAAGGCTGCACCATTTGAAGCGTTGTATGGAAGGAAGTGTAGATCTCCTGTGTGTCCGAGTGAAGTGGGAGAGAGTCAGTTGACTGGGCCCGAGATGGTTTTGGAGACGACAGAGAAGATTGTGCAAATTAAGAACCGTTTACTTGCTGCAAGAAGCCGACAAAAGAGTTATGCCGATAATAGGAGGAAACCATTGGAATTTGAGGTCGAAGACATGGTCATGCTTAAGGTTTCGCCATGGAAGGGTGTGATTCGTTTTTGGAAGAAAGGAAATCTGAGTCCACGGTATATTGGACCGTTCAAGATTGTTAAGCGAATTGGACCGGTAGCATATAAGTTAGAATTGCCGAATGAGCTTAGTGCTATTCACGACATGTTTCACGTATCGAATTTGAAGAAAAGCTTGGCGGATAAGGAATTGGTGATTCCTTTGGACGAGATTCAGCTTGACGATAAAATGCATTTCGTGGAGAAACCAGTGGAGATTATAGACCGAGAGGTTAAGAGGTTGAAGCACAGTAGAATTCCCATTGTGAAGGTACGATGGAATTCTAGGTGTGGACCGGAATACACTTGGGAACGTGAGGACTTCTTCATGGAGAGATATCCTCATCTGTTCCAGTGGTACGAAATGTGAGTATAAGAAGAGGCGAGCGTCGGGACGTCGCTCTCTTTAAGGAGGGGGTGAATGTAATACCCAGAAACCGAGGTCACTTATCTTACTCTAAATTACGAATATTTTTGAAATTTTTAAGAAATTTCGTTTATTATATATTTAATCGTTTTAGTTGAAACCGAGGTTTGAGGTTGTAATCTTGACGATTGACGATTTAAGAAGAACGATGGCGACTACGATCCCGGCGGATTCCCAATTTTTATGTTTTTATTGTCGCTTTATCGATATTATAATTTTTCGAGAATTTTATTTTTGGTTCGTATTAAGTCGAGCCGGGTGCGTTTTATTTCTTTCCGGGTGCGTTTAAATTGTTCTAAAATTATTTTGGAGTGTTCGGGACGACCCCTGACTCCCGCAAAATTTTCCAAGTCGACTAATAAGTCATTTCCCGCAAATTATTGAGGTCGTTTAAATATGAGGCCAAAAGAATGCCTAAATTGCACAAAAGGCCCTTAAAAATTTACAAAAGGAAAGGATGAACACACACAACACAAAAACACTCAAAATTTTTCACCCTCTTTCCCTCTCTCTCCCTTTGACCGTCAACCATCATCACCACCACCACCACAATTTTTTTTTCTTGTTTTGATCTAATCCAACTTAAGACCACTCTTTCTAATCATTTAGTAAGTGTTTTTCCACAATCAAATCCAACATGCATTAACATGATTTTTCAAGAATTAAAAGATTTTTCAAAAAGTTTGATTTTGTGTAATTAAACCTAATGCATGTGTAATTGGTGTTTAGATAATGTTTAATCACCATTTGAATTAACCAAAACAAGTTTGGTTTGGGTGTTTTGATCACCAACACCCCACGGCCAAATGGGCGTGTTTGGTGGATCATGGTGTTTGATGATTTTGTTTGTGGGTTTGTGTTTAGATTGATGTTTTAGGTGTGTTTGAATGGGTTAAACACATTGCATGTTTGATTTAGTAAATGGGTATTTGAGTGGATTTGATGTTATAGGTTTGGGACTGATTAAGGTGTTTAGGAGTGGTCATGAGTGGTTAAGTTAGGGCTAGGTGTCGTTAAAATGGTTTGGAAACAAGTGCTAAGGTGATTTTGAAGTAGTAATTTTTAGGCAGATTGTTTAAGGGTGTTTTTGAAAATCTTAAGTCTAAATACAGGTCATAAACATAGGATTTAGTTGTAAAGCTTTGTTTTAGCTTCGATTTGGTATAAGAAAGAGCTTACGACTCCTAACGAGTCAAAAGTTATGATATTTTGAAAGTTCGTGTACCGGGAGATGAGAACCTACATAATCCGAAATTATGTTTGGTTTGGGTCAAATCCCGGGGACCATAGATAGAGTTTGGTAAATGATTGAAAGTTGATTTTGTTTTCAAACCTACATTTGTGATTTCATTTTTAGACTTAGGTATTGGATTGGTCAATGGTGTATTTAAATGGGTCAAACAAGTCCAACATGGTCAATGTGCAAAATCAGTCCAAAATATGTACGTCTAGTAATGTGTTAAGTAACGAGTCATAAAAGTGAAAACTTTTCATGGGATTAAAAATGGGTTTTCTACAGGTCATAAGGTATTTTCACAAATTTTGTTGAATTTTATATAAGTAGTTAAGTCATAGAAAACAACCCGTACTTTTGGTAAGTATAGGCAAAAATATAAAAAGGAAACCAACTTGAATAACAAAGATAAATGGTAATAGTCTTGTAATGATTACTTGATTGGGTTTTTGGCGTGAGTTAGTAATTCTGACAATTGACTAATATGTATCTATTATACAGTACTTAAAGTTATATAAATGAGATTGACTCATTACGCGTTGTTGTTAGGTACGTGATTGAATTTTTCGGGCATCCTCGTCGTTGGTGATTGTCATTCGTTACGTCGACTACTTCTAACTAAGGTGTGAATTTGTAGCCTCGCTTACTACTGTTATAAATTGTTTTTACCCGCGAGGGAGATGCATGCTAGTTTTTATAAAATGAACATAAGACATGAATGATTGTTGGACCCGAAGTTGCCTAAATTGTGTTGAGTTCCTAGTTGCATAAGACCCTATATTCATGAACTATTAACTATTGTTTAATCCTCGTGTAGATTGAAAATAGCCGCTTATATAATTGATAGTACTATGGGGTTGACGACCCTATCCGAGACGAGGGCTAGTACGTTGAGTACCCCCTGCGGACGGATAACTTGTGATAAGAAATAAGGTATAATTGCAACTAATGCCTTTAGAAGGGGCACTGGTTTCATCTTAATCATGCCGGTAATTATACGCGGGTAATTGAGTTAACGGATTAGTGTCATGATCTTAAACACAATTGTAATAACCTTGATAATAGATTGTTTGATCGACAATTCTATAAATGATCGTGATTGATTTTTGTAACACTTATGTTCAAAATGAGATTGTAAAACCTATGAATTCCACTTAACATTATTTGTTGATCCATTTTAGCATGTGTTTCAGGTAATCGATGATGTGTAGCAAGGAGCATGCAAAGGATGGAAGTTGTGTGTGGCTTGGCGATCTACTTGTTTTTCCACCCTTATTTAACTTGAAACTCTTTTATTTTCTGTCATGTGAACAAAAATGTATCTTTTGGGGTTGATATTTAGTGGGGACCAAACGCAAACTCTGTTTTGTATCATCTTGTGATTTGGAAAACTGTAGACTTGTATGTTTTAACAATGTTTAAATTTATGTTTAAGCTTTTACGTCTCCTTGAGTTGTTTGATATAGCTTGTGTGTGATGATAACTGCCTAGCATCCAAATGTTGTAGTTCCGCTGCGCATAGCATTTGTGGGGGGGGGGGGGGGGGGTGTTAGATCACTAAACTATAAAGTGATGTGGTTGTGTCTTGTGAGTTCTCACTAAACTATAAAGTGATGTGGTTGTGTCTTGTGAGTTCTCACTAAACTATAAAGTTATGTGGTTGTGTCTTGTGAGTTCTCACTAAACTACAAAGTGATGAGTAGTTGTGTTGTGTGAAGTTCTTATTTAGCTTCAAAGTGAAGAGTTATGAAGATTGTGTCTAGCTTTCGATTAGAATTCGACATCTAGCCTTGTGTCAGAAAATGGTTAAGTACGCAACATTGTGAAGATTGGTTCTAGCTTTCGATTAGAACTCGATATCTAGCCTTGTGTCGTAAAATGGTGAAGTGGGCGACGTTGTGTAGATTGGTCCAATCTAAGATTAGGTCTCGACATTTAGCTTTGTGTCAGAAAATAATGTAATCGACGTTGTAAGGTTTTATCCGCCAAGAAGGGAGCTTGTGGATATAGTGGAAATCTCGAGTAAAGTGTACTCGTGGAGTGGAGTAGGAACGAGGATAGAGCTTCGTTGTCGAACAACTATAAATCTTGGTGTCTTCCTACTAGGTTGTTTCTTTCCTTACTCATTACTTACATTCATTATCATTACACTTACTACACATTGTTAATGCATTAGAACTGAACCTAATCATTATGCAACTAGCTTTCAAGTAAAAGATAGTTTTAACACTCACCTAATTGAAAGGAATTTTAATTAGGAGATAAAACCGATTAGAAACTATTCAACTCCCCCTTCTAATTTCTAAAATTGGTATCAGAGCGATGGTGACACAAGGTCTTTGAAGTATATTGTGCTTTAAAACTTGGATCGATCCATTGTCTCCTCAAATTAGAAAGTTAAGTTGTACTAAAGTTTCTTTTTGGTGAAAACTATTTTTTCTTTGAAAATAGGCCTTTTAATTGATAATATTGCATCTCCTCTAGATTAGTAGCATCTATGCATTTTAGATTTAATCTTGTAATGTATCTACTAGTTTGCATCTTGTTATGTGTAGGTACTCATGAAGATTAATCATTTAATTGATTGTGGATTGAGTCACTTACACTTGTGGTAGATTCATCTTCTTTGATTTCCAAATGATTATAGCAAGATGGATAAAAGTGATACTAGTCTTTGAAGACCTAGTAGTCATTTTAGTCATGATTGGGCTTTGCATTGGTTCCTTGATAGCTTGGAATACAATTTGTGGCTAAGGTACATTTTCGTTCTTCCACATGCCCTATTGATCATTCTTTTGATCATTAATTGACTATGTGCCTGTTCTTGGCATCCTTGCCTTGACATTTGTTTGTGGTTTATGATTCTTTTTCTTTTGCTCTCTCAAACCTTCATTGCTTGGATGCTTGACTCACTATGGGGATGTAGAGTGAGTTAGTAGTAGCTTAAAGTATCAAGCATTTGCACCCTTACGGTTAGTAGGCCCTTTATCATGTTTAATTTGTGCAATTGAGCTCATCTCTAGGATGATTGATGAATCCCTTGAGATACCAATCTACTTCATAATTTGTAGTTGGACTTTACACATTTGGGATTGAATTATTCCAAGGATATTGTTATTGTAAATCCTAGCAATAATAATTGTCCAATCACATGGGAGAGAAAGTGAATTCATACTTTGCTCAAATTTTGGTATAGACTAAAACTATTATTGAAAGTGATCTTACTCTATGCATCAAAATTGCTTTGTGATGATTCATTACTTTAACACACCCAAATTTACACGCAGCGGAATACATCATTGGGTGCTAAACAATGATACAATAACACATAATTTATAAAGAACGACTCGAAAAGAGACGTTTTAGATTTATCGTTCCTAGAACATTTGTCAGAGTAACGTAGTCCCAAGTAATCGTTACCAAAAGATAAGTTAAAACAACATATTGGTTTGTTTTAAAAATGGAACGATAAATAAATCAAAGAGTTTGAACAACAAAAGCAGTGCACAACTTCATTCCCCGTGACCTCCAAGCTTCCACTTCTTGATTACCTGAAATACATGTGAGTAAAACAATCAGCAAAAATGCCGAGTGAATCTATAGGTTTATTTAATCAATTTGAACACAAGCAAAGATTATAAGTTTGTGGCATGCTTATAAGCATCAAATAATAATTCGCATCAACAATAATAATTGTATATAGCATAAATTGCAATAAGCTCATGGAACCGAGCCCTTAGACACTCACTTTAGAGGTCTGATAAGACAGGAGATTTATTAATTGTCGGTTACCTCTAGATTATTGGTACATTGCCGTATACCTGACTTCTCAATACAATATGTTCAAACAGTGTGGAGGTCGGGCCTAAGCTTCTATGACAAGTCCACAAAAACTGAACCGGGGCGACTTCCCCCATAGATCTATTAATTGTACTAGCGGTTAACCCATCATAGGTTAATTAACGGTCCATAATTGAGGTTTTAACAAAGGCAATCACTTAATGCAATTTAAAGGCAACCACGGGTCCGTTCATAGAGGGACAAAGCATACCATAAAAATCTTGTGTTCTAAGTTTATAAAACATGTATTCCCCCTCGCGGGTTTAAGTATAAAGCGAGGCTATAGACTCACCTTAGCCAATAGTGGTAATGAGACGATCGCCGACGATAGATGATGCCTTTCAAACACGAGAACCGCAACCTATCAAATGAGATGCGTTCATTAATAATAGACTCGAGAAATAACCCATACATAAGAATATAAAACTCGACTCATAAAATCACGACAAAATTGAGAGAAAACGATAAAAGTGATACTATTACACTCTCCTATATATTCATTTTATTATTCTACGCCTTTAATAAAAATCTGCCGGAACATACCGAATGTCCAAGCCGTTTTCCCATACTTAAACTTATCAAATTTTTATGATGCTACTCAGAGAACTTACTTTCTATATATAGAAAGTCCTCTCAAAAGCCCATTAAAAGATTTTACTTCTAAAGTTCCCTGCCCGACTCATCTTTGAATCACAAAATCCGGACAGTTTAGCGACCTTGACTTACGAAACCATTTTGACCATTCTAAACAACTCCATTTGTAAAACCGCCACTTGATTCTAAAAATAGACTCAAAATGCTAAACTTGGAGCCTGAGAACAGCCCTTGAATCATTTTGAAACTCATTTTATAGTCCCCGAGATTCGATCCAAATATCGACAACAATTTTCGGATTGTGTTGACACTCGTCTCCCGGTACACGAAAATCAAACTAGTGTATCTTCCACCTCGTTTGGAGTTGGAAGGCCTACTTTATATCAAATCGAAGCGAACGAAATTCTATACAACATAATCCCATAATATCAACCTATTTTCAGACTTAAGATTTCCGAAAATGCCTCTAAACCAACTGTCAAAAATTGGCCATTTAAAAACCATACAAAATCAAGTTTTTGATCAAAACCAACAACTTTTATCATCATTCTAACATCCTAATATCATCACAATCTAATCCTAACACTTGTATCATCATCTAAATCAAAAACCCAAAATCAAAAATATATTTTCTTTACAAAAATAACATGATATACACATGATTATCACTAGATAATCACATGCAACATCATCTAACAACTTTACTCACCAAGATTCTTGATCAAAAATTCAAAGTTCATGCATGTTGATGAAAATGGTACCAAAAGAATCCTCTTTCAATTCTAAGGATGGGACTTTGATTGGTTTTTGAAGATTCAAACAAGAGTTCAAGAAAATTGAAGATTAAGGTGGTGGTGTTCTTGGTGTTACATGGCAACAAGAGGGAGAGAGAGGGTGTAGTGGTTTGTTTTTATTTTTAAAATTACAATATGTGTAAAAATGTAAGTGGAAAAACTTAATATAGTCCAAGGTTAGGATAGTTTTTGCCAATTTGTGATTGTTTTGGTCCAAAATGAAAATAGTTAGATAAAAAGTGGGAAATGACTAAAAGTCAATTTTACAAATATTTACGGGACTCGGGTTTCGTAAAAAAAAATTTTCAAAAGTTTAAACGCACATGAAAAATAATAATATAACGACTCGATACGTAATTAAAACGATATCGTCGAAAGTATTAAATATCGAAACGATCGATAATAAAATATAAAATTTTAGGCATCCGTCGGTATCGCGATCACTAGTAGTCCTCGTTACTCGTCAAAATATTAAAATATAATATTTAATATCGGTTTCAACTTAAACCGTTAAACATAATAATATTTAACATTGTAAAATATCTTCAAAATAATTGAAAATAGAATTAAATTATGACCTTATTTTTACGAGTTTTACATCCTCACCACCTTAAGGGAGCGACGTCCCGGCGCTTAACTCGCCTCATACACGAGTTTTTCACTACCCGGAAGGATGAGGGCATTCCTTATAAAGAAGTCTTCACGTTCCCATGTGAATCTCGATCCACGATCTCCACTGGTTCTTTTACAAAACACAACTTGTCGTCAAGTTGTATCTCACCAAAAAGGAATAAATAAATCCTTATCCACCAGTCACTCGTCAAGCTCGACAGATGAAAATTTTATGAATCACACGAAGCTCATTCGACGACAAGAATAGGTGACAGGATTTTCGGGTAAGTCCAGCTAAAAAAAAATGTCACAATTTAAAGGATAGCCACTGGCCGGATAGCCATGGACACACATCAAAAAGAATTAACAAGAAAAACATTTTCGTCATCGGAGGGTGCTCACACGCGGGTCCCTACTCAAAAGATAATACAAAGACACCATCTCACTTTTGCCAACGCGCATTAAAGTCTCAATAAATATCGTCGTTGAAAGTCAAAAAGATATTACATAATATGTGTTCTACATGATCGGACGTCATCGGATGATGCCGTCTCAAGTTCTCACAACTTTCGATCATTTGACTAGATCACACACCATATAAGTACATAAAAGAAAAGGTCGAACATAAACATCGAGTATAGATCTCCACCGTTAATCATCGGGAAAACCTTGAATGAACCCTTGATAATAACCACTTGATCTCCAGGGTCTTTCCACTTGCGGTGTCGGCTTCAACATACTCCTCGAGGTTGTAACGAATTTATTAAATCCATTCATTAAGAGATTCGGTCCTCAATCATTCTACAAGTACACACATAAATCCTGGTGACACTTATCGTTTCTTCTTATACACTGCTTCCCGAGATTTGTTTTAAACTCAGAATAAAATAGTAATCTTCAATACGAGGAACATAACGAGATAAAAATGAATTCAATAAACGCATAAACAGACAAGATGTGGTAAAATGATTTAAGGTTGACGATCGACGAGGGATCTCGACTCACGTAAACGTAAAACATAATAATTCACAACACTAGAAAAATGAGAGCGAAAAATGAATTAAATATTAACATTAAAATAACATTGGTCACAATTATCCGTCTCGGATTTGGTATTACCTTAAAACTCAGTTGAGGTACTTTCTTGATAAAGATGATATATTAAAGATAGAAGTAAAATAGTTTCAAAATTTATTTTGGTTGTCTTAAGAAACTTTGAAAGAATGACATGAATTTATTAATTAAACTCATACTGATGGTTACGATTTAGAAAATATAATTTCCAAATTGAATCATTATTAGGAATATAAATTAAACCGGTAATTTCATTACATTAAAAGTAATGTATGATAAGTTAATTAGTTAAAAAGATATACCGTAATTTCATTTTAAACATTAGTTCTAATTATACAAAGGGTGATGTATAAATTTGACCTTTACTTGTGATAGTTATTTCGATAATTGATAATCATTGGAAAATGTATAAAAGTTCCAAAAAAATCTTTTATAATACATTGTAGAAGTACATAAAGGTGTTTATTATTTCAATATAAACATGGGATATATTCGGGTTTCAAAATGTGACAAGATAACAAACGAATACGAATGGAATTAATAGTCAACAATTAGTACGAAATCAACGGTACAAAAGGGGACGAAGCAAATGTCGTATGAATTCTTAAAGAGAATAATAAAATAAAGGCGTTGATGGTAAGAAGATAAGAAATAATAGATTAAACAAGTTGTCAATTTTGTTAGTGCGGTTGATGGTTCACCAATATCAGCTCGTTAACTTAGCGATGGTCGATACATGATCGGAAATAAAATCCACACAAAAAAATTTAATAAAATAAAATTCCTAATAATCACCTGTAATTAAAACAAATCAAATGAACGATGTTAGTGTTTAAAGAGAGAAGTCAAAGCACGGTTCACAAAAGTAGATTTCGAGACAAACGAGAGTGACAGACGTCATCCCGGATATACGGAATTCACTCTAGTGATAATTCATTATTCACGTGCGGAGACATTCCAAAAATCTATAAAATCACATAAAGAACATTGGACGATAAGGAAGTATAAAACATCGAGACTTTCAAGTCATTTATCAACAGTCAGTAATTAGACGAACGGTCAAAAGAAATCAGTTATAAGACAAAATGAAGTAACAAGTGGAAAACGATTGTCGAGTAAAAACGTATTCGTAAGCGCGTAATTCGTTCAAGAAAAGGTAAGAAAACGTATGCGGATGCATAGAAATTGTGCTATTTGCATAAAATATAAAGGTTTTCGAAACTTCTTTTCACTTTATTTCATTTTATTTATCTTTTTAATAAATACAAGTATAAAGTTGATTATTATCAAGATTTTTAAGGTGACTACTATTCAGCCTAGCATGGTTCCTTCTAAATTAGACATAGGTGATCAGGCCATGTATAATTTAGGGCTAGCAATGCAGTGCTCCGTTTCGTCGAAAAGTATTACGTTTCGTATCTTTATATAAACCATGCCATTTGTAAAATGGAATTTAAAATTAGTTTATAAATTTATAGGATACAAGTAATTTTGTGAGATACTTAATAAGCAACTTTTAATCTTACGAAAAGTATTTTATAAGACCAAAGTAAAAATAATTGGTGAAAATAATCGTAAAACAATATCAGATTTATTTATAATATGACATTATGACAACGTATAAAGTAGTCAAAGTTTTGCAAAAAGTGGCAAATAGTAGCTCATAAAACAACCAATGAAATGGTTACAAGTTGTTAAGTTTTCAAAGGGTTATAAGGTTTAGACGAAAACGTCATGAGATACGCGATAAGAATGTCAACGAAGAATGTGAAGGCAAAACTTCAAAACTCAACTCAAATCAGTGGAAGGTTAGAAGAAAACGAAAATAAAATAACATCGAATGACAAATGAGTCATATATATGAAAAGAATAAAACAATCCACATGTGTATTCTTTGTAAGATACTCGACACAGCATGCTTTTAAGAAAGTATGTTATTCGTTTTTAAATTACACCATTAATCCGGTAATTGCTAATCCTGTACTGTTTCTATTTTTAAATATTTTCACATGCAACTAGTATTCGTTAGTTGTAAAATAATATTTGTTAAAATTTTACGATCTCAAATGAAATCAAAACAGCTTAAAAACATTTAAAACTCATGTTTTGAATTTTCTATCAGATTTAACTTTTAAATATGAGCCGATTAATTGACCCGATAAACGACATCTCCAAGACTCGGAGTCTAAAGCATTTTGATACAAAACGACGTTTCAGACAACTTTCTAATTTTGCCCGAGACCTGAAACCCAATGTAAAATGACTAAAATACCCCTGCAAGTTCTGCACCGGTTTGACTATTTTATCTTAAAAACGCAGGTTTTACTTTTAAGTTTTGATCTGTTTATACTGCCCCTACAGTTTCTGCATAAAGTGTATTTTTCGACACTTCTTAACGGCTCAAAATATATACATATATACACACATGTCTTGTGGATTTTATAACAACGAAAAATAAATCTCGTAATGAGCATCAAATATAATATAGCATGATGAATGACAGAAAATGCTTCAAGGTATTCAACACGAAATTTAGGAAGCAAGACGGTGAAAGACGTTCGTAATGTAGATTTCAAAATGCAATGTAGGCAAATCTCCTTGGTGCCACGATTGTCCAAAAACACAACACATAACAAGAAAATAATGGAACATTCATAGGTTGCGTTCCGAGAGCAAGAAGGCTAATGAAAGGGGATAGTACAAGTTTATAGATGTAAAATCGTATTCCAATCTAGCGCCATAATCTAGACGATGATTTATAAAATGACGATGACGTTACCGAGATATAAGCAAACAATACACTTCGGAGTCGATACATATAACTGTCAACGAATTAAATCTTCGCATGTCGTGTAAAACGATAATAAAAATTAACAAAATATTATGAAAAACCATGATATTATTCAACACGATTATAAGAAGTATTTCAAAATGTGTGACTCACACGATAGCGGTTAGTCTATTCCAAGGACACATTAAGCTACACAATGGTCTAGAGATTACGCTTCAAGACGTCCAAGCACAAACAGCCGGAAAATAATTTGGATATTTATAGATATCTCAAAGTGTTAAAAAAAATGAAAGTAACGCGCGCAGATGAAGGTATGTAAGGTCATAATATAAAAATTTTGCAATAAAAGCAATTTAAATACTTCAAAAATAAATACAGAAAGATCTTGAAATTCATTGTATTTATTTAAGTTAATCATTAATAAATGATAAACTTTTATCAAAAAGTTTAACGACATAAATATATATCGATAAAGGATTATAGTATTTATTTAGAAATACTTAGCAATAAGGCATACATAATAATGTATACTAAAGTTGTAATCCCAGAAGTAGCTTGAACCTGAAGTCACGCGAAATCATGTGTACCGACTCTTTGAAAAATAAAACCGACAGTTATAGTTTAGGTTTTTAGAAAAAGACCTAGTTCTCTATAACTCATGGCTCTGGTACCAATCTTTAACACCCCCAAATTTACACGCAGCGGAATACATCTTTGGGTGCTAAACAATGATACAATAACACATAATTTATAAAGAACGACTCGAAAAGAGACGTTTTAGATTTATCGATCCTAAAACATTTGTCAGAGTAGCGTAGTCCCAAGTAATCGTTACCAAAAGATAAGTTAAAACAACATATTGGTTTGTTTTAAAAATGGAACGATAAATAAATCAAAGAGTTTGAACAACAAAAGCAGTGCACAACTTCATTCCCCGTGACCTCCAAGCTTCCACTTCTTGATTACCTGAAATACATGTGAGTAAAACAATCAGCAAAAATGCCGAGTGAATCTATAGGTTTATGTAATCAATTTGAACACAAGCAAAGATTATAAGTTTGTGGCATGCTTATAAGCATCAAATAATAATTCGCATCAACAATAATAATTGTATATAGCATAAATTGCAATAAGCTCATGGAACCGAGCCCTTAGACACTCCCTTTAGAGGTCTGATAAGACAGGAGATTTATTAATTGTCGGTTACCTCTAGATTATTGGTACATTGCCGTATACCTGACTTCTCAATACAATATGTTCAAACAGTGTGGAGGTCGGGCCTAAGCTTCTATGACAAGTCCACAAAAACTGAACCGGGGCGGCTTCCCCCATAGATCTATTAATTGTACTAGCGGTTAACCCATCATAGGTTAATTAACGGTCCATAATTGAGGTTTTAACAAAGGCAATCACTTAATGCAATTTAAAGGCAACCACGGGTCCATTCATAGAGGGACAAAGCATACCATAAAAATCTTGTGTTCTAAGTTTATAAAACATGTATTTCCCCTGGCGGGTTTAAAATCATTTAATAACTAGTATAAAGCGAGGCTATAGACTCACCTTAGCCAATAGTGGTAATGAGACGATCGTCGACGATAGATGATGCCTTTCAAACACGAGAACCGCAACCTATCAAATGAGGTGCGTTCATTAATAATAGACTCGAGAAATAACCCATACATAAGAATATAAAACTCGACTCATAAAATCACGACAAAATTGAGAGAAAACGATACAAGTGATACTATTACACTCTCCTATATATTCATTTTATTATTCTACGCCTTTAATAAAAATCTGCCGAAACATACCGAATGTCCAAGCCGTTTTCCCATACTTAAACATATCAAATTTTTATGATGCTACTCAGAGAACTTACTTACTATATATAGAAAGTCCTCTCAAAAGCCCATTAAAAGATTTTACTTTTAAAGTTCCCTGCCCGACTCATCTTTGAATCACAAAATCCGGACAGTTTAGCGACCTTGACTTACGAAACCATTTTGACCATTTTAAACAACTCCATTTGTAAAACCGCCACTTGATTCTAAAAATAGACTCAAAATGCTAAACTTGGAGCCTGAGAACAGCCCTTGAATCATTTTGAAACTCATTTTATAGTCCCCGAGATTCGATCCAAATATCGACAACAATTTTCGGATTGTGTTGACACTCGTCTCCCGGTACACGAAAATCAAACTAGTGTATCTTCCACCTCGTTTGGAGTTGGAAGGCCTACTTTATATCAAATCGAAGCTAACGAAATTCTCTACAACATAATCCCATAATATCAACCTATTTTCAGACTTAAGATTTCCGAAAATGCCTCTAAACCTACTGCCTAAAATTGGCCATTTAAAAACCATACAAAATCAAGTTTTTGATCAAAACCAACAACTTTTATCATCATTCTAACATCCTAATATCATCACAATCTAATCCTAACACTTGTATCATCATCTAAATCAAAAACCCAAAATCAAAAATATATTTTCTTTACAAAAATAACATGATATACACATGATTATCACTAGATAATCACATGCAACATCATCTAACAATTTTACTCACCAAGATTCTTGATCAAAATTTAAAAGTTCATGCATGTTGATGAAAATGGTACCAAAAGAATTCTCTTTCAATTCTAAGGATGGGACTTTGATTGGTTTTTAAAGATTCAAACAAGAGTTCAAGAAAATTGAAGATTAAGGTGGTGGTGTTCTTGGTGTTACATGGCAACAAGAGGGATAGAGGGTGTAGTGGTTTGTTTTTATTTTTAAAATTACAATATGTGTAAAAATGTAAGTGGAAAAACTTAATATAGTCCAAGGTTAGGATAGTTTTTGCCAATTTGTGATTGTTTTGGTCCAAAATGAAAATAGTTAGATAAAAAGTGGGAAATGACTAAAAGTCAATTTTACAAATATTTACGGGACTCGGGTTTCGTAAAAAAAAAATTTCAAAAGTTTAAACGCACACGAAAAATAATAATATAACGACTCGATACGTAATTAAAACGATATCGTCGAAAGTATTAAATATCGAAACGATCGATAATAAAATATAAAATTTTAGGCATCCGTCGGTATCGCGATCACTAGTAGTCCTCGTTACTCGTCAAAATATTAAAATATAATATTTAATATCGGTTTCAACTTAAACCGTTAAACATAATAATATTTAACATTGTAAAATATCTTCAAAATAATTGAAAATAGAATTAAATTATGACCTTATTTTTACGGGTTTTACAATTACCAAAACCGTTTAGACTTTCGCCAGAAAGGCACATCTTAAACCACTATATATGACACAAGCTCTTCGTCTCCACGATTTGAAGATTGTCATTTATTCCTTGAGCATTGTACTTGGTCTTGATTCACTTCCCTTGACTTCTCTCCACTTTGCTTTTTCGCTGGTCGTTCGTCCCTTTTGGTTCTTTTCGATCTTGATTCAACTCGTAATCCTTCATTAAGGCATATTGCTTAGTACTATGGTGATCCAATGATATCCTAAAAGGTTTAAGATATATTTTTAAGTATTTTAAAAAATTTGGTTTTCAAAAATTAATTGTTTTTCTTCGATAAAAACCTACCTCTGTAGGCGGTTCCTTATCCCACACGGTTCAGACGCGCGGTTCTCTATCGATAAGGAACCACGTGCAGTAAGTTTGTCAGAGCGCCAATTTTTATAAAATATCATTTTTCAAACAAACCCTTCACTCTCCTTCTCTCTCATTGTCGACGGGTTTGTTTTTCCATCATTGTTGAAGCTTCAAAACCTTCAGTCACTCAAATTAATTGATTCCAACTTGTGGGTTTCACTCATCCTTCATCCAACATCAATTAATTATAAGTATTCTCATTCAATCTCATCTATTTTGCTCTAGGGTTCATCATTTCATAATTAGGGATTTTTAAAATTGAAATTGAATTAGAACCTGATGTTCGTTTGCAAGTCTTAAATTTATATTACAAGGTTTAGACAAAACAAGGGACTAGAAGACAAACACGAGAAAGTATACCCTTTCGTTCGTAATATAGCTTTGTAGTGGTAAGCCAGGATCGTTCGCTGACACTTAGTTTCGTTTTGGTAATCAAGATAACAATTGAAGAAATAAATGGTTGAAGTAATATCAATAATAACAAATATGACTAATATGGGATAGTTCGTATAAGTTCGTGATGATGATAATAATGATCGATATATGTTTATGTAGGTAAAGTGTGATAATCCTTTTTCGTCAAAACGGCGTTTACACAATTTACTTGGGTTGATTCAAGACTTATGTTTATTTAAGCGACTAAGCTCAAAACAAGTTGCCAACAAGTTCAATATTTTATCAAGTTTATAAGCGGATTTCTACAACCAAAGATTCATGACCATAGACAAGTTCTAGAAAACTTATTATAACAATTTGCGTTTCTCAACGCCAAACTATCATAACAAATCAACTTAGATAAAATATGGTTTGTAGAACTAGGAGGTAAAATGGTTCTACAACATTAGCTTGAAATCATTTATAAAGGATCATATCATAGCATCATCACTAATTATAGTCACATACCCATATAGTCACAAATAGCTTAGCCTAACATAGTAATCAAAGTAACAATTGGAAAAGAGTAAGAGAACATCATACTTAGATTGGATTGAATAAACGAGTACACAAGTGCCACGATTGTATCGTTCCTCCAAGAATCAAAGAGTGGAATACTCTCGTTACAAGTATCTCCCAAAAATGGATAATACTGAAAATTTACTAAAAGGACTAAAATACTCGAGCTATGGAGTATTGAGAGAGAGAGAGGTGTGTGTAAAATGAGTGGAAATGACCTCTATTTATAGTGCTGTCTGGGGTCAAATGTGCGCCGCACTTCTCCTCAAGTGCGCCGCATTTTGGAGATGAGAATGTACGCTGCACTTACAACTTCGTGCGCCGCACTTCTGGGTGATTCATAATCTTCTTTTAATAACTTTGGCTTTATTGCATATTGAGGCCCCTTCTTTGTATATCTTCACTTTGCTCCTTCATACTTTACATCTGCCTATAAAACACAACATATTAAGTATCGAAAGCTCTTATTTATACTACAAAATGGCATTATAATGATAGGTTGAATATGTATAATTAGGTCGTTATCAAATTCCTCCAAACTTAGCAATTGCTTGCCCTCAAGCAATCAAAGCGAGAAAACAAATTCAGTTTTAAAAATGCTTTTAAGTGTTGTGAAGTATGATAGGAAAATGATTTATATTTTATGAGTAGCAAAAGCAAATGACAAAATAAATTTAGCACCTCACATGGATAGTGTTTGGATTTTAAGTTCACACAAATGTCACTCACAAAAGGGTAAATGTAAGGTAACACTCAATTAGCTCGGTCATAAAATAGATAACTACCATAGGTTTGTACAAGACACATAAACATAACCGTTGCGGCGTGAGCACCAGATAACTTTTCAAAGAAGAAAAACGTGATAAATGATGTGGGTGTAGGATCAAAATGTATATGCCTTTGTCAAAGTCATAGAACAAACTATACTAGAATACTTGACTATTTTTTTCTTTCTTTTTCATACATTTTTTTAAGAGAACATCATAAACTTTATAACTTGACAAGTGGTTAGGCATAACATATAAGGATATTGACACAATGGATAATATAACATATGCGAACGAGTGCCACATATTTTAGTAAGCCAGTGTAGCTTAACTAAAATGATATAAGGGTGATTTTATTTTGCTTCCTCTCGAAAATATCTATAAATTAGCCTCACTGCGGTTTAGTAAATGATGATCAAACACAAATTCTGAAGCATACTAGATTATCGACTTTCACACAATATAGAGAAATATAAGGCTAAGTTTTTCTCACATATTTGGGAAATGGATTTTGTGCTAAATTATAATGTCAATCAATGAGATTTTTGCTTTGCTAAAACTTATTTATTTACAAACCATATATATTTTTATTGTTTTTCAAAATTCATGTGGAGAAATTCATTATATTTTTGTATTTCTTTTCATTTTTTCTATTTGTCACCTCTTCCACACTAAAGTTGAACATCGTCCTCGAGGTAATAACTGATAAATTTTAAAATAGGAAAAATGCAAAGGGAAACGAGAACTTCCCGGGGCTTAGTAGAAAATTGCGGGACTTCGAGAGATGAATCCAGCTTAGAGTTCCCATTTGCTATTTTCCTGCATGCTATAAAACAAAACAAAACAAAACACATGCAATATATACAAGGACGGTTTTATTTATTTACAAGTCCTCCTCCACACTTAAGTTAAAAGGTGGGGATAACATACGGATTGCCTTCCGAATAGCGCTAAGTTTAGAGTCTTCAGCCAGACTCGGCTACTCGGATATATTTTAATAAGAAAGGATTTTTTTCTCCTTCGATTTCATTACAGTGTTCTTCTTCATGGTAGAGCTTAAGTGTATGCACAATGACTATAAATGTGCTATCGTTTTGACCGTATAATTCAACATATCCGGATGGATATTGGTGTTTCACTAGATAAGGTCCAGTCCATCTCGAAGTAAGCTTAGGTTGCTTGAATTTATATTTCGAGATAAAGAGAAGTACTTTGTCTCCTTTTTTGAATTCTTTTCTTTGTCGTAATTTACGATCATGCCAAACTTTGGTTCGTTCTTTATATAATCGTGAACTTTCATATGCGTGATATCGGAATTCATCTAACTTGTGAAGTTGAAAGCTACGTTTTTCTCCGGCTGCAATAAGATATGGGTTGTAGTTTTTAAGTGCCCAATATGCACGATGTTCAATTTCTATTGGCAGATGGCATGTTTTTCCATACAACAGTTTGTACGGTGTGGTTCCAGTTGGTGTTTTGAATGCGGTACGAAAGGCCCATAGAGCATCTTCTAATTTTTTAGACCAACAAGCAGGGTTGTTTTGAACGGTCTTTTCAAGTATACGTTTGAGAGCTCTATTAGTGTTTTCAACTTAGCCACTCGTTTGAGGGTGGTAAGATGTGGAAAATCGGTGGTTCACTCCATATCTTTTCATAACATTTTCCATGAGTTTGTAACAGAAATGAGTTCCTCTATCGGTTATTAGTGCTTTTGGCATTCCAAAACGACAGAATAATTTATTTAAGAATGCGATAACAACTCTGGCATCGTTTGTTTGTAAAGCTTGAGCTTCGGCCCATTTCGATACATAGTCGACGGTGACTAAAATGTATTTACATTTGTAAGATTTAGGAAATGGTCCCATGAAGTCGATACCCCACACGTCTGTTGGGTCGAAAAGTTGATGTGGCAGAAACTCAAAATCGAAGGACATTTACTCAAGCGTTGACAAGAGTAATATAGACGTTGACAAGAGCAATGTAGGCGTTGATGGAAGTCAACAAAAGTCAAACGCAGTCAACAAAAGTCAACGCTGATGGATTTGATGTAGAATTCTATTTACAGAATATATTGGATATATTCTAAATAATATATTCAGTATATATCTATAGAAATAGAATATTTAGTTTTATTTGATTTGATCTCTTGTAGATTCTGTTTCTTCCACTATAAAAGAAACAAGAGTCTTAGGTTTTTATTCATAACTTTCAATAACAATGTAAACCTAAAGTGTGTGTCGACTAGACGTGGGATTCAATGTATACACGTCTAGTGATTGTTGATTATCAATATAATTAGCAATCCATTTGTTTTTAATTCATGTTATTCGTGCCTAAACACCTTGTTAATGTGTCATGTTCTAATTCCGCTTTGATTGTTAAATCATATGAGCATGATGCATTCCTAGTAGCTTAAAAGATCCGGAAACCAAGGTTTCCACAATTGGTATCAGAGCCTCGTGGCTCGTGATGCTAGGACCAACAAGGTGTTTGTATATCGTGAAGAAAAAGAAAAATCCGTCTAGGGTTTTTCTGGACGTTTTTGTGTGCGCAGCAGTATTCAGAAGGTCATAACTTTTGATTGAACCGTTGGATCGTCACGAAATTTTATATGTGTGTTCTACATACATAGATCTAAACATCCACCGGAGGGATTGTCGAGTTTTATCCCCAGGCAAAAGTTATTAAGCGTCAAAGTCAGCAGCAGGGTATATGCAGTTTTCTATAAACAGCCATGTTCAAAACACGTTTTCTCCTTCGTTAACCGTTGGATCTTCGTTATTTTTGAACTGTAGATTCTTGGCACTTGTGTCTAGAATCTCACCGAAGGGATCTTCGATCTGAGCCCTCATGAAAAAGTTATTCAAGGTCTAAGTTGGCTGCATAACATGGTACGAAGTTTTTGTTTTGACATAAAATCATGATTTAGGGTTCCTACAAACCCTATATCGTTTTAAAACAGAAAAAGAGGATGTTTGCTGTCTCTACTTGCGTTGGTGAGTCAATTATTAATTGACGATGAACCCTTGTAGAGATATATGCATACTTTTATGATCATCTTTCTGATTCGTGCTCAAGATTGATGTGATGTTCTTCATATTAGGGTTTTTACAAACCCTAGTTTCATGATTCGATTGGCTACTGGAGGCAGGAAGAATTATTGGAAGTTTGTGTTATGTAAGGCAGCAAAGAAAACATCAAAGAACTCGTGTGGTCCTAGATGCAAGAAAAGTAATCAGTTAGGTTTCTGACGATTACTGTAACGAGAAAAGAACAGAATCTTGTTCAAAGTAAGTATTGTGTTCACACGGTGGTATCACTTTGTGTTCACATGAAGCTAGCCTTATTATTGGTCAATATCAATTGTGTTCACACGAAGGATCAAGCAAGTGCCGTTACTTTGCATTCACACGACTAAGGACTTCTTATTGGTGGAAAAGAAGTGTGTTCACACGGTTACAACACAGTGATTGGTTATTATTGTCATGGAATTCTATCGTTGGACAAATAATTAAAGCATTGGTATGGAGGTGTTCACACGATATTATTTATTTAGGATCAATCAGTGCCAGCAAAAGAACGAATATCCATGGATGTGTTACACGTGATTACTGAATTGTTATTGGTTGACTCATGAGTACATAGTGTGGTCCATGCTTGATATCACATATTTTATGTGTCAAGCTGTGATGTCAGCGTTGCTATAGTATGGGAAAAGGATCACATCTAAAGGAAATTGTTGTAAAGTGACGTGATATTAGTAGATAGGTTTAAGAGGCAATTGATACAGGAACACACATATTACTACATCATGGCTGTGGTTTTTAATCACACGTGAGGTTAGTATGCTTGCTTATCTGCTGTCAAGGAGAAAAAGTTAGGCGCTGACGTTTGTTATTTTGACGCTGACGAGAATAAGTTTGACGCTGACAGAATAGGCGTTGACATGAGTTGTCCGAGAAACGCTTGCTCAAGCGTTGATAGGTGTTGTCCGATATGTGACAGTACACATAGAAAAGATATTGGACAAAGAAGGTTCTCGGATAACAAAAGAATATCTGCTGTTTGGAAAATTGGATACGTTTTTAGCACACAAAAAGGAGTATTATACACACGAAGGTACATGGAATCTCCGTGTTAATTTAGAATATCATGATGATATTAATGGCTCGGATATTTTGAAAGGGATTAATGATTTTTAAGTAAGTTAGCAACCATTCATGAAGAATTTTATTGGATTATGTAATCGGAATAGCCTTGTGAAAGAGTTATTCGTTGACAGCTTTTACCTATGAAGATATTGACTTGTCATGAAGAGGTGTTGGCTTAAGGGGAAGAATTCTTATGGTAAGTTTGATGATTGAAGAAGATTTTCGCGAGTTTGTGTTCTATCATATCTTAAAGTCGTGCACTTCCAGTCATAGACTTTAAAGGTAACTTGTTCGTGCTTTACATGGTTGGTGACGAAGACTTGTCATAACACTTGAAGGAGTTACATTATCGTGCTCAGTGTCTCACAAAGGATGAGAATATTGACAAGGGATCGAGGTCTACTTATATCCTCCTCTATAAGTTCTTAGTCACATAGATAGTACAAGACATGGAATACAAGGTTGGGTTATTTTACTTCTACATCAAGAATACTTTATTTATTTTTCGTCAAGATCATTACGCAGAGCCTACATATGGAGAATCTTCAACATTGCAACATTGTTTACTTCCTTGTTGATGTGACAAAAAGGGGAAGAAATACATGCTACACTTGAGGGGAAGCAATTTGAAGATCATGTACAACTTACAAGAGATACACATAGAGTTTTGCCACTATCAACTAGGGGAAGATTGTTGGGTCGAAAAGTTGATGTGGCAGAAACTCAAAATCGAAGGACATTTACTCAAGCGTTGACAAGAGTAATATAGACGTTGACAAGAGCAATGTAGGCGTTGATGGAAGTCAACAAAAGTCAAACGCAGTCAACAAAAGTCAACGCTGATGGATTTGGTGTAGAATTCTATTTACAGAATATATTGGATATATTCTAAATAATATATTCAGTATATATCTATAGAAATAGAATATTTAGTTTTATTTGATTTGATCTCTTGTAGATTCTGTTTCTTCCACTATAAAAGAAACAAGAGTCTTAGGTTTTTATTCATAACTTTCAATAACAATGTAAACCTAAAGTGTGTGTCGACTAGACGTGGGATTCAATGTATACACGTCTAGTGATTGTTGATTATCAATATAATTAGCAATCCATTTGTTTTTAATTCATGTTATTCGTGCCTAAACACCTTGTTAATGTGTCATGTTCTAATTCCGCTTTGATTGTTAAATCATATGAGCATGATGCATTCCTAGTAGCTTAAAAGATCCGGAAACCAAGGTTTCCACAACGTCAAAGATTTCACAGACTTGGATGTTATTTAGAGGCATTTCATCTCTTTTAGAAATATTTCTAGTCCTTTGACATGCTTCGCATAGTCGTACTAAGGTATGAGCTTCACGCATAATTGTTGGCCAATAAAAGCCAGTGTCGAACACTTTTTAGCGGTGGTGTTCGTGGCGTATTGTCCTCCGGTCGGTCTGTAGTGACATTCATCGAGAATTTTTCTAGATTCAAATCCGGAAATACAACGTTGGATTATTCCATCGGGACAGATTCTAAATAAGTAAGGATCGTCCCAAAAGTATAATTTTTGTTCAGAGAAGAATCTTTTCTTTTGTTGGTGCGTCATTCCCTTTCGTAAAATACCTACAGCCAAATAGTTTGCAAAGTCTGCGAACCATGGTGTTTTGTTAGTACTTACTTGCATTATATGATCATCGGGAAAATCGTCGATTTCATCATCGCTGGAATCATCATTCACTATGCGAGATAAATGATCGGCAACAATATTTTCAGCTCCTTTTTTTATCTTTAACTTCAAAATCAAATTCTTGTAAAAGCAATATCCATCGTATTAGATGAGGTTTAGCGTCTTGCTTTTTGAACAAGTATTTTAGAGCTGAATGATCGGTGTAAACTATCATTTTTGACAATACGAGGTAGGAACGAAAATTTTCAAACGCGTAAACTACATCCATGAGTTCTTTTTCCATAATTGTATAATTTTGTTGGGCTGTGTTAAGAGTTCTACTTGCAAAATAGATGGGATTAAATTGTTTACCATCTTTTTGTCCAAGGACGGCTCCAAGGGCATGTTCACTAGCATCGCACATAAGCACAAATGGAAGGTTCCAATTGGGGCTTGTAATAATGGGTGTGCATGTAAGTTTTTCTTTAAGTATTTTGAATGCTGAATAACATTCGTCATTAAAATCGAGCGTTCTTTCTTTTTCTAGAAGTTGATTTAAAGGTCTTGCGATTTTCATAAAGTCTTTGATAAATCATTGGTAAAAACCGGCATGACCTAAGAAACTTCTAATGCCTCTAACATTAGTAGGTGGTGGGAGTTTTGCGATCACGTCTATTTTTGCTTTGTCAACTTCAAGGCCGGCTTCAGACACTTTGTGTCCAAGCACAATTCATTCTCTAACCATAAAGTGACATTTTTCCCAGTTTAGTACAAGATTTGCTTCTTCGCATCGTGCTAACATTTTATCGAGATTGTTTAGACATGTGCCGAAAGAATTTCCAAAGACGGAGAAATCGTCCATGAAGACTTCGACTGATTCTTCAATCATATCTTGAAAGATTGCAATCATACAACTCTGAAAAGTAGCAAGTGCATTGCATAGGACAAAAGGCATGCGCCTATAGGCGTAAGTTCCAAATGGACAAGTAAACGTGGTTTTCTCTTGATCCATAGGGTCGATTGGGATTTGAAAGTATCTAGAAAAACCATCGAGGAAACAAAAGTATTCATTTCCTGCGAGTCTTTCTAACATTTGATCCATAAAGGGTAAAGGAAAATGATCTTTCGTGGTTGCATCATTTAGTTTTCGATAATCAATACAAACTCGCCATCCGGTGATGGTTCGTGTTGGTACTAATTCGTTGTTTTCGTTAGTTACTACAGTGATACCTCCCTTTTTAGGTACACAATGAACAGGACTAACCCATGGGCTATCGACGATTGGGTAGATTATTCCAGAGTCCAAGAGTTTAAGGATTTCTTTTTTAACAACATCCTTCATGTTAGGATTTAATCTTCGTTGTTTTTCAAAAATTGGTTTCTTGTTATCCAAAAGTTGGATTTTGTGTTTGCAGAATGATGGACATATGCCAGGAATGTCAGAAGTTTTCCAATCAAAGGCTTGTTTATGCTTCTTGAGAATGTCAATTAGATCGTCTTTGTGTTCTTTCGAAAGTTGGGATGAAATAATTACAGGGAGTACTTTTTCTTCATGAAGAAACGCATAGTCCAGATGTTAAGGAAGAGTTTTAAGTTCTAAATATGTAGGAGGTTCTTCAACAAATTTCTTAACTTTGAAATCGGTTTCGTAAGTTATGGTTTCAAATGGGGTTTTGATCTCTTCTTCGATTTTTTCGATTGGTTCATCGTCGGTATGGTCGGCTATGAAGGCATCAAATTCAGCAAAAATATCTTCTTCGAGGATGGTTCCTTCGAGACCATGCAAAATCTTGTTTTCTTCATCAAGAAGAGCGTCGAAATCGGCTTCAACCATTTCTTCAATGACATCGATACTAAAACAAGTATCGTCATTAGAGTACGCGTGTTTCATAGCTTCGTCGATAGAAAAAGAAATTCTATCTTCTCCAACTCCAAGGTTGATTAGTTTTTGCTTTACTATAATTATAGCATCAGCTGTGTGTAGGAAAGGTCTACCAAGGATAAGTGGTACCTTGCTATCTTCTTCCATTTCTAAGATTACAAAGTCAACAGGAAAAACAAATTTTCCGACTACTATGAGCATGTTCTCAGCTATCCCCATTGGGTATTGGAAAGAACGGTCCGCGAGTCAAACGCTCATTTTTGTGGGTTTCAAAACGTTTTTAGAGAGTTTAGCATACAAAGAGTATGGCATGAGGTTGATACTTGCGCCAAGATCGACCAAGGCGTTGCAAGAGTATGAGTGAGGAAAAGTACATGGGATTAGGAAACTTCCAGGATCTCCTAGTTTTGGTGGTACTTTGTTTTGGATAATGGCAGAACATTATCGTTTAGAAAAGTTGAAGAAGCTTCTTCAAACTTATGCTTGCTATAAATTTGCCATAATTTGGCATTCTAGCCAGAACATAGACTAAAGGCATGTTAATTCGAACTTCTTGTATTATGTCGAGGAATTTACCATACTTAGCTTGCATCTTTTGCTTACGTAAGCATTGTGGATATGGTACTTTTGGTTTATATGGTTTGGGTGTTGGGTTTTCAGTTCGTTTGGTATGGGTTGGTTGGGTTTCATCCTCATTATCACTATCGTATGGAATTTCGATTGGTGTAACTTGAGTAGGTTTGGTAGGTGATTCGTAAGATAAACCGCTCCGCGTGAATACGACATTCACTTGCTCGTTACGAGCTTGTGAGGGTTGATATTTGTTGTTGTTCTTGAGATTTGGGTTGGTATTGCTTGGTAGAGAACCAAAAGCGCGATTCGATTGTTTATCGGTCAAACGATCAAATTTAGCTTCATGGTTTTGAATAAAAGCTTGGTGATTTTTGGTTGTGGTTTCGAACTTGGTTTTGAAGTCAGTGAATGTTTCTCGAACAAAAATGTTGGTTTTCCTTTGAGATTCTACAAAGTTGTCGATTTTATTTTTAAGGTTGTTTTTGTCTTCGGTTTGAGTGGGTTTATTTTCGTCTCGATCATAACTTGGTTTATCATTTGATCTCCAATTATCGCGGTCGCGATTGCGATAATCATTATAAAATCGAGTTCGACGAAAGGTATTCATAAAGTTGGCTTCTTCTTCCTTCGTCATGGGTGTCTCATCGTCATCACATTCACTAAAAGGATGGTTTCCTCCACAGTGTTTGCAGGTTTTGTGTTTAATCTCTTTAATCTTAGGAGACATGGCATCCATTCGAGCCATAATTTTCTCGGTGTCGGTTGGGTTGTTGCTTCCTTCGACAAAAGCTACGGTTTTTCATGAGTTTTTATTTTTGTGGTTTTTGGACCAATCAAGCTTAAGTAGGACTTTGTCATCCAATAATTGGTAAGCTTGGTTAGGGGTTTTGTAAAGGAAAATTCCGCCCGCTGCGACGTTCAATGCATCTTGGGTAACATCGTCAAGACCATGATAGAAAATCTTGATTATTCCTTCTTTTCTAGTCCATGACCATGGCAGTTTCTGAGTAGTTCTTTCATTCTTAACCATGCGTCAGTAAGAGTTTCTCGTTCTTGTTGAGAAAAGCTTCGGATTTCTCCGAGGAGTTTTTCAAATAGGGCAGGAGGAAAGAATCGGTTAATGAAAGCAGTTCTAAGACCTTACCATGTTAGAATATTTCATTCGTTAAGTTCGTCGAGCCATGATTTGGCTTCTCCAGTCAGGGATGATGGAAACATCATGAGTTGGACGGCTTCGGCTTGTCTTTCTCCATAGTTGAACATTTTACAAATTCCGCTGAATTCGTGGATGTGTTTGTGAGGATCGGTTTTGATTCGACCATCAAATTGGTTATTCTTGACAAGGGTTAAGTGGTTTCCTTTGATTGCAAAATCGTTTGCAATCTCAGGTAAAACGATTGCAGAGCCAGGAGTTGGTGCGACAACACTATCGGTTGACCACATTGGTTCATCATCAGTGTCCGACATTGGATCGTAACGGTTGATGAGTTTGGTGAGAAATAGGATTTGTGAAAGATTGTCAAAAGGTTGGTTAATTATGCGAGGTTGAGTTTGCTCGTGTCTCCTAGCTAAAGGTACATGGCGATGAAGTCTACGTAGCCTTCGGTTAAGGGTACGTTCAGGTTCTGGTAACGGTGATTTTGGTGGTGTTCTGGATGAATAGGTGTGCATCTAACAAGGTATTTGGTGTTTTCAGTAGAAATGTGCGGCGTGCTTTTGGTTTTGTGCGGCGCACTTTGGTTCGCTACAGGAAGTGCGGCGTACTTTCTATACTGCAGAAAAAAAATTTTGGTTTAAAATGAGTAGCAATGGTTCAAATTTTTTCAAGGGTTATACTAATTTGGTTACAAAACAGGATTATAAGTCCCCGGCAGCGGCGCCAAAACATGATGTTCGTTTGCAAGTCTTAAATTTGTATTACAAGGTTTAGACAAAACAAGGGACTAGAAGACAAACACGGGCAAGTATACCCTTTCGTTCGTAATATAGCTTTGTAGTGGTAAGCCAGGATCGTTCGCTGAGACTTAGTTTCGTTCACAATTGAAGAAATAAATGGTTGAAGTAATATTAATAATAACAAATATGACTAATATGCGATAGTTCGTATAAGTTCGTGATGATGATAATAATGATCGAGATATGTTTATGTAGGTAAAGTGTGATAATCCTTTTTCGTCAAAACGGCGTTTACACAATTTACTTGGGTTGATTCAAGACTTATGTTTATTTAAGCGACTAAGCTCAAAACAAGTTGCCAACAAGTTCAATATTTTATCAAGTTTCAACGCGGATTTCTCCAACCAAAAATTCATGACCATAGACAAGTTCTAGAAAACTTATTATAACAATTTGCGTTTCTCAACGCCAAACTATCGTAACAAATAAACTTAGATAAAATATGGTTTGTAGAACTAGGAGGTAAAATGGTTCTACAACATTAGCTTGAAACATTTATAAAGGATCATATCATAGCATCATCACTAATTATAGTCACATACCCATATAGTCACAAATAGCTTAGCCTAACATAGTAATCAAAGTAACAATTGGAAAAGAGTAAGAGAACATCATACTTAGATTGGATTGAATAAACGAGTACGCAAGTGTCACGATTGTATCGTTCCTCCAAGAATCAAAGAGTGGAATACTCTCGTTACAAGTATCTCCCAAAAGTGGATAATACTGAAAATTTCCAAAAGGACTAAAATACTCGAGCTATGGAGTATGGAGAGAGAGAGAGATGTGTGTAAATGAGTGGAAATGGCCTCTATTTATAGTGCTGTCTGGGGTCAAATGTGCGCCACACTTCTCCTCAAGTGCGCCGCACTTTGGAGATGAGAATGTGCGCCGCACATACAACTTTGTGCGCCGCACTTCTGGGCGATTCAGAATCTTCTTTTAATAACTTTGGCTTTATTGCATATTGAGGCCCCTTCTTTGTATATCTTCACTTTGCTCCTTCATACTTTACATCTGCATATAAAACACAATATATTAAGTATCGGAAGCTCTTATTTATACTTCAAAGTGGCATTATAGTGATAGGTTGAATATGTATAGTTAGGTCGTTATCAAAACCTTAATAGGAATATGAGTTAACATAGTTTGTTTACTATGATTCCTTAGGTTCATATTCATTGAGATGTTACTAAAACCTACTTGTAGAACAATCCTAATTTTGACTAAATATTTTTGGTTAATTTATAGAATTAAGATGAACACATGAACAAATGGGTAATTGCATTGTTAATGCTTGCTTAAAATCTTTGTTTTGAAAAACCAATGTTTTAGTTCATTGTTGATTCTACATAGTTCATATGTTTTGGTCAATGATGAAATGGGTACATTGTGAACGTGAGAATGATAAGGATAGATCCTTTGTTTGTCAAGCTATTGATGAAACACATTCTTATCTTTTGATTTATGATTTGTATTTTTTTTTCATATGAAGTGATTGGAGAAATATTTTTGTTTATTGTATTTAGGTGCTATTTCATGCCTTCAAGATACCAAAGAGATCATCAAAACACTAGACAATATATGCCAAACCTTTCTCAATTTTTTTCTTCTACCCAACTCCAAAACTCCTATCCATCTCTTTCAAAACGTTGTTTCCACGAGGGTAGAATTGTAGATGAAGAAATTACGGGTTATGATTATATTAAATCTATATTTGAGCATACAAGGGTTTGATTGTTTGCAGATGAAGAGATATATCCTGTATTTCTTTTGGAGTTCTTTAGCACTCATTCTATCTTTGAGTTAAATGGTAGAATATTCATTAGGTTCTTGTTGAATGATCAAGTCATTCAATACTCTCTCGAAAATTTTGGGCAAATTCTTGGTGTGCCATTTGAAGGTACTTGTCGTTTCACGGACAAATGGAGACTTGATGCTCTCGATGAATCCAACGATAAACCTCCGAATGACCACAGTGAAGTTGACCTTGATTTTATCCTTGAAATCATTTCCAAAGAGCGTGATGGAAACGTTGTGAAAAGCCTTCATTCTAATAGACGAGTTGTAATTCGTTATGAGGTTCTCTCAAGTGACCTTAGGGATTATATGGTTCGTTGGGCCGAGATCCTTAGGGAGAATGTATTTTGTCTTGGTGGGAACCGGGATCACATTCCAGCGTGTATGGTGCATATGATATTTTGCATCTTTACCGAAACCAAGTACAACTTGGCATACTATATCGCTCGAAAAATTAATTATGCTATCTCTAAACCAAATACAAACCTTCCCTATGCTATGCTTCTTACTCGCCTCTTTAAGAGGTTGTTCATGATTTTCCCTACCTTGACTTCTCTCGCTTTCAATCGGTTCAACAGGTTATGTTACCTATTCAAGAGGTATATGAAAGAAAGCCTAGAAGTGATAGAGGTTCAAGAAAACATGATCAACAAGAGTCTGATGATGAGGACACCTACATGCCAACAAGTGATGGTGATGGCATAGGTACTAGTGCTCACGTCAGCTCTTCAAGTAACTCCCATTAATCCACAAACTCATTTGTGGATGGACTTGAAGACTTAGCTCCTCCTCCTCACCATTCCACTAGTGAAGTACTGGAAGACCTCAATATGGAGTGTCTCTACCATGAAAATCTTAGGACACGAGGTGAGTTGTTTGATCATCGAGTGGAGTCAAGAAAGGGATTCAAGTACTTGGGGAATTTGATGAAGGGATTTGGCAAGAAGAGAAGATAAATACTTTGATTTTATTCAAGGTGAACATGTTGTTGGACATGTTATGTGTTGAACTTTTGTTTTCTTTACCTTTGTGTTTGTATGATAACTAATACTACTTGTTTGGATTGCTTATTATTTTAATCCTAAGTTGTCTATGCCATCGATCTTTCGATTTGCATAGGTTTGTGCATCTTATGTGTTAGCTAGATTTCTAGATTTTGTTTAGTAGTTGACTTTGGCTTGCTAATCCTTGTGCAAAATCTGGGCTAGCCAATGTTTGAGGAAGTGCACCCTTTTGAGACCTCTGGTCGCGGTTCCATATCGAACCCGCGGTTCCTTAGTGATAAAGAACCGCGGCCCTACGTAAGGAACCTCTGACTACTGTTTCAACAGAATCTTTTCTTTACACTGTTTTCCTTAATATGTGCAAAACTTTGATAAAATTCTTGCAAAAACCTACACTTTCCTATACTAGGCTACTGTCACACCCCACCATGGCGGAATATGGGGCGCGACGTATGGATATCATCACAACAACAGCGTGTCTATAGAGAGAACTAAATGAAATTGAAATATCATAGATGGCGACACAAATGTCGTGACAATATCTCAACAATGCAGGCGTCTAGGTAAGTAGGTAACAGGCCTACCTCTTACCAAAGACATACAAATAAACAAACATCAAACATATAGGTACCACAAAGTTCACTTAATCAAAACACAAAGTAAAATCTAAGAGGAAAGGGGATTCCTCCGAATGCAATCCTAGCAGCCTCTATACTCTAGCCACTTCTAACATCATCTTGCACAACTACCTCACCTGAAAATGACACTAAAATATGTCAACATAAAGTTGGTGAGAACATAGGTTTAAGTTATCTAGAACATCATAAGAAACCTTGACATCCGCTGTAAATAAGTTCAAGAAAAACAATTTATAGTAATGGACCATAATGTGATAATCATGCTACATGCATCCACAACAAAACTCAAGCCAAGTACCAATCACATCTACAATTCACAAAGCACATTATAACAATCAAGAAGTATCCCGTCACATGCACAAGAACACACACCACACTATCTGGATCTTTCCCACACCACCTGTGGAAAATGAACTATATCCCCGTCGAGATATCTTGCCTCCGAAGAGACGATGCACAAGTACTCAGGACGGATCGTGCCCCACACTCCACACACATCACAACTGGTCCCATAGACGGCCATACATCTATGTACCAAAGCCAATCACAATCCAAACAAGATTCACATAGCAGAACACGTACCAAAGCACATACGAGAACACATAAGCACGCAAGTCACACAATAACACATTTATGTCCACACATTTTATAACATAGTACTAAATCATGTTAAAGAACATTACAAGTGTCATCTCCATCCCATACTGGAAAAAAACATTTAAAAACGTAGTAAAATGGGACTATGAACTCACCTGATTGCTTCTCCAAAGTCCTTGCTCTAGCCCCAAGCTAATAATCCAAAAACACATAAATCAATACATGAACCAACCTCTAAAATGGTTCATCAACCTATGATGTACATCTAACCTCCTCTCATATAAATACCCCATTTATAACTCTAAACACCCCATTACCCTTCCCTAACAAGTCCTTAACTTGGTTAAGTTTAATAGCTATCCCGTTCACAATTTTACACAAAACAGTCCCAGTTTTAGGTCTCAAAACTTTAAGTCAAATGTCCACTTAAACATACCCATGGTTTCTGTAAAAGGAATATTCATACCCTTACATATGTTGGCTAACACCTCCCACTTGCCCTAACCTTAAAGCTACTGTTAAGGCCCTGATATATATATATATATATACTTTTGTCATTCCAGTTTTCCTGATTTTAAACGTATGAAAAGTTCATTACCATTAGAGGGTCTTACCCTAAACCACAATCTTAGCCCAAGTGCAGATCCTTATTACAATATATAAACCATCTCTCATGTTCGTGAGAAGATCCCAATGCAACCCTAAGTACCCCAAACAACCCAAAACTTAAAAAGAAAACAGGCTGAATTCAAAACTGTTTTGACCTCCGACTGTTGTAACCTGTTTTTGACCCACTTCCTGACCTCCAATTTAGTTCTAGTTTCTTGCATTGGAAAGCCACTTCAAATACCTTTTCAGGGGTATGTGTATCGTAAGATAAAAGTTTGTAGAGCTCCCTATATGATCAAAACAATGACCCAAAATTCTGCCCAGTTTTTAAAAACGGGTTTAACAAAATCAACCTTATTAATTAACCCTAATCCCTCTAATTACAAGCCCTAATTTATGTGATCATCATATTATGATTAATACAACATTAATTTACTGTTTTTATATTAAACCCTAACCCTAATCCATCAATAGATGATTAAATAAACATAAAAACAATTTAATTAAAAAGGGATTTGAAGGTTTTACCTTTAAATTAATGGAAGAAGAAAACAACTATGAAACCCTAAAAACTCTCCCAAAAACCGTCGACCATTAATCTCCAGGGATTTAATTATGTTCTTTTGGTAGTAAATAATATAATATATAGGGTGTGGGTGAATCCTTGTCCAACCCAAACCCAACATTCCTTTTTCCTCTTTTTTTCTTTTTTTTCCTTCTTTTCTTTTTTTCCAAACCGACTAACACCCCCTTAATTTTCGTTTTTTTCTCTTTTTATTATTAATATATGTATTAATAATATTACCTTAATTTTCCTTAATTTATTTCAGCTCTTAAAGCCTCCAAAACCCCAAAACCGTAAAACTAGTCAGTTTTTACGCGTTTTACCGTAAAAGACGTAAAATATACACTTTTATAAAAAATCTCAAATTTTGAAATAAACTTTATAACTAAATCCTAAATGACTTAAAACCATCCCGAAAAATATTCATATGGATAATTACCTCACCCGAGACCTCTAAATGCTAAACCGTAAATCCTAAAAAAAAATACTACTACTATAATACTTATACGTATACGTAAACACCACAATATCACCATTTTCATTTCATAGTCACCACTTGTGAGCTCATGAACATGAAATAACCGTTCCTCGATTTACTTATGAGTACTCTGTACTCATAAACGATAACCACACCAACCTCGTTCACACAAAATAAACACGTAAACACACAATTCAAGTAAGCACACATAAAATAACCTAAAAGTAAGACCAAGTGACAAACCCAAAACCTAGGGTTGTCACATCACTCCCTCCTAATAGAAATCTCGTCCCGAGATTTACTCCCAAACTCAAACTTATTCTCAGCAAACAAACGAGGATACATATCCTTGATAAAACCTTCACGTTCAAACGTGAACTCAGTTTACACGAAAATAATCTCAACCAACAACACATGAGCCTTAACCGTCCGCGAGGAAACTTATCAAAACCATAAATCAAAACTCATCAAAATATAACCACGTATAATAAGGTCTAAAGAACTCTCAAATTCCTTCCCGACTCATTTCTATGTTAACCCTCCAAGTGTTCATTACCGAAATATACCCAAAACACGAGTTTAAACCATGTTGTCCGAAAATTAACCTTGAACTCAACACTTGTACAATTAATTCGACCGAGCTACTGACTTCCAATTACGAAACTTTCTGAATATTTGAAAAGTATGTTCCGAGTACATAATTTGAAAAGTATGTTCCGAGTACATAATTTTAGGCTTTTGAATCACCCAAAAACCTTTAAAAACGAATAAGTTATGACCAAAACGATTTTTCTCAAAATCTGCCTAGGCATTAGCGACAGTTTCTGACAGTTAGCGACATATTTTGACAGTTTAGCGACCGTTTCTGCCTACTCCGATTTATACCAAAAAAAAAATAATTTTTAAACCCTAAAACCCCCCATTAATTACCAAAACTAGAACCTAATTTATTTTAATTCCAGAAAATTAAAACTCTATTAATTACATGATTTTAACATATTTCACTAAATAAGAACAAAATTTTTAACTTAAGAACAATAACTTTAGGTGATCAAAACCAAAATATTTTAAAATAACCGAGTCATGCTTATATGTTAAAGATTTTATATTCCACCTTATTTGAAACATGATCCCGACACTTCCTTATTTCATCGACTACCAACAACATTTTTTTTCAATTTGCAAGTTCTTTTTTTTACCATGTATAACTCGAAACAAAAGACATCGTTACCCCAAAAAGAAATCTCCACCATCTCAAAATCCTTCACGCCAAAAGTACCGTACAAACAAACACGTGAAATGAGGACCCGAGAAATGCGCTACTACAGAAGTTGAACATCTCAAAGAGAAACGAGCTAGCAACCATCCCAAGAATACAACCGGTAAGTAGAAAATAATTTTACATACATAGGCATAAGCGTACATACACTCAAATCCATCCAACATATACTATACAAGCATGTATTAACTCTCTTTCATGCAATCATACTTGAAAGTCCAGTGGTGTGGTGGCACATATATAATTATGTAGGCCTCCATAATTATACATGTTCCCTTTCACCAATGTACTCCCTCCTATGATGACACTTATAAGAAATTAATACTACACATAACACATAATCCAACAACTCACAAGCACATAACCACACAAGATAAGATCCAAAACCCCATGTATTAAAATAACATAGCCAATGCACGAAACACATAAACTCGTAGTCCAGCTGAACCAGCATAGACAAAATTCAAAATGTATAAAGAACATGAAAACATAATTAAGCGAAATCCAACAATGACTAGCGTATACGACCATGGTTCCACCCGCACTAATCAAAACTCGTAAAGAAAATAACATGTAGTTAAGTATGAACCATAGTAGTTCATAACCAAACAAATTCTGCGAAAATAATATTCAAACACATCAACTACTATAAAATGCACACATACTCCTATGACGCCTATATGCAAGGACCCTTAAGCTATAGACTAGGCTACACGACTAGGAAACCTAATTCTCTATAACCATTGTCTCTGATACCATTCTGTCACACCCCACCATGGCGGAATATGGGCGCGACGTATGGATATCATCACAACAACAGCGTGTCTATAGAGAGAACTAAATGAAATTGAAATATCATAGATGGCGACACAAATGTCGTGACAATATCTCAACAATGCAGGCGTCTAGGTAAGTAGGTAACAGGCCTACCTCTTACCAAAGACATACAAATAAACAAACATCAAACATATAGGTACCACAAAGTTCACTTAATCAAAACACAAAGTAAAATCTAAAAGGAAAGGGGATTCCTCCGAATGCAATCCTAGCAGCCTCTATACTCTAGCCACTTCTAACATCATCTTGCACAACTACCTCACCTGAAAATGACACTAAAATATGTCAACATAAAGTTGGTGAGAACATAGGTTTAAGTTATCTAGAACATCATAAGAAACCTTGACATCCGCTGTAATAAGTTGAAGAAAAACAATTTATAGTAATGGACCATAATGTGATAATCATGCTACATGCATCCACAACAAAACTCAAGCCAAGTACCAATCACATCTACAATTCACAAAGCACATTATAACAATCAAGAAGTATCCCGTCACACGCACAAGAACACACACCACACTATCCGGATCTTTCCCACACCACCTGTGGAAGATGAACTATATCCCCGTCGAGATATCTTGCCTCCGAAGAGACGATGCACAAGTACTCAGGACGGATCGTGCCCCACGCTCCACACACATCACAACTGGTCCCATAGACGCCCATACATCTATGTACCAAAGCCAATCACAATCCAAACAAGATTCACATAGCAGAACACGTACCAAAGCACATATGAGAACACATAAGCACGCAAGTCACACAATAACACATTTATGTCCACACATTTTATAACATAGTACTAAATCATGTTAAAGAACATTACAAGTGTCATCTCCATCCCATACTGGAAAAAAACATTTAAAAACGTAGTAAAATGGGACTATGAACTCACCTGATTGCTTCTCCAAAGTCCTTGCTCTAGCCCCAAGCTAATAATCCAAAAACACATAAATCAATACATGAACCAACCTCTAAAATGGTTCATCAAACTATGATGGACATCTAACCTCCTCTCATATAAATACCCCATTTATAACTCTAAACACCCCATTACCCTTCCCTAACAAGTCCTTAACTTGGTTAAGTTTAATAGCTATCCCGTTCACAATTTTACACAAAACAGTCCCAGTTTTAGGTCTCAAAACTTTAAGTCAAACGTCCACTTAAACATACCCATGGTTTCTGTAAAAGGAATATTCATACCCTTACATATGTTGGCTAACACCTCCCACTTGCCCTAACCTTAAAGCTACTGTTAAGGCCCTGATATATATATATATATATACTTTTGTCATTCCAGTTTTCCTGATTTTAAACGTATGAAAAGTTCATTACCATTAGAGGGTCTTACCCTAAACCACAATCTTAGCCCAAGTGCAGATCCTTATTACAATATATAAACCATCTCTCATGTTCGTGAGAAGATCCCAATGCAACCCTAAGTACCCCAAACAACCCAAAACTTAAAAAGAAAACAGGCTGAATTCAAAACTGTTTTGACCTCCGACTGTTGTAACCTGTTTTTGACCCACTTCCCGACCTCCAATTTAGTTCTAGTTTCTTGAATTGGAAAGCCACTTCAAATACCTTTTCAGGGGTATGTGGATCGTAAGATAAAAGTTTGTAGAGCTCCCTATATGATCAAAACAATGACCCAAAATTCTGCCCAGTTTTTAAAAACGGGTTTAACAAAATCAACCTCATTAATTAACCCTAATCCCTCTAATTACAAGCCCTAATTTATGTGATCATCATATTATGATTAATACAACATTAATTTACTGTTTTTATATTAAACATAACCCTAATCCATCAATAGATGATTAAATAAAAATAAAAACAATTTAATTAAAAAGGGATTTGAAGGTTTTACCTTTAAATTAATGGAAGAAGAAAAAAACTATGAAACCCTAAAAACTCTCCCAAAAACCGTCGACCATTAATCTCCAGGGATTTAATTATGTTCTTTTGGTAGTAAATAATATAATATATAGGGTGTGGGTGAATCCTTGTCTAACCCAAACCCAACTTTCTTTTTTCCTCTTTTTTTCTTTTTTTTCCTTCTTTTCTTTTTTTCCAAACCGACTAACACCCCCTTAATTTTCGTTTTTTTCTCTTTTTATTATTAATATATGTATTAATAATATTACCTTAATTTTCCTTAATTTATTTCAGCTCTTAAAGCCTCCAAAACCCCAAAACCGTAAAACTAGTCAGTTTTTACGCGTTTTACCGTAAAAGACGTAAAATATACACTTTTATAAAAAATCTCAAATTTTGAAATAAACTTTATAACTAAGTCCTAAATGACTTAAAACCATCCCGAAAAATATTCATATGGATAATTACCTCACCCGAGACCTCTAAATGCTAAACCGTAAATCCTAAAAAAAAATACTACTACTATAATACTTATACGTATACGTAAACACCACAATATCACCATTTTCATTTCATAGTCACCACTTGTGAGCTCATGAACATGAAATAACCGTTCCTCGATTTACTTATGAGTACTCTATACTCATAAACGATAACCACACCAACCTCGTTCACACAAAATAAACACGTAAACACACAATTCAAGTAAGCACACATAAAATAACCTAAAAGTAAGACCAAGTGACAAACCCAAAATCTAGGGTTGTCACAGCTACCTAATTTCATTGTTCACATAAAATGATTTTAACCTATTACTAGTTTGGATCACCCCGTCTCTTCTTAAACCCCCTATTGTTGATTGTGCTCTTCATCACTTCAACTCTTCTTTAAACCTCAACTTACAACCATGGTATCCACTAGATCATCCAATTCTTCCAAAACTTCCTCTCCAAAAAGGAACCTCAAAATCAAAATCAAGTGTCCCAAATTGGTTCTTCTTCTTCCTACCATACCCATAAGAGTAATTCTACTCCCATTCTCATTTCTTCATCACCCTCACCTCCCCTTGCTCCATGCAAGACCGACTCAACCCATGGTACAAACCATTCACATGGTTCTACCTCATCCTCATTCCAATCCTAAATGAATGAGTTGTCATCACCTTTAACTCCTAGTCATCCTTTGGATGGGAATACTCAAACTCAACCATTACAAATCATTCCCTTTGTCCTTGAGCCTTTGGTAACCTCTCCTTTCACTCCACCAAATTCTCCCATATCACCCTTGGACCCTATGCCTCCACCACCTCTTCCTCCCTCAAACACTAATGCCCCCATTTTGGGCATCCCTATTCGACATTTCATGGGTGATCCTTACTTCTTTGGTTTTCTAAAAGCTCATGGTGCAAATTGCCCATGTTGTCTCTATAGCAACTACATCATTCAAAACTTAAGATTGGAGATGTTTGGTCTTCATAGAAGGTTGCATGATTTCTTGGTTACCGTGTTCTCCATGCCTCCTCCTCTTAGGAGATGAATGATGGTTTTTAAAATCAAATGTTTTTTTTAAAAGAAGGTCAAGCCAAAGAGGACTATGCTTTCAAGACCTAGATTAAGCTATCTTTGTACTAGTTTATTGTCTTTTCATTTCTTGTATTTCCTTTTCTTTGTGAGCCTTTCATGAAGATGTTATATGGATTTAGTTTTATGTGTTTTAACCTTTCTGGTCACAATAATCAATTTCAATTTATTTAAATTTGAACCTAAATCTATCACAACCTCTAAAAACTTGAATTAAAATTGGATCAAAATGTTATCTAAATATTTTTTCACCCTTTGTCAAGACATTCTTTGTGAATGTGTTGCTTTTATGCAACCCTAGCATACTCTCATGCTAAAAGAGGTAAAAATCCAAGATTTGCAAAAGTTTGAAAAAGTCTTATTTTTCTCCAAAACTTTTGAAAATCATGGTTTGCTGTCCCATGGACGGTGCTCCTTAGCCTCCAGGCGGTTCCATATTGATATGGAACCGCGGGCTATCTTAGAGAACCGCGTACAGGAAAGCCGTTCTTGGCTTATTTTTGGTCTTTCTTCTTTGACCACTGTCTTGTTTAAGATTCCTTGTTTACCCAATTTGGCTAAACATTTCCTAAAACCTTTGTTTTCATTTCAAATCTTTGCCTTGTCTATTTTCTTTAAATTCTTCTCTTTTGGGTGTTCTTCTCTTCATCCCCCATAATGCCTAACTCTTATATTCCTAACCTTGACATATCTTTGTCACAATCTTCTCAACCTAAAGCTTCCTTCTCTAAGCTTTCAAAGAAACCGAAAATCGCGGTTCGACCTATTTGGATCAAGAAGAACAAGAATCCTCATGATTCCTCTTCTCCAAAACCTTCCAATAGTTCTTCTTTTTCTCCGATTAAATATTGGAATGAGACTTACTCTATAAATCCAATTATCGGAGAAAAGGAAATTCTTCCACCACCACCTAAACCTTTCAACTCTCCTTAACTCAATGACCTATCCTCTTTCCCTTATCTCACTAGGAATTGTGAAAACATTTCTTACCCTTCTCCACCAAACTCTCATTGTGATGGACCTCCCCCTTCTAACGACTTTGTTTTGCATCATGGCTCCTCGTGTGCTTGTTGTCGGTTTCAACAAATTGAACTTTCTCATATTTATGACAAGCTAAATTTTCTTGAATTCCTACTCACTCGACCTCCTCTCAAAGTTTTCGTTCCCGTGAACAAAACTTTGAATGATGCCTCGTCGTCTTCCCTTTCCAACTAAAGCACATTTTGTACTTTAGTTATTTGAGTCAATAAAACTTAAGCAATCTTGGAAGATTATCACTTTTAGTGTAGCTTATGCTTTGTGGTTTATTTTCATATTTTCGTGATTCAAATATTTATATTGTGTGTATGAATATTATCTTGTATGTTATTTCATATTTGTGTAATATGAATGTTATGTGTGTTATCTATCACCAATTCTTTCTCACACATTTGATTAAAGAGTTGATCATGGTTAAAACTTACAATTAATTATGGGTGATTCCATAAATTCTAAATTTTTACCCCTTGACAATTTATATCATCTTTAATTGGTTTGGATGTTTCTTTTCTTCCTTTATTCCACCAATTAAACTATCATGTTGTCAACACACACTCTTTGGACATACTTAGCAATTACTTGCTTCTAATTTGAGATTTCTTTTTCATCTCCCTCTCAAGTTAATTAGTAGGTGGTGTACATATATACATTGGTGTTTCTTTTCTTTCTTCTAACCTTTGTGTAGCATGTCATCTTAGCTCACTCATTTGGTGCCCCAAGCAAGGGGGAGTAAGCACCAAGGGGGAGCTAATAGCAATGTCCGGTTCTTTTCTTCTTCAAAGACTTGTGCTAACCTTTTTTCTTCGACAAAAGGGGAGAAATGATAGTGATAAACTCGTTAATAATTCGTTAATCTTTTATTTTACGTAAATGAGTTTATAGTTTGTCGTAATCAAAAAGGGGGAGAATGTTAATGCAAAACAATGCCTAAAAACATTGTTAGCACTAATTAATCTTTCTTAGTTTTGATCACGACAAATTACAAAGACATTTATTGTCAAACACAATCATAAAACGAATTATCTAACAAACACTATCATCAAGGTAATAATCATTACACTAACATATCTTAATCATGCTTAGTGATCATAAAAGTGACTAGCCTTAAAACTTACTTTTGTCAAATGTGACAAAAGATTTTTAATAAACTTTATTTTTAAGAAAATCTTTTATTAAAATGAAAATGTAAATTTGAAAATGGCATATTCTAAATGCCATAAGAATATCCTTTGAAGGTTTATAAAGCCTCAGATAATTCAAATTCACTCAAAGACAAAAAGGAGCGGAGTCTACTCTCCGTGGTTCCTTAAGTTCCTACGCGGTTCCCTATCGATAAGGAACCGTCTGGGTAGCTAAGGAACCGCGCCCAGGTAGCCATTGGGATCTTGTCTCATATAAATAGTGAATCAAATCTGCACTTTCATCAACCCTTTTTGGACATCTTTTTTAGTCTTCTTTCTTGTCTCTAATCCTAATCATTTGTAAATGATCACTTAATGTGTTAAGTATGTTTACCTATGATTATCCTCTTGATCTCCTTCTTTACATTGTCCAAAGAGAAGATCACTCACACACTTGTGATGTGATGAAATATGAAGCCTTGATGAATATCATTCTCTCCTAAAGATCTAATCATGTTCATCATTTTTTTATTTGTGTCTTGTGTATATCCAATATATTTGTGAATACTTGGACTAGTTGTGTTCATCCAAGCTATGTGTAAATACTTGGATTAGAGTTGTGTAAATCCTTTGCACATGTGTGTGCTTGGATTTGTGTTGTGTAGATCCAAGTTACATGTGTGTACTTGGATATGTTTAGTTGAGTTGTATTAAGTTATGTTAGTTCTCACTAAACTATAAAGTGATGTGGTTGTGTCTTGTGAGTTCTCACTAAACTATAAAGTGATGTGGTTGTGTCTTGTGAGTTCTCACTAAACTATAAAGTGATGTGGTTGTGTCTTGTGAGTTCTCACTAAACTATAAAGTGACGTGGTTGTGTCTTGTGAGTTCTCACTAAACTACAAAGTGACGAGTAGTTGTGTTGTGTGAATTTCTCACTTAGCTTCAAAGTGAAGAGTTGTGAAGATTGGTTCTATCTTTCGATTAGAAGTCAACATCTAGCCTTGTGTCGGAAAATGGTGAAGTAGGAAACGTTGTGAAGATTGGTTCTAGCTTTCGATTAGAACTCGGCATCTAGCCTTGTGTCATAAAATGGTGAAGTGGGCGACATTGTGTAGATTGGTCCTAGCTAAGATTAGGTCTCGACATTTAGCTTAGTGTCGGAAAATAATGTAAGCGATGTTGTATGGTTTTCTCCGCCAAGAAGGGAGCTTGTGGATATAGTGGAAATCTCGAGTAAGGTGTACTCGAGGAGTGGAGTAGGAACAAGGATAAAGCTTCGTTGTCGAACCACTATAAATCTTGGTGTCTTCCTACTAGGTTGTTTTTGTAAAACCCGCAGCAAAATCATGTTTCTAATTCAAGGACGAATTATTCTTTTTTGAGGAGAAGAGCTATAAAACCCGCTTAAAAATACCATTAATTTAAAACTTTTGGCCTTTGATAATATTGCCGTCTTTTATGAAGTTATTTTCGGTTTAACCAAAGACGTACTCTAAACTTTTATAATATATTGAAATCTATTTCTTTCTATATAAAGTTACAAGGTTGCAAAATAAAGACTTAGCCATTTTTTTATACCAGTATGTGAATGATAAGGCCACCGACTAAATTGCCATAATGTGTTTACTTTTAATAAACTTTGAGGGTTAACTTGGTTTTTGAATCCTACACCATATCAATACTAAACTGACTGACCAACATTGAAGGAGTTTTCAAATCAAACGCACCATTCCCATTCAGTTATGTATATTTTAAATATTTAACGTATCCACAACATTAATTGAGAGTGGCTAGTAGAAACCATTCACCGAAACCCTAAACCATTAGCAACTAATGGACGGCGCCTAAAAAAAGACATCGAGATGAAGCTGCAAATGCCAAAGTTGAAGGAGATTGCAGATCGAGGTGTCGCTAGAGTTCGTGTTCTTGTTGGTTTCAAGTTCTGTTTGCATTTGCTTCGTATTGGTGTTCATGCCCGTATAGTTCATGACCCCGGCAGAGTTGTGTTTCGATTTTTGGGTATTATCGAGTTAAGGTCGATCATGTAATGTTTGGGGAAGACGGTTCGGGTTCATGTCATAGTTCGGACGGGATACGATAGAGCTTCGAATTAATGTTCGTGATGGGAGTTTATTGCTTGGTTTTATTCGATCTGTCCATGTCTGTTTGAGTTTCGAATTCATGTTGCTTGTTTGGCGATCACAATTCTTTTCGTCATAATGTGTTCGAGGCCATGTTCGTGCTTGAATTGGGTTCATATACTCCTCTTGTGTCTATTCAGATCTATAAGTTTGAGTTCAATGTTGGTTTCTGTTCGATCAGTTTGTTATCTTTAACCATTATTTTATTTCTACATAATAATAGATCATATTAAGTGTTATGTAAACAAAACATTGTACATATCTTAATATGCAAATCACAATTGGAAATCAACATCTGTGGCGTAACTTACGATTATAACTTTTCATGTCTTGAGAAATTGTTTTACTGCTACTAAAATGTTTCAAGGTTTTAAACGGTCTTGATCATATAAGTGTTATAGACTCATCAGGTTAGCATTTATTTAATCGAATCATACCTGAACGAGTGGGAACAAAACAAAATATTCGGTATTATAATAAGCAGAGGGTGAAAACAAAAGTGTTTGACATGAGAAATTGAGAAGAGTATTCTATTTGATGTCAAAACCATAACAAGTACATAAGATACTAAAAGTATGATTAGT